>JAZKJV010007099.1:0-243997 GCA_037367405.1 Ottelia alismoides
TTGGAGATCGGATCTCAGATCCTTGAGATATGAGGTGATCAGATCATGGAAAATGTGCGAAGAAGCAGAGAATGATCGGGGGAAGTGTGAGCAATTAGATCATAGATAAAATATGATGTAGATCTCCAGCCGAGATGATCAGAGGTTAGATTACTTCTACTGCTAAATTAAAATCTAAGAAATTGAATGGAAACCAAATGGAATCTATTCTAAGATTACATGGGAAGAACGAGGATGGAAATCGAGTGGTCGTTGCCTCGATTCGATAGTGGAAGGTCGAAGAGCTCGAGAACAGCTCTAGGAGGTCACTGTCGAGAGGATCTTGTCCTTCCCTGATTGTGCACTCCAGATCATGAAGCAAGCTTCCTGTCACAGTGCTAGATCTCCAGTTGATCAGAAACGGTGGAATTTAGGGTTTAAATACTGATCAGGGGTGAATGATGGAACTTGGAGCTTATTTAGGTACGAGAGAAGGATGAAATTCAAATCAAAGTACGTGCAAATCGAGGTTGGGTCAAGGATGAAATTTATCGGGCATGGACCTGGATCCTATAGAGGATAAATGGGCAAAGAAAATGAGCGAGATGGAATTAGGGTCTGGATAAATCCGAGAAGGATGTGTGTTAGCAGTCTTAAATCGGGCAAGGAGGACGAAGAGTTGACCGGATGGTCAACAAAATGGTGTGGACCAATTAAGTGTGTCCATGAATTAAAGAAATAGGGAAAATGATAGAATAGATAAAATAAATAGAAAATAACTAAAATAAATTAGAAAATGACTTTAAATTTAAAAATTATTAAAAATAAATAGTTTTGATAAATTATTAAGCTAATTTTTAGTGATTCTTAATAAAGTAGATAAATTAATTTATATGGTTAAGTTATTTAAGTATAAGTATTTATATGTATAAATTACCTATATAAAATGTATAATTATTTTTAATTATTTATTTTTTACAATAATACATTTTATTTTATATTTTTTGATTTATATTATAATTTAAGGGTTTTAAATACCTTTTTATTTTATTTTTATGATATTATTTAATGGTATAAATAAATACAATATATGTATATTATACCTATATAATAAATACATTTTTGGGTTATTTTTTAACTTTTGATATTTTCACTTGCATTTTGTATAAATAATATAAAACATGTACAAGCCATTAAAACTGCAATATGTACAAATATACAAAGAATAAAAATTCAATACAAATGCAACACATGTATATAGGTACAATGGTACTACAAAAAGCCAACTTTCACATCTTAACTTCAAACTTTATGAAACCATTTTCATTTTAAAGCTTATTTTATTTTAAACACAATGAACGTGAGTTTGATTCAATTTGAGTTTATATGGAGTATATATTGAGATTTTAATTTTGCTTTTATGACCTTTTTTGAGTATTATACCTTTTATTCTATATAAGATTTAGTTTTGAAAATATTTTTATTATTTAAAATGTATTTTTATGTATAAGTTTCTTGAAGAAAGAATTTTTATTTTAGATTGTTTTAATGAAAAATAAAATAAAAGAAGATAGTTACAATATGAATATATACAATGTGATCCATATTTTTTTATAAGTTATTCGTCCTATAACCCCTGCTTTATTCCTTGTCGATCATGTTGATGCTTGACCTGATCTCGGGATTTCGGGTCAGTCTGTATTTATTGCACATATACAACCTTTTTTCTTTCTTTTTTCTTCTTTATTCTTTTATTTAGGTTAAAATAAGTGATAATTATACAATATTAACAAATGATGTTAGATTGTTAATTAACAAAAATTAGTTGTTATTTACATGTGTTTTACTAAGGTTTTAAGCCAAAATGAAAGAATAAAGATGATGAATTGGTGATCCATCAGACACACACACACACACGCATACTCACACACATAAAAGGCTTATCCAATGGGCCCCATGCCCATTAGAGATGAGATGAGCTCCTAATCTTAGTTGTTAGATCTTAATCCGACAATCAATAACTTTTGTATTACCATCAATAACTGAACGCATCAGTAACTTTAGTATTTCCATCTGTAACACTTTATATCAGTACTATTGAACGTATCAGTAACTTTCGTATTGCCATCAATAACACTTTATAGCAGTAATACTAAATGCATCAGTAACTTTCATATTGCCATCGATAACTCTGAATCAATTGTAAGTAAAGCAAATAATTTAATCAGTAATTTTCGTTCGTACTTAGTTGTAACTTTATATAAGTTAATAGAGCTATGCTATTACTTACTGAAGCTTCGATATATATTATTGAAGCTTAGACACACACACACACATATTACTTAATGAATCTTGTATTTTTATTACTGAAGCTGCTGGAGATGAAGCGAGCTCATCTCATCTCGAATGGGCACACGATCTATTGGATAAGAATATTATATATAATATTGCATCTTTTATTTCTAAAGACAAGCAAGTTGGAGCCTACCACCAATCTCTTAATTAGGTTGGTGATTGGGTCTATGCAGTGCATGTGGGCAGATTATGGAGCATCCACTTGAGAGGGCTCCTACCATTTATTTCTTCTGAGGGCCATTGTTTGGTTAGATATGTACGATTGAGATATATATCCATGGTCTTACATTAGATTAGATTATATGTTGGAATCAATAGTTTGTAGAATATATATTTGCTTAAAAAGAATGATTTGTTTGGTAGGAGGAACTACTACTCCCATCTCACCCACCTCACCCCGAACAATAGTATTCTTGGGCCCATCTTTTCTTAAAAGTATACTACTTATATGGAGATAAGTAGTTTAAGAATTTATGTTTACTTTTTTTTAATATTTAATTCCTTATATTTTATCTCCGACTGAAGGGAATATCTCCCATTGACCTTCCACATGAATTTTAGGGTTTTTTTAGACTTGTGCCCCTTCGAGATTACATAATTACAATTATGCCTTTATCGTTTTTACAATATCATTTATGCTTCTACCTTCTTCGATGGTTAATAGTTAAGTTCCTTAGGTTGGTTGCAGTCTGTTCTCCTCTCAAATTAACGAATGTAACTTAAGGGCACAAGCATACTTGCCATACAAAGAGAGGGGCGTAAGAGTAAGTACATATTATCATCTTTCTAGTTTCTTCTTCAGCCATCTTCCTATACCCACAGACAAATGTTCATCACCTACCACCTCCTCCTCCACCTCTTGTAGGAGAACTCCCTCCATTCCAAGCACTTTACAATGTAGCATCGAGCTTGCTCTGCTCAAAGCACATCCTCCACCCCCATTCAGCCCCATCGAATTCGTTTCTTCATCCAGTCTCAACCTTGAGACCTCCCTTATGCTGGCATAGATACTATATATATTATGATGCATATATATATATATATATATATATATATATATATATAGGGGACCTTTCAAATGAGGTGGGAGCTTTTCTGAAATTGTAAAAGCCACTGTGAATTTAGTAAAAACTCTTAACAGATTTGTAAAAGCATAACTACACATTGTAAAAAAATGTATTTTGTAAAATATAGCATCTAAATTTAAATCAACACTTCCATCCAGTATAATAATATTTTCATAATTTTATTTCACTATACATGTTGTGTTAATATTTATTGTTATATGTATGAAACAAGAAATTGTAAAATATATTGGAAAGATGCCTAAATTGAGGGTGGCTCACCATATATATGGTGAGACCCCACCTCATTTGAAGTTTCTCCTATATATATATATAGGGAAAAATGGGGCTGCTCCCTGGGAGTAGCCAACGGGCTGCTCCCACCTCTATTTTCCCCCAATTTTTTTTATTTTTTTTGAAAATAAAAAGTCATTATATCCCTCTAACATTGTATTAAAATTTCGTCAGAAACAGATACTCCTATGGCCTCCATCCAAACATGGTCGATTTAAAAAATCCTGTTACCGTTAAAAAAATGACGTCTGGATGGAGGACCTAGGAGTCTCTGTTTCTGACGAAATTTTAATAAAATGTTAGAGGGATATAGTGATGAATATACAAATTTTTATTTTTCAAAGAAATAAAAAAATGAGGGAAAAATAGGGGTGGGAGTAGCCCCGTTGGCTACTCCCAGGGAGCAGCCCCATTTTTCCCATATATATATATATATATATAGAGGATGGGGAGCTTGCACCAAGGTTCATGTAACTTTACATGCACCGGTGCTTATATCTTTTACATTTTTTTTACTTTTTTGAAAAATACCACCATGTATATTCATCCATATATCCCTCCAATATGTCATTCGAATTTCGTCAGAAACAGAGACTCCTATGACCTCCATCCAGAACAGGTCGATTACAACAATTCTAAGACCATTAAAATTAGTTATGATGGATAAGTTTTATATATATATATATATATATATATATATATATATATATATATATATATATATATATATATGATGCATGCTTAGTTAAAACACGATCTTGAAATTGATCAAATCTGAGACCATTAAAATTTGACCATCTTGATGGATAAGTTAGAAGTCTCACAATAAGTTGAAATTTAAATGGCGTCACAGTGATATAGATCTAAATCCTTTGAGTACTCAATTCAAAAAAATCAAAAAATATAGAGGAAAAGGGGTGAGTGTAGGAAAGTTACCTACATGTGATGTAGGCTCTCTTTTTTCCATATATATAAGAAAGAGAAAGGGAGGTTGCTCCCACTTCATTTGTAGCGCTTTTTTATATTTTTTGGAAGATATCTTCATGCATTTTATCACTATATCCCTCTAATATGTCATTCCAATTTTGCCAGAAACATAGACTCATATGCCCGCCATCCAGAACATGTGGTTGAGGGCATAGGAGTCTCTGTTTCTGGTGAAATTGGAATAATATATTAGAGGGATAAAGTGAATAAGATACATAATCGCGTCTTTAAAAAAAACGTCGAAAAATGATATGGGAGCAACTCGTTGACTGGCCCTAGAGAGCAGCCCCATTTTCCTCGCACGCACATATGATACCTCAAATGCTGTCTCATTTGGTGTATATCATCGGTGATAGTGGGTGATTTCATCAGTGATGGTCACAACAATATCTACAGTCAATTATATGATCAAATTATATTGCAAATTCAAATCAACTCCTTATATGATTAAATTATATTGCAAATCTTTGATTTGGATACAATTGCATACTGATGTTTCCTCCATTTCTTTGCGTGGTTTCTTCCTTGTCACACGATCTATCTTACTAAACCAGTGGGGGACACGTGATTTGCAACAAATAATGTAGTTATGATTGGCCCCTTTTAGTTGATATATTTCAATATTGCACAGATGCACGTATTCACAACTTTTATAAATTTTTTATGCATTTTAGTTATCAATATGAAATATTGAACTTTGACTTGTATATTAATTGATTAACTTCATTTTGCAGTGCCACTGTAAAATTACAAATGTAATCTAAGTCATAAAAATTTTATCATAGGTAGACTCGAACTTGCACTTATGTCATGAAAATTCCAAATTATACGCCCACAACTACCCAATTAATCATGACATCTAATTGTTGAATCAATTGAATTTGGATACACGATATCACTACTTAATATTGGAATCAAATAAAAACGTGCAAGTAAACAAATCAATATTGAAAGAGCATGTGTGATATGATAAGTAAACAGTACCTGTGAAAGTGACCCAAATCTTTTATACATTTTAGGAATATAACTTCTCGGTAATATTTGAAATTAACTTGTGCATTTTTTTTAAAATAAGGTAGATAAACCAAATATTTATATTGTATACGTGTACTTTATCTAAGAAAGACACTTGTGCAATATTAAATGCTTATATGGGCATCCATGTAACAGCCCAAAAGTACATCATCTCATTTGAGATCAAAATTAAGGTCAGTCATATATACTTAGGAATTTAATTATTCAGAAAATTTAAACACCCTTGAAGAAATTAAGCGAAAAAAACTATATTTTCTGCATGTATTTTTTATTAATTTTTTGAAAGAAATGAAAAACCTTGAACTTGCGACAAAGAAAAGAATTTAAGATCACACATCATCACTACACATCGAAACTTGCAAATATAGGAATATGATTAATACTAATAGCATTTATGGGCTCATTAGATGCAATAGAAGTTACTATGCCTACACTAAGGGTTTTCGAAAAATCTCGAGTTTGATATTTGCTTAGGTTAAATTCATATTTGGTTCGAAAATAAACGAACAATGGTAGGTTTGTTTATTTAAATGAACTGAACCTTGATATGGTATGTTCGCTCAAATTCAGTTCGTTTAAAGTTCGATATACGATATTATATATATGTATATATGTATATATATATTCCTAAAAAAAAATATATAAGGAACGGGAAATTTGCACAATGATGCAAATAAAGTATATGCATAAAAGTTGACGGCTCTTGATCACAACATAATGAAGAGATGTGATCATTCTACATTTCCAAAATACTTAGATTACAAGGAGTTTCACTGTTAATCGGACCTTAAACGAATCGAAACCGAACCTTCACGAATCAGGATCGAGCCGAGCCAAATCTGAAAATCATTTTCATCTTATCAAATCGGATTGAACCTGAACCTCCAAAAATGCTAACCAAACCGAACCAAATCTGGGGAGGTTCGCTCAGGTTCGGTTCGTTTACACCCCTAGCCTACACCACATGCTGTGTGTGTGGCTTTTTTAATCAGCTCGGAGCACATTAGCGAATTAATAAGTGTGCGATTTCAAATTTTCACTTTTATTTTCACCATCATTTAGTACGTGAAAAATCACTTCATTGTTTTTAAAAATGACAGTTTTATTAATGTTTCATATATTTACATGTTTGCAAAGTAAATAATACATCTCGTGCCATTTTAAGAAGATCTTAAATATACAATTTATAACTTCGTGATTATTTGATAATAATCTTTTAACACATATTACTAATTCATATTCATTTATTACGTATGTATGCAACATTTTTACAACTATAAAGTTGAATATTATAGCTCCATACTTTTTACACCTTTTTTTCCATTTGTTAGAACTCCATGTTTATTGTTAACTTCTTAATCATATTTTATAACTTTATATTCTTTTATTACAAATAATAGCTCATATCATTTTCATCATTTACCACTCTACTTTTACTTTTATACCTATTTGTTTATTTTTTTACAATTATATCATCATTTATTAGAAACCGGTGTTATTTTGCAATATCTTGATGTATGTCCTCCTCCGCAATAGTTATAGAAAACAATGAGGAGAGTGCAAGATAGCTTCGTATGCCCCTTTCCAAGGCAATTGAAGCGGGCTCTTTCGTCGAAGGGCTGAGGTGGTAGCTGAGATGGTGGTGATTTGTGCAAGGCATGGAGGGGGTAGGTATCTAGGGCTGTCAGAAAAATCTCAGGTTTGACATTCGTTCAGATTCGACTCGCCAAAAGTTCGATCAGATTCGATTAGAAAATAAACGAACCGAAGCTGAACACGAGTCTGGGCTCGATTATATAAACGAACCAAACCTTAAAAACATAGGATTGCTAAGGTTCGATTCGTTAAAAGTTTGATTATATACATGCATGCATACATAAAAGTATATGAGGATAGGGGAGCTTGCACCAAGGTGCATGTAACTTTACATGCACCGACGCTTATATCTTCCATATTTTTTTTAACTTTTTTAAAAAATACCACCATGTATATTCATCCATATATCCCTCCAATATGTCATTCGAATTTTGTCAGAAACAAAGACTCCTATGACCTCCATCTAGAACAGGTAATTTTAACGGTCTTAGAATTGCTGTAATCGACCTCTCCTGGATGGAGGTCATAGGAGTCTCTATTTCTGACGAAATTCGAATGACATATTGGAGGGATATATGGATGAATATACATGGTGGTATTTTTCAAAAAAGTAAAAAAATATTGAAGATATAAGCACCGGTGCATGTAAAGTTACATGCACCTTGGTGCAAGCTCCCCATCCTCCATATATCCCTCCAATATGTCATTCGAATTTTGTCAGAAACAAAGACTCCTATGACCTCCATCCAGAACAGGTAATTTTAACGGTCTTAGAATTGCTGTAATGGACCTGTTCTGGATGGAGGTCATAGGAGTCTCTGTTTCTGACGAAATTCGAATGACATATTGGAGGGATATATGGATGAATATACATGGTGGTATTTTTTAAAAAAAGTAAAAAAAGACATTCTATCATAACATTAGGGTTATTCTCTTATTTTCTCAAGCCAATCCAATCATCCACTCCATACTCGTTCCCCTCGTTACCCACACTCGTCCCCTCCACAAATTTAGGAGAGATGAGGGATATTCACATTTGCCCTCCCCCCCCCCCGTTCGGCTTCGATTTTGGAAATCTTGTCCCTCATTCTTCCCATGGTCCACGTACCTCTCCATTCTATTTTTAGAATCAATCACTACTCCTTCTAATTTCTTTTCAAATTAAAAAAATAAATTTAAAATGTTCACGTGAGAAGAATGGGCATAGTTTCCCAACAAACCAAAATCACCAATCATCTGCTGCTGAATCTCATTACGTGCATAATTTCTTGCGCAAACCAAAGCCACGCCCCCTTCCCCTCTCTCTCTCTCTTGGACGCATCCGAAGTTCGACGGTGGAGTCCTCTACGATTTGCTCAGTCCGTACTTCCTTCTGATCCTCCTTCGTGATCTGATCAGGTGAGAACCTCCGTCCATCATTACCTGTTGATTTACGATTGTCAAATGATTGCATGTAACAATCGGAGAATGTGAGAATCTGAAACAATTGTTCGGGTTGAGCATTTTTTTAAAGAAATACAATAATTATAGCTTCTAGTTGCAATGACCATATTATATTTAGTTTTATAGTATTATGTGATTCGAAGAACGTTATAGTTCCCTCTTATATTTATTTCTTTATCTCAATCCGAGAAACTATATGTCAATAATGTATTGTTAGCGGTGCATTTATGATGTTATCAGGATTTTGATTTTCCGATTTCCAAAATAATATATTTATCATCTTAATTTACAATTGGCATCTTCCCTTTCTAGGTTCAATAATGCGAACATGCTGAATTTCAGCTCCAATAGTTTTCTGTGTCGCAACTCCGATCCAGTGTATCCTCTTTGACTCCGTCTCGAGACCTCATCTGCTTATATTGATTTGATCCTATACATTGCTCACTGGAAGCGCAATATCGTTGAATACATTTTTAATTTATTATTCTTTTTTCAAATGATTTAATGATAAAAGTGTGGAGGTATACCAATTAAATTATTAATACATGCATATGAAATACATCATCACATTAGTTTGTTGCTTGTTATGCTTGTTATGATGGTAATTGTATTACCTCTTGTAAATATTTCAATTTAGTTTCTACAAAATTCTCAATAAATTTATATAAATATTGTAGTTCTCTTGTGGTTCGTTACTTTTTTCTCAATTAATTTTAAAATATTGTCTTGAGAATAAGCTAATTATTTTTTATTATATTTAAAACTATGACACTAATTTAATGTTTTTAGATCAACCATGTCAAAGAGGTCCATCACTGCTTATTTTGCAAGACGACGAATGAAAGTAGTAGTAAAGAAAATGTACTCCTTCTCAAAATTCTGAAGAAGAGAGACTTCCTCCTTCAAAAATTTCATGAGTTGAGATTCATAAATATCTTGATGGCTCATTAGAAAGAGATCCTGGGCTACGCCAAATGATATGAGAGTATCCTCATGATAGGAGAGAAGAAATAATACGTACTTACTTAAATTTAGGACCTTATCAACACATTATGGTAAACTATCCATATAATAGCAATGAGAAACATCGTCGCAGATTTCAGGCATATTGATTTAAACAACATTCATAGTTAGAGTATTCGCCGTCTAAAGATGCTGCATTTTGCTTTCCTTGCTTTCTTTTTCGGGTAAGGCCAATTTAATGCAGGGCATAAATATCTTCGTTGTTGATGGATTTCGAAACTGGAAGAAAGTTAACAATAGAAAAGACTGCTCTTTCTTGAGTCCCATGGGAAGTAGTGGATCTGCACATAATTTAGCAGAAGAAAGTATGAAAAACTTCATGAATAAAGCACAATATATTGAACACATCATCCAAAAACAAGTGTCAAGCAAATTCAAGAAAATCGATTACGTCTAAAGACTACAATTAATGTTATTCGTTGCTATCATTCCAAGCATGTGCATTCAGAGGAAATGATGAACGACCAAGTTCTTCCAATCGTGGAAATTTTATTGAGCTAATGAAATTTGTGGCATCTTATAATGAAGAAGTGGAAAAGGTTGTATTAGAAAATGCTCCGGGAAATGCTAAATATACATCACCAGATGTTCAAAAAGAGATTCTTCAAATTATGGCTAGTAAAGTAAGAAATGCTATTCTTGATGAGATTGCAGATGCTGCTTTTTGTGTTATAATTGACGAAGCTAAAGATGAAGGAAAGAGAGAACATATGGCTATTGTTCTTAGATTTGTTGATAGAAAAGGTTACTTACGTGAGAGATTTTTTGACTTGGTTCATATACCAGATACAAGAGCAATTACATTGAAAAGTAGATTATTTGAAGTTCTTCTGCAAAATAATCTTGATTATAAAAAAAATTAGAGGTCAAGGATATGATGGAGCTAGTAATATGCGTGGAGAATGGAATGGATTACAAGCCTTGATCATGAATGAAAATCAATATGTTTATTATATCAATTGTTTGGCTCATCGTTTTCAACTAGCTCTTGTAACTGCTTCAAGGGTGGTGATTCTCATTCATAAGTTTTTTAACAAGTTGGGTGCTATTATCAATATTGTTAATGCATCATCTAAATGAAATGATGAGTTACAGGCTGCCCATGCGGTTGATATTACTTATTTATTATCAACTAATGAAATTCAATCTGGCACTGGATATAATCAGATGGGTACATTACAACGTCCAGGTGAAACTCGATGGAGTTCTCATTATAGATCTATTTGCAGTTTTATCAAAATGTATAGTGCAATCTGCAAGGTACTTTTGATCATCATTGATGGAGGTGATAATTATCAACAACGTGCAGAAGCAGATGAAGCATACGAAGATGTAACTTCCTTTGAGTTTATTCTTATCATGCATATTATAGAAGCAATTTTGGGGATAACAAAAGATTTATGTCAAGCTCTTCAACAGAAAAATTTAGATATTTTAAATGCTTTGCAGCTTGTCTCATCCACCAGAGAACACCTTCAAAAGTTAAGAGAAGATGGTTGGGATGCATTATTTTTTAAAATTGTTGTATTTTCTTAAAGAAGAAATATTGATGTTCCAGACCAAAGCTCTTTCTATTCTACAAGCCGAATAAGGTCTCGTGGTCAAGTAACTAAAGTTACACTTCTTCATCATTATCGAGGAGATATATTTACAGCTACAATAGATTCTCAATTATCAGAACTTAATAGCCGCTTTAATGAAAATGCCACCAAGCTTCTTACACTTAGTGTGACTTTAGACTCAAGAGACAATTACAAATCATTCAATACTGTTGATATTTGTAAATTAGCAGGAGAGTTCTATCCATCTGATTTCTCGGAGCAAGAGAGATTGTTGTTAGAAAAACAATTATTACATTATAAGTCAGATTTTGATGCTCATCCAATTCTTAAAGGTTCTTCTGATCTTGTTGATCTTTATCGGAAATTAGCACAAATGGGTAAATCAAGTATATATTATTTGGTTGATCGACTGATTCGACTAGTTTTGACTCTTCCGATCTCCACTGCAACATTTGAAAGAGCATTTTCATCAATGAAGATTATTAAATGTAGGCTTCCTAACAAGATGGAAGATGATTTTCTTAGAAATTGTTTATTAATTTACATTGAGAAAGAAATTGCAGAAAATATTTCATCGGAATCAGTTATAGATGAATATGATTCAAAGTCAAGGAGAGTGTGTTTTAAATAATCAAGTTAAAGGTATGTTTGATCTCTTTTATTTTTTTATATTATAAAAATTATAACACCGTTAATTTTGTTCTTTTAGGAACTATTCAAACTTATAAGAAGAGGAATAATTGCTTACATTTGCAATTTTTGTATGAAGAGTTATTTGTATCCAGGTTTAAGTTGAACGCAATGAATTTATGGTAATTTTGTTACTCAAGTCTTTCTTTTATATTTTTAAATAATATTATGATTTGCTATGAAAGTTCTTTATTAATTTTAGAGATGATATGATATGAAGTCAAAATATTTTTTTTTGCATCAGATGTTAAAAATCCCTATATATTAAGATTTTTTAATAATATATGCCCCCCAAGTTAACATTCTTGGCTTCGTCCCTAGGAGTAATGGCGTTAGCTCATAATTGTGATTTATTTAGAAGGATAAAAAATCAATTTTAATGGATTTCGCTAATATTAACAAAAAAATAAGATGGAAGATAATACAAAGGCATGTCATGTAATCGTTAGTTAATATATACATTGATTGTGTGTAAATATGGAATATTAAAAGGAGAACATGTAAATACATACTCACACAAGGGTATGTAGGATCAGTAACCCTTATCCTTTCCTTTATCTCGGGGCATTTTACGAGCAAGCCGCTACATGCAGAGGATTCAAGAAAAAAGCTCATCCTTTCACCTATACGTAAGTGCTCACGCAACGAAGCTCCTGATGATCCTATGTTGCGTGCCCTAATTTCAAACCACATGTTTGATCATATAAATTATTAATAAAATCATGCTCGCCCTTTTAGTCGACCTATGGTCTCTTGATATATGTACATGATGGTCTAATAATGGATGGGTCCATTCTTCTTTACTCTTTTTCAACGCTAAAGATATGAGAAAGAGAGAGAGAGACATCTGATTAGAACGTGACTTTCGTAATTTAATGGAGTTCCTAATTTGGATGTTTTTAGTGGTGCTCTCTAACATTTGAATCGATTTCTGTCATTTTCTCGTGTTTGGAAGTTAGCCAATTTTACATAAGCCGAATGATTTTTTACACACGTTATATTATATATGTTTTAGTTTAAGATTAATAATAATAATTTAGATCAACGGCTATAAAAAGAACAAAGTCACTTGAGGAAATATGAGTACGGACGTCTCAGTTGTCTCCCACGCTATAAAGATTATGAATTTTATTATTTTATTTGAGTAACTATACTAATGAGATTAACAAGTGTGTAATTTGTAACATTCCAATATAATCCCACAAGAGGCGTGGATAACTAGTTGCCAACTTTAACTTAAGTATTTTAGGTGGTTGTCAACATATATAATTAAGCTTTGAACTAACAAGTCAGTATCAATTTTCCTCGATAAGGATATCCAGAAACCTAATGTTTGGCATGTTGCAGAATTGCTCATACGTACCTGGAATTTAAATTGTGATAATGTGCTACCTGATCTGTAGGATTTCTTTCTATGTGGTTTGTGACTAGCATAGTTTACGACTAGAAGATCGCATGACTAACCAAATTTGTCAGTCCAAAACAGCTTATACTCAATGTCAGAATTTTTGTACCACGTATCGTTGCTTTTTAGAGTTCATGTGTAATTTCGAAATTAAGTCTAGAGTTGTATTTACCCATTAATATGAAATGCTACAAACTCTATTTTAGTTTGATCAATCTTCTCATTTTGTTGCATTCATTTGCAAGTGTAACGTCGCGAGCTTAGGGCCCCGATCCGTTATCGGAGAAAACTGGCCCTGACAACTTGTTGGATTTGGATCCAGATGGACCCGTTAACAACCACTCAAAATGCTTAAGCCCAAGTTGTCAAGTAGTAGTCCCCACCACTTATAAATCACACGCACACTTCGTGAGTTTTAGATGTGGCACTATGTTTGGGGGTATGGGTGTTACAACTATGTAACATTTTTGCAATCAAGGCCAATATACCTAATATATGCCTCATGTCAACCAACAAGCATTAGTGTAACAATACAAGATTATCATCAACTATAAAGGATGTAAAAAATAAAAGGTTATTCCGTTTCTGGTTTAATCATGCACAAAAGGCACTTGTCCAACATCAATCGTTTAAGCATGAAGAGAGAGTATGTAATCGTGACCCCCAACTAAGAGTGCACAACTAAATACTAAGCTCCACTTGCTATCCACGAGCGAGTAGCTCCTAAGAGGAAGTCCATGTTGTTGCTAGTGACTTAGATCATTTTCATGAAAAAAAACATGTTTATTTATTTGTTTTTGTATTACTAACATTTTAGGAAGAATGTGTTAAATAAGAATCCGAAAAAAAGGACTCAAGCTATGAACAAAGTGCTATTTCATAGTTGTTTGGCTGGATGCTACACGTTGCAAAAAGAAGAATGAAAATGATTTGGGAAAGGCATCAAAGCTTGAAAGACTTACATACCGAGGAATTTAAGGCGTGGTCGAAGCTCGATCAAGTTTTTTGAAATCGAACAGGACATCGAACCAGAAACTTTACTGAAATGGTCGAATCGGGTTAAACCATGTAATCAAATCGGTTCAATCGGATGCTGACGTCATCATTATTTAAAATCGGATTAAACCAGACCGATGAAAAAAAGTGGTTGAATCAGCTAATCAAACTAAAATAAAATAATATATATAATATACACTTAAATATACTTGAAATATAAATAAAATACATAGATAATGTATATATTTCACACTATATATAAAATATTTTTCATATACACCATCAAATATCATACATATCATATATATTTGGAATAGTTGCTCTATAACTGATAGTAGTTTAATAATATTTAAAACCTAATACATGCAAAAGGTTGTGTGTTAGTATAGTTGGTTAGAAGTTTGAAATAGGTAACCAAAGATCATGGGTTCAACTCCCACTACTAGTAATATTATTAAATAATTGAAAAATTAAATGCGGTTCAACTTCGATTGAACCTAATTAAATCGGGTCAAAAAATAGGTTGAACCGTGCGGGTTAATTAAAATTTGAATAATCGAACCGAACTGGCATAAACCAGTTAACTGAACCAGCATAAACCGGTTAACCGAATCGGTCCAGGTATGATTAACAGGTCGGACCAGTCGAACCGGCCGGTCCGATTCAATTTTCAAAACATTGAGCTCGACACAAGTAAAGGACAAGCAATGGTGATTTTATGAAAATTGCCAAGTCTAAAAAATTTAGATAATTTTTATTGTTGCCCAAAAACTATGTTGTAATTTGTATATATTCTTAATGCTCAAGAAAAAAGTCAGATAAGTCAACTAATCAATTTTCTACCTAACTAATTTTATCTTTATTGACTATTGAGTTTTTCCACTTGACTTATCTTAGATCATAAAGATCACTTTATGTTTTTCAATTGACTATCTTTTAGCCTTAGTAAACAAATTGTCCATTGGTCGACTATTCTAAAGTCACAATATCTGCTATTGAAAAAAATGCAAAATGTCTCATTTTTCAGTTGACTACCTAAAAAATCTAGCTGACTAGTTTTAGCCATGAGCCATGACAATCATGTTAATGAAATTTGACTAACATATTACACAATTGACTAATCGTCCCCTCACTCGACTAGTCATTTCCTTCAATAGACTATTTTATTATATGAATAACTTTTACCATCAATTAATGATATTTTGCCTAACTCTATTTGCTTACCCTAAATGATTGGTAAGCACTCTTTAGCATATAACATGACTTCTATGCCCTATTAAACTTCACCTATGCTAATTAGAAACTCATGTCTACTCATCTAAGTGAAGTTGTGAGCTAAATTTGTGTGCATATCCCAAGTGCCCAAGTTCTTAAATACTCAATGAAGGGAGCTTTGAACTGACACATCACGGAAAGACGGAAAGAATGAATCAAATTTTAAAGAAATATGTTCATTGTATGAACAAAGATGCAATTGTATAACAAAAAATTTTGATTGCAAATACGATATCACATGGTATAAGTAATATTTTACAAATCATTTCATATAATTATAGGAGTAGTAATGAATACCTTTGACGCCTGCGTCTGTAAAGGAATAGTAGGCATCATGAATCAAGTCTGATCTGACAGAGCTTGCTCTCGTGGGTATGATGATGACCCATGACAAAGCTTGCTCTCATGGCACGGGGATGACTTGTGTTGCTTCCCACAAACTCGAGAGATCTATCCACCAAGTTATCCAAGCAAAGAGAGATCTAGATGATCTCTACCTCTGAATTTCTTCGCATGAAATCAAGTCTTTCAACACTATACGAAGCATAAAGAATAAGGACACTCCTCTCACAATGACCAAGCCAACATAGAGGAAGGAGAGGCTTGAGATGGTGTACGAATAGGGTTTCTTAGGTTTGATGGGGATGACCAAGAAGAGTCATCTCTTCTTATTCTCTTGTCAATATTCAAGACAATGGTGGCACGCTTTCGAAATTGAACTCATCTGCTTGAAAGAGAGGTTATGCCTCTCTTATATACATGAGGGGGCAGCTGTAGGAGAGTCCAACTCTCTAAGGAGACATGCACAATTGTGGCAAAGGGATTTCATTTTGGATGGCTACGGTGGATTCCTAATCCATCATGAAGTTGTCAACTAGCTTGAGAACTTTATCATCAAAATAAAAATCAAATGATAGGGTCCTTAACCAAGAAGGAAAGATACTAACAACTCAGTCTCCAACCAATACGGTGGACATCCATTGTGGATCTACCATGTTGGTTTCCTTATTTTCAATTTCATTAAGAACTTGATATTTAATTTAATTATCTTTTAATTACTTATTATAAATATCAATATTAAATGATTTATAAAACCATCCTCCCAACAAATGAATCTAATTCATTAGTCTAAAATTAAAAGTAAATCTAATTCACATTTAATTATGTGATTCATAT
The DNA here is from genome assembly GCA_037367405.1 of Ottelia alismoides. Classification (NCBI taxonomy): domain Eukaryota; kingdom Viridiplantae; phylum Streptophyta; class Magnoliopsida; order Alismatales; family Hydrocharitaceae; genus Ottelia; species Ottelia alismoides. Next base: position 16,881 of record JAZKJV010007099.1, read on the forward strand.
TCACATGCCTTTAATATATGTATATGCATCATATTTTTATAAATATTAATTATTATGAATCAATATAATATTCAATATGTGAACCGTGTCCTCATATCCACATATCTGTGATAATAACAATTAATATCTTGGTATTGATATCTCAACAAATGAATCCTAAATGTAATTAGAACTCGTGATCAACATTCATGAATGCTTGGAGATAACGTGAAGGGATATTTTATTATACATGATATCGAACATCAAGGTTTAAACTACTTTTGGGTATACTCATTTGGATCCATTTCCATTTAGTTCCATTTCCAACATTTAGATCTAGAAATGGATAGTAGAAAATGGGCACTAGAAATGTGTTCTATGATATGAGATTTAATTCAATTAATTCTCAATCATATAACCACAAAATGGAGTCACCAAAATCAACATGTTTCATAACTCCCTCATAATGAAAGTGTCATAGAATATAATCTACTATGATCACATCAACTTAGAGTATTCCCAATACTCAAGCATTCTACATATTGGAAGACTTTAATTAAATTCAAAGTTCAAATCCTTGTTTGAATGTCTTCTTGGAGGTTATATCAGTAGGTATTTCAATCGATTATTGGACGACAATATCAATCATATGCTTTCCACAAGCATATATTAATATTGATTGTTTCTTATTTTATTTCATAAATAAAGCAACCATGCATGGAGTTCCATGGGACCCAAATATCTCATGACTGAACACTATCCCCCAATTAATAGAATATGAATCTGTATGATTCCTTTGAGTGACCATACATCTCATATCTCCTAATTTTCACACCAGCAAGGCGGTGTATTGGCCTTGTATCGTCCATCAACATAGTGGTCTGCTAAACGTTCATACTTAGATATACATATGCATATTTGTCTCCGATCAAAGGATGTGTGTGTATTCGTGATGGTATATAGTTTTGGTCTTAAGTATCTCAATCTCATCAAATCAATACTTTGACTTAACGCCAATATTTTACTTTTGGTCAACATTTGACCTCTTCTTTCATTTTAACTTTTGGTCAACATTTTGATTTTTGATCAACACTTTGACTTGACTAATATGATGCCTTTGAATCTTTATTCCTAATTAGAGGACCTTCATGAAGAGGTAAGTCGGAAATCATTCTTTCGAGAAATATTAGCATCTCTTCATCAAAATGAAGATCATTCTTGAATATCACTTGACGATGTCGGTTGTGTTCCTCGGTCTAACTCTCTAGACATACAACCCTACACCAACCTCCATGATCTAACTCTTTAGATCAATAGTTGTATGATATCAATATGGCCATGATACATACCCCTAATTGTACTAAGAGACCTTTCTTAGTTACAAATATAAACATTCAATTCAGATGAAAAAATAACTTTTATTTCATTAATCGGTCCCCAAGGGGTTACAAGTCCAAAAATCTTCAACTAGCTCTCAGAGCCATTCATGTACAACTCTCACACCCATACCCATTACATATCTTGATCAAAAGCCTTTTGTGCCAAAGGCTTGGTAAGCAAATCAACAACATTCTCGGTAGAGGCAACCTTGGTGATAGTGATATCGTCACATTTTTGTATCTCCCAGAAATGTGATACTTCCTCTCTATGTGCTTTCTCTTTTTATGCCACCTTGGTTCCTTTTCTTATGCTATGGAGCCCATGTTATTGTAGAGCAATGGAATGGGGGAATCTCTTTAGGAAACTATACCAAATTCCTAGATGAACATCTGCAATCACACAACCTCTTTAGCAATATTAGATATTGCTATGTACTCAATTTCAGTAGTCAAATCTCTCATGGTGTCCTGCTTCTTTCTTCTCCAGCTTATAGCATCACCGTTCAACATGAATATGAACCCTAAGGTTAACTTCTGGAAGTATGGATTTGTCTACCCCTAGACTTGGAGATCATTATCTCCATAAAATAATATATATTAAGTTCTTCTTAGGTACTTGAAGATGATTTTCACTACAATCCATTATTTCTCTCCATTGTAGGATTGATAAAGTCTTATCACTCCCACTACATGGCAGATGTCTGGTATTATATACATCATCGTATATATCAGGTTTCCCATAGCTGACACATAAGGGCATCCTGACATAGCCTTTATACCTCAGCATTTTGAGGTGGTTCCATTATATAGGTTAGTACCATGACTTAATAGAAGAGAGTCTTTCTTGGAATTATTCATATTGAATCTTTCTAAAATTGATGTATCCTTGATGTGATAGTCCCAATATCCTCTTTCTCTATTTCTGAACTACTTCAGACCTAAGATATAGAAGTCCTCCCTGAGTTCATCTCAAAGGTATGGAGCAACCAAACTTTAACACTGGACATCATCCCAATAGCATTCCCACTGATTAAGATGGCATTTACATAAAACATGATGAACACATTGCTTCGCTCACAAAGCTTATTGTATACACATAGTTCATATAGATTCTAACAAAATTATACCTGTTATAGTTTTGTAAAATGGATGTTCCAACTACAAGAAGCTTGTTTAAGCTCATATATGAATTTCTTTTGGCTTGCACATTTTTCTTTCCTCATCTATGAAACCATGGGCTACTCCGATATCTTCATTTAGGCGTCCATCAAGGAATGCAGTTTTGACGTCAATTTGCCATATGTCGTAGTCAGCTATAGCTAGCAATATCTTATTTAAGAATGACCATGGTAGAGAATTTCTCATTATAATCCATATATTCTTTCTCTGTGTAGCCCTTATCTACAAGCCATGCATTGAAGGTATCTACCTTCCCATAGGCTCTCCTCTTTCTTTTGAAGATCCATTTACACCTATTGCATTGGTCTGATCCCTTTAGGTGGATCTTAGAATACCGTACACCATTCTTGTGCATGGATTTTACTCCAGACTTCATTTTTAGCATCCATCTATCCATGTCATGATCTGCTAGTGCTTCGTCATAAGAAGTCGAATAAGTATTAAAATTTTCTAATACATAAAATCTATACCTCAGGTAGTATTGTCACTCTAATAACTCTTTCTAAGAGGTATATGTGTGTAAATTTGAATTATCTTTTCATTTTCTAGTATAGGAACTTCATCGACCTCACTATACTCAATGAGTTCTTTGATTTCATTGTTATCTTGGATTTTAAGGAATAAATACTATATATATTTGATGTCTCTAGAGATAACTACTTTAAGTACTGGTATCCTAAACTAGATATCCAATATTGTTCTTTACATATCATTGAAGTAACATTCACTCGAGCGAGATTCCAACTTGCTTGCATCCACATTTTTATCATTTACCAAACAACCCTATATTCTCAAGTATCGTACACTTGGCTTGGTTTCATACCAAATCTCATGACAAGTTTCAGGTATGGATTTAATTGAAATATTGTTAATAACATAAATCACAGTCTCTATTATGTATCCCTAGAAACTAAGAGCTAATCGCGACTTATTTATCATGATCTCACCATGTCAACATGGTTTTGTTGCATTTCTCTGCAGCCATATTGAGTTGAAGAGTACTTGGAAGAGTGAAATTGTAAATTATTCCTCTACTTTTAAGGTATTCTTTGAATTCATCTTATAGGTATTTTCTACTTCAGTCAGATCAAATTCGTCTTTTCTTCCTTTATGTTTAGTTCTCAACCAAAGCCATGAATTATTTGAACTGTTCAAAGGTTTCTAACTTGTAAGGTAATTAGAAGGAAAAACTATACCATGGGTGATCATCAATGATTGTCAAATAATATTGATGTCCACTACTAATCACAACATTAAATGGACCACATACATGTTAGTTTTCTTGAACATCGGTTGACAGGTGCGAGTGGATCGGACATCATGACCTGGATAACTGCAAATGATAAACTCAAATGATTACATTGATACCTATCACTTTTAATCACAAGATAATCAATAAATCCACAAGTGCACATGTATTTAATGTGGATACCCTCCTGGGTAAAAATCACAACCTGAGTCTCCTTACTTGGGCTTTCATCTTGCCCCACATGGATCTTCCACTAATCTGATATGCTTATGCAGACAACCCAACTGTATTACAAGTTCTTTTGGACAACTTACTAAAGTATTACAGTTAAGTAATAAATCTAATAATCTCAATATCAAAGTAAATATGAGAAGAATAATATGAGGTAAAATTAAAATGATCTTACTGAGTGAGGACCCATCTTGTAAGATTAATCATAAAGCTTCATGGTTGTAAGTATGAGAACATATAGATATAGCTATTGAATCTTTCTCTTACTATATAGAGTGGAAAGCAAAGAGAAGATAACATGTTGCTCTTGTTGTGTATTGGGAAAATGAGGTATGTGATCCTATTTATAGATTTAGAGTCTGCATAACCCTTAGCTTTAAAAACTTAGCCGTTGTTAACAAATCAAGAATGAAATCACCTTCAAAAATCTTCTTGAAATGGAATATGATCGATCATGATGCAAAGTATGATCGATCAGAAATAATGATCAATCACATGGATTGAGACGATCGATTAGAATAAAACGATGATCGATCAATGATCAAAATTGATCGATCAGAATATAGCCGTTGGAATTCAAAACTTGATCACTCAGGAAACAAGGTTGATTGATCATGTTAGAATGGTTGATCGATCAGCTTGACTCTTTGATATAAAGTTGAGTCAAATGCAAAAGGTTGAAATGCAAGATGCATAATACTTGAAGTCTTTTACATTCTAAGACAATTATAAAATGCATGACTCAATAAAAGAAAAGATTCCATCTTCTCTTTAGCTCTAGATCCTTGAGCTTGAGCTAGTTCCTTGGCTATGAACTTCTTTGAACTTTTTAGCTTCTTCTTCACTTAATCTTGAGCTCTTCAGGCTTGTGCTTCTTCACGGTCCAATAACTTTCCTATTCTTGTCCTAACTACGAGATTTATATACATGTTTTGTTATCATAAAAATATGCATGTTCATGCACTAACAATCTCTCACTCATGCATGATCTAACAATATCACTCCTTTTTTACAATGACAAGTTATTTTAAAGTATTTGCAAAACAAGTGTGAATATGAACAAATAATTTTTTTAAACAATATTTTCTCCCTCTTTTGACATCATCAAAAAGATTTAAGTCAATACCAAAAGTTGATTAATACCAATTAGTGGATAAAGAGATGACGGAACAATCTCTCCTCCTTTTCGTTTGATTTTTTTTTTAAAGTTGAGCTCCCTCTAAACTAGAGCTCCCTTTTACTGTTTGCTTGAAGGTCCATCCTAAAGGATAAGAGTTGAGTGTCCACTGCTAATACATGATATGCATGATAAGCTTAAGGAAAAAGATAAGAAGTCACCTATGGTCCTTAGTAGCGAACTTCTCCAATCTTGGTAATTTCTCTACTGCAGTGACATCCATACTTGGTGCTCAAAGTTGTTTGGCCTTGGCAGGGTCCACCTTTGTTGTTAATTTGGCCTCCTCCATCTCCTTTTTTCTTGACCTTCATTACCTAATTTTTTTGATTTGGTACACTTTCCTTTCGACCCTTTAGGATTAGATATCACTGTATCCTTATTTTTCCAAACATATCTTCTTTTCTGGAAAGAACTAGAGCTAGAAGCGTGATTCTCTACTTTCTCTTCCCTTTTCATTAGCAATCATAAAAGACATTATTTATTTTATTCTCAGTAATATCTTTTTCTAAATATGTAATGTTATCTTTAAACTATTGAGATTTTTAAGCAACTCATTTTCTTTCTTTAATACATCTAAGTCAACAAGAAAAAGAGATTTATCCTCTACTAACTTCTTGTTAATGAAAATACATGAGTACGTGATACCAAGGGTCCGACCTTGGAGGGTCCACGATGTCCGACAAGTCTGATCCAACAATCGTTGTTTCAGCCGCTCTCACGGTGCACGATACCCGAACCAAGTGACAATTCAACAATCAACTCATAATATGGAAAAGCAGTATATTTGTGTGAGCTAAAATTTATTATAACTCTACAAGAATGTATATTATGACAAACGGTAGAGGTTGAACCACAAAGAGCAAATAGTTTAGCTTAATTAGTGTTATTATTTCTAATTAATAATAATTTTTTTGTGTAATATTTTTTTATTTTCTACTTTTTATAGTTTTTGTGAGTTTCTAATTATATGTAATTTTTATGGATCTTTAATTGTTTTATATTTTTATATTTCTAAAATTTTGATTTTTTATATTCATTTTAACTTTGAAAATTTTTTAAATATCGTATATATAGGTTATTATATTTTTAAATATACTTAAATATAGTAAAATACATACAATAAAATGTTTTTATTTTTTTATATGTTTCTCTATTTTTCATAATTTTTAAAGATTTTTTTAATATTTTTTAGGCATTTTAAAGTATTAAATATGTCAAAATAGTACATAGAACAGTTAGCTAAGATTGTTTTAGAATAAATATATATAAGTCCAAAATAATCAAAAAATATTTTTATTATATAGTATATATTATAAAGAAAATTCAGAGGTATAAAGTTAAATTTTTATGATAAATATGCATAAGTAAAAATGGTTAACTAACAGGGACCTATTTGCAATTTTTGATGAAGTTAAAATGAATTTAATAACATCCCAGAAAGTATAAGATACACAATGTAATTTTTCCAAAAGGTGCCTCACTTGAGGGACCATGTGAGGTGACGTGGACTGGACCTAAGTGCAAAAATCAGAAGTTCAAGGGTCCCAATGCAACTTTCACACAAAATATTACACTAATTTTAATATTTTTAGGATTTAATTGAAATACAAAATAGTGGGAGTAATCTAGTGCAATATACTCAAAACATGTGTGCTCATCAACAGACTAGAGTGTCCCACTTATCCACGTGGCACATCCATAACGGACGATACCATTTTTGACAATGCTCGGTTGAGAACAAGTCCTTGGCATGACCTAATGATGGAGGTGCTTCAGAATCACATGGCTCTCATCAAAACCTGAGAGACACCCTCCATCCAACGACAAGGAAGCCACCTGGAAGAACTCGTGAAGAACATGGTTTGGGATTCCTTGAATCAGCTCTATCCCGCGACCCAAGCCTTCTCCTATGCAACTGAAGTGCTTAAAAGGTTCCTACAGTCGATTCGCAACTGCTCGTGTGCTCAAAGAAGTCTGGGCCCCATCAATGGGGTATCGAAGCTCGATGAATAAAAGGCATACCAAGGGCTCCTATTCATGCCTAAATATACCCTAGAAGGAGGTCTCGAAGGCATGTACCTGCACAGGAAGCAGGGTGATGAGGGCGACAGTTTTGGCCCTCTTATTGGGTGAACTAAGGTAGAGATGAAGTGGGGCAGAAAGGTTTCGACGAAGGTGGCAGAGGAGACCTTGATAGTTCTATTTAGAAAGAACCTAGGTGGTTTGGGTGGCATAGAATGTGGAGAAGTGCAAAGGAAATGAAGTGGCATGGTTAGATGGATCGGAGACGGAGAGATTCACGATGGAATTAGTCACCGGAGCTGAGCTCTAGTGAACTAATCTGATTAAACTACACTAATTGATAGGGAATAAAGTTAAACTAACACTAGTTCTATGCTAAGGAAAATAACTTCTAACAAAACATGATAATCTAGTAGCTCGACAAGGGTTACCTAGAGCAGAAGAAATGCGTCGCCTGAGGCACTCTAATGAGGCTTTAATCGAGCTTCTCCTCCTCCTTCTCCATGCTTTACTCCCAAGGAACTCACCTACTTTCATTAGGGAGGATTTAGGGGAGAAATTAGGGGTTTATATTGGATTAAGAACATATCAAGTTGGAAAAGAAGGCTGGAGCTCTTATTTATAGGCAAGCCAAGAGGGTCTAAGAATCAAAGATTTTTTATGGGCTCGATGTTTGGTTGTTTTAGGAAAAGCTCCGACGTGATGGAACATTGCAATGTACAGAGCATTAATAAAGGAACAGAGATGAAATGAGCAGTAGATCAAATGGGGAAATGCAAAGAAGATAAGGTGATGGATGTATCTCACAGGAGCCACCCTAGGGAGGGTATAGTCGACCCAAGGTCAACTGTTGAAGGGCTCCCATTGGTCAAGCTCAGCCACTAGAAGACAAAGCAAAAATAAAAAGGGAAAATAATTCAGAAAGAAATAATAAATGATTTTATTTGAAAGTAGTCAAAACATGAAAAATATTTACTATTTAATATAACCTTTTATGGATATTTTTATTTATTTTATAACATTATTTATTAGGTATTAATTTTCACAAGTAAGAATATAGGTATATTTTCTATGATTTGGTTTTTTTATTTTTTGTTTTGTATTTTTTACTTTATATTATCATATGTACACATTTTATATATTTATAATGCCACTAAATAAATATTTACATATTTTTATTTTATTTTATGATTTTATTTACATACTTAAATTAATACATGTATATACATTATATGTAGAATATACCTATATATTTTAATGTATTATTTATTTTAAATACATTTTAATGTTTTTATTCCATGTTTATATTTTTATTATGTTTTAAATAATATATACAAGTATTTAAAAATATAGGAACAATAGAGATGTAAGGAATGAATTATATGAATAAAATGGACATGTATACAGTACAATGGGACCCCAAAAGCTGTCTTTTATATCTTATCTATATTTATTGAAATCACCTTCATTAAATAGATACTTTTATTTTAAATACAATGGAGGTTAGTTTGGTGAATTTTGAATTCATATGGAGAAGATATTGATATGTAAAGTTTGGTTTACGGTTTTTCATATGTGTGTCCAACTTGCATAGTGCATTATTTTTATATGCAATTATTTTTACAATTTTTCAATGTATTTTTATGTAAAAGTTTCATGTTGAACATATTATTATTTGATGTGTATAAAATGTAAAATAAAATCAAGAAAAAAATGGCTTATTTTGAAAAGTTTAAATTAGGATTTTTATATATAGTATAGACCCTTATCTCTCCCCACTTTATTCCATGTCGACCAAGTTAATATTGACCTGGTCTCAGGGTTTAGGGTCATTCTGTATCTTTGATACTTATTTTATTTTCCTTTTCTCTTCTTTATTCTTTTATTTCAGATGTAAATACATGTATTTATATAGTATTTACATATGAATAAAGACTATTAAATTGTGCATGTTAGCTATATTTACATGTGTTTTGATAATGATTTAAATGCAAATAAAAGAATAAAGGTAGATGAATGGATATTCATCAACCCCCCTCCCCCATACTTACCTTTGCTAGTCCCTAGCAAACACTTATTAGAAGAATAAGTGATGCAAAATAAAAATAAGATAAGGAAAAAAAGTTAGAATGATAATGATTTTTTAAACTTGTCTTAATAAAATAAAAGTTTGAAGCATAATTAAGATATTTGGATTTCTAATTTTTTCGAAACCTTATTGGGAGTAGGAACAAAAACTTAACAATCCTCAGGTTCCACAAGTCTCTGTTCAGGAATCTTCAATACATGTCAGAATAACTCTTCATGCGCAAACCCTTATGACTATTACTTGCACACTGAAAGTGTATGTAGCTCTTCTCCTCAGAAATAGCAAGGAACAGTCTCCCTTAGAAAGATAACCCTAATTCTCCCAATTTAGCTACTCTTTCCTCAAGGACTGTGGTATTCCCTTCTAAGTTCAAGTGCAACCGGCTCAAGAAGAGGGGGTAGAGAGAAGAATGGAATGTGATCGGCGTAGTCACATATCCTATGGAGTTGATTAGTGTAGCCAAGGCCTTATGCGGACAATCTTGACATATTTGTCTTTAAAGCATCATTCCTTGCTTAATTCATATCTACTCTGACAAGATTTAATTTTTTTCACTTTTGCATGTCTATCTTTTTTGGAGTTTTTGATTTTACAATTTTTTTAGTATTATATACAACAACATTTACATAAGGAATTTTTCCTCTTGAGATAGTAGACTATCCCTCTTTTGAAGCTTTATTGCAACACACACCATCCTATCTTTAGACATCCATGCCACTAGATCGGGTTGGGGGCACTGGCCACTTATTGATTACATATGTTTCCACGCGTATGTTTCCTCAAGCTAAAGACTCCAACCCTCACTACCCCCTCAAAGTTGAGCTAAGTGTAAAGTGTGGTGTTCAAGTTAGGTCATTATCAGCAAGAGTCATGTGTATGCTTCGAAATACTCTACTTAGGCTAATCAAGATTATACATGAATATGGTCTCGTGGATTCAAAGAATTAAGTCTCATGACCTGAAAATCTTATTTCCAGTTTATATAAGGTTCTTGTGAAATTAAGTAGATTAAGATCTAGACCAGGCTCTAATCTTCATAATATACTTAGACTTGTTCAATTATCAAAATCATTCAGAAAAATTCTTATGCAATGCAATGCAAGAAATATTTTGTGAAATAATTTCTTGATTTTGATTTTATGGGATTTTTCAAAAAAAAATGCAAATTTTTATCGAGTTTCGAAAATATTATTCATTTTTTAGTATTTTTGAAGGTTTACAAATTCTTATGGGATTTTTGGAAAACAAAAGAGTTACTAAATTAAGTGCGTTCATAAATAATGTAGCAAAGATTTTATACATATTGGGAAATAATTTTACATTTTTTATACACGTGTATAAGGAATTTTATACATGTGTATACATGTATTATTTGAGGAGGTTTTTACAAGAATATTAATTACATTATTTTCAAAATAATTTGAAAATATTTTTGCAAACATTTGTCAAATATTTTGAAAACTTATTTTGTAAAGAATTTTACAAAGAATTTTTTAAAACATTTTTACAAATAATTTTTACCAACTTTTTACAAATATTTCACAAAGAAATTATTTTTCAAATGGTTTAAAAATATTTTACAAAGATTTTTCAAAGGTTTTCAAAAGGTTTTTCAAAAACATTTTTACAACCATTTTCCAAATCATTTTGTAAAATATTTTTCAAATATAATGTTTACAATCAAATTTGAAATTTTTTTATACATTTTACAGTAGTGTATTCTCTTTAATTAATTTATTGTATACCCTTATCCCATGTACTATATTAGCCATATTATTGAAAATACGAAAGTACAAGTCATGACTAATGTATATATATATATATACATATATACGAACCCCTTATACTTAGCTCAAACTATGTCCTCATAGTTATCAAAGAGCAAAAGGGAAGACAACTCGTGTTAAGTATAGAAAGTATATACTACAAGGACTCGAAGAATGAAAAGTCGATCATCCCCCTACATTTAAGATAAGTTAATCCTAAGTTTAGTAGATTGTACACAAAGCGAGGATGATCGAGGATTAGAATGTATGAAATGATCAACAACTTGCCTTGTATCCCTCTATACCTAGGGTCAAATATCTATAAGTATAGATAGGAATATCAACAAACTGAGAGACAAGCGAGAGCATAAATGGAGAACAACCTGAATGCACTCATCCCCCATACTTAGATGGATCACATATGAATGGGATGAATGAGTAAAATGGAAGACGGAAAGAAGTGAAAAAAGAATGAAAAGAAGAAAAGAGGAGATGTTTTTGGAGATCATGCGCCCGATCCTTCTACTTCACGGAGCTCCTCTTGAAATACCACTTCTATTGAGTTAACAACAGACATGATTGTATCATACTCTAAGTATGACTTTAGTAATTGTCTGTTTACCACAAATGGTTGTGGGTTAGATGACAATCCTGATATAACAATGCTATATTATCGCATGCATCCCTCACTAAGAACAACCCAGTCCACTAGCTATTCAGCTTACCTGGAAATGATTTTAACTTTGCATCAAACAACCACACCTTCTAACCCATCTCGAAAGTCTTCCTTCGTATATGCTTGTCATGTCATCTATTGACTTTCTCCATGTACATCAGGCAATTGTCGTATGCATATTCTCTGAATTATAGTAATCTGTTCAAATAAATGATTCTATTCTTGCTAGCTTTCTCATAATCCAAGTTACAAACATTGATTATCCATAGAGATTTGTGAATGAGTTCCACGGGCAAGTGGCATGGCTTTACCATATTACCAAGCGACATGGTGACATACTAGGGGTGAATGTACGTAGTATGATAAGCCCATAGAACTGAGTCAAGCAATTGTGACTGTTGTTTCCTATCAAAATGCACAAGTTTCTATAAATTCATTTTAATCTCCCTATTTGAACATTCATCCAAGCCATTAGTCTAAAGGTGGTAAGGAGATGTGACACGGTGTTCAATGTTGTACTCCTTAATGAGCTGCTTAACTTCTATGTTATTGAAATGGTTTTCCCCATTGAATATCAGAATCTTCAGAATCACGAACCTCGAAATGATGTTATCTTTGAGAAAACGACAGACGGCGCGACTTTTGGCGGCTCAAGAAAGGATAACCTCCACCCATCAACTGACACAATCCATGGCAAGCAATATGTACTCAAAATCCTAGCTATTTGGAAATAGGACCATGGAGTCGGTACCATATGAATCAAAGACATCTGATCTGAATGTACTTTAAAGTCATGGGTTATCCTTGGAACTGATGGCGTCGCCCATATTCTGGCAGTCAGTACAACCTTTCACATATTCAATAGCATCCTTGAAAAGAATCGGCCGCCAAAGACCACATTGCAGAACTTTTGCTGTCATATGCTTTCCATAATAGTATCCTCCAGATTCTAACTTGTGGCCATGGTCATGGACACTTTTGTGCTCCTCCTCATGAATGTACCTTCTACGGATACAATATGCACCCTCATAAAATAAGTACGGGTCCTCCCACTGGTAAAAATATATCTCAGATAAGAATTTGTAAACTTTTAATTTCAACCAATCTTGCAGAACTTCCTTATAGACAAGGTAGTTGACAATATTGACATGTTATGGGAGTGCGGTGACTAACAATATCGCCTCATCTGAGAAGGTATTACTAATCGGTATAATGTCCTTCTCAAGATTATATGATTCAGTGATTCTGGAAAGATGATCTGCCACAACATTTTTGACTCCAAGCTTATCACATATTTCTAGGTCGAACTCATAGAGTAGAAGGATCCACTGAAGTAATCATGACTTAACATCCTTCTTGCTTTGTAAATATCGGATGACAGAATGACCAGTGTATATAATAACCTTAGATCCAAGTATGTGAGATCTGAAGATGTCCAATGCAATCACGATTGCTAGTAGTTCTTTCTCTACGACGGTGTAGTTTTTGTGGGCCTCATCTAATGTTCTGCTAGTATAATGAATCACAAATGGTAATCCATCTCGTCTTTATCCCAAAACAGTCCCAATAGGATAATCAGTCTGATCTCGAATGGAAGAGACCGATCCAACATCATAGGGTGTAATCAAATCTTTCAAATGATGAAAGGCATGGAGAACTCTATTATTAATAATAAAACCAGTCTCTTTGCCTAGCACCTAAGTCAAAGGTCGAGCAAACTTGCTAAAGTCTTTAATGAATCCTCTGTAGAAACTGACATGCCCTAGAAAAGATCTGACTTGCTTCAGATTGGTAGGTGGCTCAAGCTTAGAGATCACTTCCACCTTGGCTGGGTCAACTTCCATGCCTTGCTTGAAGATGACGTGGCATAGCACAATTCCTTTGATTGCCATGAAGTGACTCTTTTCCCACGAGAGCACTATATTTACTTCGCAACATCATTAAAGTACTCGGTCTAGATATGTTAAACATGTATCAAAGTTATCCATGTAGATCGAGAAATAATCCATGAAAATCTCAAGGAAACTGCCCACCATGTTAGTGAATACGACCATCATACATCTATGGAATGTAGCAAGGGCATTACTCAACCCAAACGTCATCCATCTGAAAGCATACGTTCCCAATGGATAGGTGATAATTGTCTTCTCTTGATCCTCAAACCTATGGAAACTTGATTGTATCCAGAATACCCATCTAAGAAATAGAAACATTCCTTCGTGTCTAGTCTTTTGACTATCTAGTCGATGAAGTGTAGCAGAAAATGATCCTTCTTGGTGGCTAAGTCTGTAATCCACACAGACATGCCATGATGTTGAGACTCTAGTTAGAATCTCCTATCCTTTGTCATTCGTCACAATTGTGATTTTGGATTTCTTTGGAATCACTTGTAGCAAACTTACCCATTTTGAGTCAGAGATGGGGTAGATGAAACGTGCATCGCACCACTTCATGATTTCTTTCATTACAACCTTCGGAGGTTAGGATTCACACGATGCTGGAATTTACGGGATGGCTGGTTATCTTCTTCCAAGTAGATATGGTGTGAGCATAACGACTGGTTTTCCCATGGAGATCCATAATTTTCTAGCCTATGGCCTTGTGGTTTCTTTCTAGAACCTCAAGCTGACGAGATTCTTGGTCCTTGGTTAGCTGGGAATTGATTATGACTAGGAACATGTTCATATCATCCCCAAGAAAGGCATACTTCAATGATTATGGTAATTATTTTAGCTTTGGTGGGGTCTGAATATGTTCAGTGGTATCCTCTGCAACTATGGTTGGCGTCAGATCTGTTGACTGTATAATATCCACCATAGTTACATATGGCTCTGAATACAGAATATCACAAAGATAGGTAATGAATTCATCTTTTTCTGACAGGGATGGAAACATTTCAAACAACTCATCTAGTTCATCATCACACAACTCATCCTTAAGGATAGGGGAAAACTCGACTATACTTTCTTGACCTTCATCCTTGGAGAGGAATTCCATGGTCTCAACATCATCCAGAAACAATGTAGGGCTCTGATTTTCACTAGAAACTCACAGTCATCTATTTCATTATGCTTGGGCTCACTCTAATTTGATACAGACTCTGTTGGTTCCGGGTACCTTGATCATCTCAATCAGAACCTTATTACTGTTGGAGCAAAAGTTGATATCCCCAGTACCATAGTCCACTACTACTTCAATTGCTCGAAGGAACAACCGTTCAAGTATAATATGGGTATGGAGCAGAGTAGTAGAGGTGTCCATGTCTAGGACAATGAAATCCATAGGGAATTGCTTCCCTTGGACTATAAAGACCACATCCTCTAACACGCCCTCGGTCGCTTCACTAATCAACTGCAAACTGTGGAATCATCATTATCGACTAGAGCGGTGCTAACCCAAATTCTTTGAGAAGAGACGAAGGTAACAAATTGATGGATGATCCACTTCAGCATGGTATGCTCAAATTCTTGATTAAAAATCTCGCGTCAGATGAGATGTGCTCCCTTGTCCTTTTTTCTCGGGCGTTTGCTGATGGTGTCACAGTAGCCAAGGTGAGAATGTGCTTCTCAGTTCTCCTGTATTGCTTTTGCATGGTTGATGCTTTGTTATACATGACTCCTTTATTCATTTCTTCACAATTTGGCATGTAGTCCATGGCCTTGAGCAAAGGCATTTCAAGCATAATATTTTTCTAATTTTTTGGCATTTTTCATATTATTAGGAAATGGAATATTTACAGAATCAAAAACATTTTTCTTATTTACATCTAAGTCAACTTGTATACATGAATGACTAGAAGGGATACAATCATTCCAAACAGAAGTGAAACTGAATGAAATTCAGCTTTGTCGGCTCACATGGGATTCGATGTTGGTGCTAGCATCTCCTTGGCTGCATCGGCTCATCCTTTGTTGTTATTTCTGGTGTTTGACTTTTATTTTTCTTCATTTTTTGGTCGTTTTCTTCATCCAGTGTTACCCTTCCTTCTCCTCATCTACTAGGGATTAATGCAAGCACTGCTGATGAAGACTTGACCTTCGGAGCATTATTCTTTCCACGTATAGTGGCATATGATTGTATTGTCCTACCGCTCAATAGAGTAACAACATTAGATAACATAAATGGTTCATGCATACCTGACTCAAGATCTGAGTAGACACTACTTTCTACCTACTCCTTATGGTAGAAATTATTTGTATTAGCTTCAACATGTATTGGGATGGTAGTCTTTGTAGTGGTCAAGTCGTCTAGCTTCTGGCTCATCTCAGATAAATTCTTCACTAGTTGTGCCAAGCAATCAAGCATGGGATTCACAGGTGCTGCCTCACATGACTCAGCCTGATATGATTATTGAGACTGATGGTGTTGCGAAGGTAGCCACTAGTAACTCTGATAGTTAGAGCATTGAGGAGGATACTAGCGGTAGTGTGGTGGAGGAGGGTATT
The DNA here is from genome assembly GCA_037367405.1 of Ottelia alismoides. Lineage (NCBI taxonomy): Eukaryota > Viridiplantae > Streptophyta > Magnoliopsida > Alismatales > Hydrocharitaceae > Ottelia > Ottelia alismoides. The sequence goes on from JAZKJV010007099.1 coordinate 33,073, forward strand.
GCTGCTGATACTGAAGCGATCGGTAGATGTTGGTGGTATAAAGGTTGGCGATAATCTGATTGCTGGTAATTCAGTCTCCAGTTATTTGCATGATGCAGAGACTTATGATGCGAGTACTAGTACTAGTATGGTCTTCCACCTCATGTTAATGGAACAGGCGTACAACCGATGATTAACCATGTGGTTGTCTATCAGGATGGGTCAACTGCTGATCGGTTCTCTAAATGTCATTCACCTCTTGGATTTGTAGAGATGGAAGAACGAATGGCTCAACGAACGTCTACTGTTCGAGATGGTACACTACCATCTGTGTCTGATGTTGTTGTCGTGGTACCTGGTCATGTGCCTGCACATAATACACGTGTTGGAACTGATTGGGGTTGCACTAGACTTTGTGGTGGTTGGGCTTCCTTGGGGCTCGGCATATGTCTTGACAGATGAACTCGCAGACTGGCACGAGTTGATGGTGCTAACCAAGACCTCTAGTTGCTTGGTGATTTGGTCAAGCTTGTCCAAATGTTTGATCCTTTGTTTGATCACGTTTACTTTTTCAAGGTCATGTGATCATTTTTCAATGGCATCAACCTTTGAGAGATGTTCTCTATGATGATGATGTTGGAACTCTCGTCTCTCTCTTCTCTATATGATGCTACCATATGAATAGGTTTTGGAGGGATCTGAGGATTCTACTGGAAGGTATAGGCTTAAAGATAGGGCAACCGAGCCTTCGACCATCTCCTTGAAAATCTGCCATACAATAGATTCATCCTTATTGAAGTGTGATCTCCCATAGGCTACATTTACTAGCTTCTGGATTTCTTGGTTCAAACCGCCAAAAAAGTTCTGGACCAAACTGGTCTTGGAATGTCATGGTGGGGGCACTTCTCCCGGAGATCTTTGAATCTTTCCCATGCCTCATGGATAGACTCATGGGATAAGTATGAGAAGTTCGGAGATCAATGCTCGCATTTGGTTCAAGCCACCAAGGGGATAATATTTGCACAAAAAAGTAGACTTCAAAGCATCCCTGGTCGTCATGACCCTCCTCAAGTGATCAATACAATAGAGTCTCTTATCTTGCATGCTAAAGGGGAAGGTTGTTATATTCACTTCCTTCAACATGATGTTGGGGTAGTGCATGATTCCGCGGATGTGGTTAAACTGTTGCAAATGAATGTACAACTCTTCATTTGTGTTCCCAAATGGGAAGAAGTGGAGCAGTTGAGGTTTTTGTTCAAAGTGATCATGGATCTGAGGGTATGTATCCACTCGATCACTTGCCCGACTCCAAGATTGTATGTTTCCTTGAGAGTCGAATTTAGTTGCTCTCTCAACCGATCATCCTCTCATGGTATCCACCTACTTGGAAATCATTTCTCCATAAGTGATTCTCCTCCTCTACGATTTTTTCTGTCCCTCCTCAAATCATTCATCATGTCTTGTAAAGTGACCTGGGTGAGAGTCTGATATATCAATTGTCGTTGGATAGCATGGATGGAAGCGAGCAGTTGATTATTGACTTTATTCTGATCTGTCTGCTGGCCTTTCCTGTTTGAGGAGCCATATCCAAAGTCTGAATGTAACATTACTTCGGATCAGTTCTCTCAATTTCAAGAGGAAATAGACCTCGATCAAACTGAAAATAGGCACTAGATGAATGTAATTTTCAATATTAAGGTCAATCCTAAACTGCTTGAGAGTGGGGGAATTGTATGGAGATGGATCAATCTCCATCCAGAAGGGAGCGAGTTCAGGATAATAGTGATCCATGTTTATTTTGAGAAAGAGGAAACATGGAGTCTCGAGAGTGGCTTGCAAGGTCCAAACAAGTCTCTCTAGAATCGTCCCAAATTATTGGGAATGACGGCATCAGAGAATCGATGTTGGCATCCATGGAGTATGGACTAATCCATCCTAGATGTGACATCTTGAAAGATAAAAGGGAGTGAGATGATGAATAAAGAGCAAGGTGTTTCAGGAGTAAATAGAATGGAGGTAAAATGAGAGAAGGCTCAAATGAGAAAGTAAAAGGAACGACACAAGAAGTAAAAAGAAAAGGCGCAAGTGCGCAGGACTGTGATCTTTGACCTTAATCTAGATCCAAACAAACACCAAAGTAAATAAACTCACCAACACAAAACAAGTGAAGATGTCAGAGTTCATCTATTATCATAGCAGTTTTTATTGGTTGTTTTTCAGGCAAACTTATGGCATGTTCTTATCGGCTAACCTATAGGAGAGTGAGTAATACCAGACAAGTGTCATGTACTTCCCACTTCCTTTGTAACATGTAGCCTGTACTTTTTTAAGAATCCTTGTGATTGAGCTTGGATCCACTAGTCAACTAATGAATAGAGGAGGAAGCCGACTGGTGAAATCGATACTTCTCCCTTCTGGGGTATTCGATCGTGGTATAATGCGACAGAGATGAATCGAGAAATCGTCTCTTTAATAAGATATAGTTGTAGTATAGGAGATGAATTTCAATTCAACAAAAATTACAATATTTGAATGTTGTGTAATATTTTTTTGCTTGGCAAGTCTACCAAGGTTGAACATAAGGACACAAGCCTCCCCATCTATTTATCAAAAAATATTGATTGAAAGAGTGATTAAATTCATGGGCCTAAGTCTTCAATGCAAATACAATGCATGACAGATGCATACACATTATGAGCATAAAATGATGCATGCATTTTTATTTTCTTTTTATGAAATTAAATTGAGGTGCAATGATATGCAACAGATAACCATGCATGAAACCATTTACAAATATGCCCTAAAAATAGTCAAGTCAATGAGCAATAAAAGATCAGTTAATTTCAGAGACAAATTATGTATTAAATGAAATAATGGCATCCGGGAATCGATAGAAACAAACACTTTATATTTCAAAAATTAGCATATTTAAATAAGTGATAAAACTTGAAATAAGTGATTCCATTAGATAGATGATAAAACAAGCGTAAAATGAAACTAAAATCAATGGAATCAGAGTCCAGATGCTCAACATATGATCAAAATAGTGCAAGGGCTTAAATGTAGGAAAAATAAAAATAAATGGAGAAATAATTACAAATAGACCCCTGAAGGGACCTAAATTTAATTTTCAAAACCTGAAGGGACCTCCCAATAAAATACCCCAAGTGCGTACATGAGGCACACGCCTAGGTGGACCTTTCTCCAAATTTAGGAAATATGGGGGGTGCATCTGCAAATAACCCCACCCCCTCACGTGCAATGCACGCGAGGTGAGGTTTGGACCTAGGCTTAGTGGTCTTCAGGTTTGGAGGCCACGCGAAGGGGCCTCCTGCTTCATTGCTGCTTCGAAACCGCCGAACCTGTAGGATCTTGGCTGGAGCTGGCAGTGGATCAAGGTCATCTAATCAAAGAGATCAGACCACACCTGTACGTCGAGTTCATCTGATGTCTTCCGCACGCGACGGCTCAACGACTTGACTCTAGCATGGGGTTCTCCTCTCCTCCTCCCACGTACCGTTGTTCTGATGATCCATGCACCTTTCTTGGGTGATCATGAGGCTGCTGGAGAGCATAGAAGAGGAGAGGGTTGTTGGGTCTCTTCTTCGATGGAAGCCTGCTGGCCATGGGGCTCCAGAACGGAGCCGCCTTGCTTCCTCCAGCCATTGAAGATCTGTGCGACCTGCAAGGATCAAGATAGCCGAAGCAAGTGTTGTGCATGCGAGATGAGTGAGATGGAGGCTTGTATGTGGCAGAGAAGGTGGAGGCCTGACGGATCCACTGCTTTGAAGACAGAGGAAAGGGGGTGGAGAGACGAGAGGTATGGAGGAAGGTGAATGGCGATCAAGGCCCTCCGTGAAGATCACGGTGGTCTGACGAAGGTAGGGTCGTGATCGGATCGAAGGGGGGTAGTGAGTGTGAGTTGAATTAAATAGGAGAAAACAAGGAAAAATATCACACAAGTGCACGTGGAGAATTCGAGGAAGAAGAATGGAGGAGCAGAGCTTGGGTGGAGGTTCCATTGGAACCTCGGGTCGTCACACATGCTGGACTACTACTCTAGCGAGCTCAGCGGTCGCCGGAGGTGCCGCGACATGGTAGAGATAACCGTCGGTCAATATCAGCTTGAAGGCTCGATTATGGCCCCTTATTCGACCTCTGTTTATCACAAAGAGGTGGAAAGGAGCTATGACTTAGGCACAATAGTGGTGGACAAGGTGTAATGGGTGCGGAGCAGGAGGATATATAGAGGAGTTCTCCAACGGTGGAGGCAATGGTTTGTAATTGCCATGTCTTGTCTAGGTTTAGGTCCTAGGGGTTTACTAAGTGTGCGAGGATGGCAGGGGTAACGGTTATGAAGGGGAAGTGTTGGATTGTGCGCAGGTGGTCGGACGTGGGCGCCGAAATAGGAAGGGGCAGCGATGGAGCAAGGTGTAATGCTTGTAAGAGAGGCATTAAAAGGAGGAATACGAACGAGGACCGTTGGATCTCACGATCCAATGGTCCAAGTGTAAGAGCAGAGGAGCGGTCCAGATCAAATCCATATGATATGATCCAGGGGTGAGGGAAAGGGCATTGTGGTGATGAATCATTGGCTTCATCTGACGACTAGGGAAGAAGGGGAGACGTTGATGAAGAAGGGCCATTGGATGAAAGGTCATCCAATGGTTGTAATGGAAGTGGAAGGATGCATCTGAGATTAGATCTAAGGGAAGATCTGATGGCTGGAATGAAAGTACAAATGGAGGGCTAGGATGAAGCGGGGAAGAGGTGATCTAACGACTGAAAGGGCACGTGGGTGGCAACAAAGGGTCGGGTCACGTGTCTCAATCAGAGGGAGACACGTGGCCCAATAAGAAAATTAGAAAATAGGAAAATAAAAGAAAAATAAAAAAGAATCAAAAGGAGTCGAATTAACAAAAAGTCAAAACATGAAAATTGTAGATCTCGATGAGATCTGATTTGCTTATTGAGTGTTTTATTTGATTGTGTTAAACTTAGTTGTGTTTGTGCAAGATTGTTTTTATATAATTTAACTACATAAAAAATTATGTTGAAAATCATCTCTCGTGAATTGTGCATTTGCTCAACATAATTAACCTACAAATTGCTACATTAACTATTTGACATTTAAACTGTAATCATTAATTGCTTACGTCTCTGTGTTCGACCAAGAACTTCCCAGGCTATAAATTAAAGACAAAACCCTCCTCACAGAGATCATTTATTCAGTTCTGTATGATACGCTAAGTGCCCTTGCTACAACAGATCCAAATTAACTTATGCAATTAGCGATTCATCAAGGAGTAGCCACGTGGTGGGTTAAAAAGTTAAAAATTCAAATAAATAAATAAATAAAGTAAAAATAAATAAATACTAAATAATAAAAAGAAATAGTAAATGAATAAAGTAAAAACATAAATAAATAAATTAAATGATAGAATAAATAAAATAAATAAATAAATAACTTGATTAATCACTCTCCATTTGTTCCTTGAATTTTCATGTCCTTTAGCGCATTTGGTCTATAAAGGATCCTTATATGCTCATATAAGGTTGTTCGGATGAAGAGCTTATTTATTTATACCAAAAGAACATAGGAAGAAGTTTGATGACAAGGCAATACCCTGCATTTTTGTTTGAAGATCAAGAGTTCGGCTACTAACTTTGAGATCCAAGGAAGAAGACCACCACCGAGCATAGAAATGTGATTTTCTATGTTTCATGTTGAACAAAAAGTCAAAAGAGGTCAGTTATACAAGGGAGAATTTTTGGTAGCATTTTTAATAGATAAAATAATGATTTTATTTGGTTTGTAAACTTTATATATTTTTTATATCTTTTTAAAGGCAAGATAAATACCTACAATATTTATCTAATTTTTTGAGAGTTTCAATACATAAGAAAAATAAGGAAAATATTAGTAATAAATATAAAAATTTGGGTTAGTGTTATACATAGATTTACAATATAATAAAAGTTAATATTAATAAATTAATTGTGGTTTTTATTGATTTGTTTAAGTTTGGAGAATAATAAATAGATTCTAATATGATGTATCTTAGATTCATCATCCTCCTATACTTAAACTATGCTCTCCCTCAAGCATCTAGAGAATGAAGGAGTAAGATTAATTCCTGACAGTGCATGTGAATTTTCTAGGCTCAATTTATCAAGACCCTTAATTGAGTGATCCTAAATTCTGTACTTAATCATGCTCTAGTCAAAAGGGATCCAACTTCTCTATTTATCAGACTCTTTGTTTGTACATATAGCATAAGGATATGACATTTAGTGTTCTGCATTCATGAGAGTCGAGTCGAGATGTCACCCAAGGTTCCAATCCAGGAAAGTCTCCTCTATACCTAATCCTCAACACTAGGGAATAAGTATGTTCTTGCATTCAATCCACTATCTCATTAGTTTGTCAGACTAGATCGTGTAGATGGGAGGACATATGATGGAGGGCACATGATTGTGCATTTTCTTCTCTCCCTCACATTGGAACAAGGGTCCTCTCGAGTGCCTTATTACGCATATTTTTGTTTGTTGATCAATGTGTCCATCAAGAGAGCTCAGAGTCAGCTGCACTTGTTTTCTTGGGAGTACACCGGGGTGTGCCTCTTTTGAGTATCTAAGATACCTTTGATATCCTGACTTATATCACTATACGATACATAGCCCTTTTTGGGTGCTAGTACGACTCCTTGATCCTAATAGCTTTGGTCCAAGTGGACACTTTGAAATGTTTGGGAGCGCTCGCCTTTGGAGGAAGCTCTTTTGAATTTGTATTTTTTAATGAGAGAGAGATTTTCCTTATATGAGAGAACTTCTCTCGAATTTTATTTCATTGATGGCTAGCTCCACTGCTTTTACCAAGAGTTGGCGCACACTGATCAATAATTATTTAATTTCATCATACCTTGGCACATAGGTAAATATCAAAAGATAGCATGTGAACATGTTCGCATACTGGCTAGGGTTTGCGGCATTCAGGTTTCTTGAAGCCTTCATTGACTTTATCCCATCCTCGAGCATCATTAAATCGAGTCTAAACTCAAATCTCCAGTCCTAGTTCCTCAAGTGATAAGTCAACTCATCTCATCAATCATACAGTTGTAAAAGTGATGTGCTAATCATACTCTTTAGAAGGTAGAGATGAAGAATGAAATATAGCGCTCAAATCTTTCAAACTAGGGAAGTGTGGATTATTAAGTTTCAAAACCCTAATGCTAATCATATTCTTTAGAAGGTAGAGACGAAGAATGAAATATAGCGCTCAATGCTTTCAAACTCGGGAAATGTGGATTATTACGTTTCAAAACCCTAATGACTAAGGCTAGTTAACTCAGAATCTCAAGATCTCAGAAATCAAGTATCCTCAACTCCTTAAGCCTTGAGTGATAGTGAATGTGTCAGGAATACACCAACTCCAAAGTTAGTGAATTTTTGTGATTGTTGAGCTGTGCAAATTCTTATGAGATTTTTCTAATCTCAAGAGAAATAGTGACTGGTCCAAGCTCATGTATATAGTTGCATCCATTTCTAGCCATTATGGGTATAAGTACAGACTGTTAGATGGCTACCCGTATTACTTCAAGGCGGTGCCATTCGCATTATCTTTTAACCTCCTGCTAAGGGAGACCGTAACTCCCTCACTGTGAAATGGCTACTCATTTCTAAGCTCAGTAGTCAGAATCACTGCTTAAGAAAAAAATTTAATTTTTTTCTAGATTTTTGTGAGATTTTTAAATAAGGATAATAGTAATTACAAAATAAGAAGTTAGTCCCTCAATTTTTGAAAATATTTTTCAGACTATGTCACATAATATATATATATATAGATTTTCAGAAAATTTTCAAATGATTTTAAAAACGAGTAAAACCCATTTTTCAAACCAATGTCAAACATTTTTCAAAACAATGTCAAATAGTTAGAAAATTTTCAAGGCATTTACAAACATTTTTATAGAAATCAGTTCGCAAGACACTTATACCCTCACCCCGAAAATTTTTTACAAAATTTAAAAATACGAGCTCTGGCTAAAGTATATACAATATATACTTTATCCCCCCTATACTTAACAGTTGTTATGTCCTTATAGAACAAAGTTATATGAAGCCATAGCTCAGTCAAATACAAGGTGTATAGCAGATTTGACTCGGATCGCCCCCTTATACTTAGGTCGCAATGACCTAATTATAAGAAGACAAGAAGAGGGAAGAATGAATGACTCAGGACCCCCTATACTAAAGCTGAAATAGCCTAAGTATTAGATATGCAATAAGGATGGAAGGACCCGCAGTGAGTGATCAATGACTATACAAGGTTCCCCCTATACTTAGGCTGAGGAGTGGCCTAAGTATTTAGATGTGGATATCAGGTTGGGGAATCAGAGATTAGTTAGGGTTAGAGGGTGGAGTAGATATACACAGATGCATGGGTAAAGAGGGGGGGGGGGGGGGTAGATCATCTAGGGTTACGGGAGGGTTGGGTTGAGAAAACAATTAAGCTCAACCAAGCAAGCAATATCCCTTGATTCACCAACATACACATGAAGACCAACAAAGTTTGGTCATTTATCTTTTCATTTTTATTGGCGATCATTCAAAATTTGAAGTTCATTATGCAGGTTTTAGGGCTGGGTTTCGGGCACTATCCTAGGCATATGCCCTCACCTCTCAACAATCAAACATCCTGTGTACAATGGAGGTAATTGCTCTCCCATAAACCAAGAGTGAACTTTATTCCAATTTGTTTCATCGACTTGCATTATAGTCCCGTTTTTTTAATTTGAGGTTTTCACTGAAGTTAATGTGAATTCAAGTTAAGCAAGCATCGTTTAATCATCCATTTCCAATTTCCTTTAATATCCTATGTGATAAATCAGGGAAAGATCAAGAAAAGCCAGTGCATTCGTGAAAGTCATGATACATGCTTGAGAAAGAGAACTTATAGTGCCTCCATCAATCTTCATTCACATGCAAGACTGTATTGAAATTTTATGTTGCGTGCATGCAAGTCGAAGAATCCTCACCCTAAACATGCTTCTATTAGTGGGGAAGAGTTCTATTATTTTAGCTAAGTGAAACGATGTAAGTGTGTCTTGTGAATTAATGTGTGCCAACCTACGAAGCAAGCACAAATGTTAGAAAAATAAGAGAGCTCGGAGAGCCGTGTGCCTAGCCCTAGGTCGATACTCAAGTGGAGCCTCTCCCGGACTGGGGTTAGACTTCCCACACCACATTAAATGTTCATTTTTTACACACGCGAGCCCTTAAATGAGGACCACTAGAAATGCAATGGTTACAAATATATACAACTTGAAAAAGAAATGAATTGCTTAATTAAAAGCCTCAAAATCTCTTGAATTTCCTCTGTGGCACCTCACATCGAGAGCTCCCGATTACACTCCTCCATAGTTCTCAAGCATCCTCGATCTCCATGGGCCCTACCACAAAGAAAAGATGTCAGAAAATATTGAGATAATTAATCAGCAAATGATGCAAAAACAAACACAATGTGAAGACCTAAAGTTTTGAAAATAATCACATAAAAAATGATGCAATAAAATTCAATAAACAAATAGAATGAGTCGTGTCCCTGACAACAATGCCATTTGGTGAATCAAGAAATCTTCTCTTTAATAAGCTAGAATTGTAGTATAGTAGACAAATTTCAATTCAGCAAAAACCACAATCTTTGAATGTTGTGGATTTTTTACTTGGCAAGTCTACGGAGGTCAAACATAGGGACACAAGCCTCCTTGTCTATTTATAGAAAATTATTGATTGGATAATGAACAATTAAATTCATAAACCTAAGTCTTCGAAAGCAATTACAATGCATGACACAGAATGGTATGCAGACACATTATGCACATAAAATGATGTAAAGACACAATAATATGATGTATGCATTTTTATTTTCTTTTTATGAAATTGAATAGAGGTGTAATGAAATGATATACAATACATAACCATGCATGAAACCATGTAAAAATATGCCCTAAAACTATTCAAGTTAATGAGCAATAAAAGATAAGTAAATTTCAGAGACAAGTTATGCATTAAAATGAAATAATGTCATAAAGGAATTGAGAGCAACATACAGTTTATATTTCAAAAATTAGCATATTTAAATAAATATCAAAACTTGAAATAATGATGCTATTTGATAGAGGATAAAATAAGCGTCAAAATGAAACTGAAATCAATGGAATCGGAGTCCAGATGCTCAAGATATGATGAAAATAGTGCAAGGGTATAAATGTAAGAAATATAAAAATAAATGGATAAATAATTACAAATAGGCCCTTGGAGAGACCTAAATGTAATTTTCAAAACCTGAAGGGACCTCCCTGTAAAATACCCTACGCACGCATGTGAGATACGCACCTGGGTGGACCTTCATGTAAATTTAAGAAATCCAAGGGGCCCATCTACAAATAACCATGCCCCTCACGTGCGAGGCACGCAAGGAGAAATTCATAGCTAGGCTCAGCGGTCCACATGTTTGGAGGCCACATGGAGGGGCCTCCTGCTTCTTTGCTACTTCGGGACCGCCAAACCTATAGGACCGTGGCTAGGGATGACAATAGATCAGGATTATCCAATCAAAGAGATCAGATGGCACCTGTACGTTGAGTTCATCTGAGGTCCACCGCACACGACGTCTCAAAGACTTGGCTGCGACATGGGGTTGTCCTCTCCTCCTTCCTCGTGTCATTGTTCTGATGGCCGTTGCACCTTCATGGGGTGCCCACGAGGCTACTGGAGAGGCGTAGATGAGGAGAGGGCTGCTAGGTCTCTTCTTCGATGGAAGCTCGTCAGGCATGGGACTCCAAAACAGAGATGCCTTGATTCCTTCGGCCATGGAAGATGTGTGCAACCTGCAAGGATCAAGATAGCTGAAGCAAGTGTTGTGCGCACGAGGTGAGTGAGATGGGGGCATGTGCGTGGTGGAGAAGGTGAAGGCCCGATAGGTTCCCACCGTGAAGACAGAGGAAAGGGGGCAGAGAGACCTGAGGTGTGGAGGAAGGTGAACGACAATCAAGACCCTCTACAAAGATCGCGAAGGTCCAACGAAGGTGGGGCCGAGATCGGATCGAAGGAGGTAGGGAGTGTGAGGTGAATTAAATAGGATAAAAAAGGACAAAATCATACAAGCATAAGTGGAGGATCCAAGAAAGAAGAATGGTGGAGCGAATCCTGGGTGGAGGTTCCATTGGAACCTCGGGTCGTCGCACATGCTGGGAAGATACTCTAGCGAGCTCAGCAGTCACAAGAGGCACCATGACACGACGAAGATCACCATGGGTCGATGGTGAACCTCGGTTTCATCATATTAGTTTGCAGATATTAACACTCTAGCTTAAATTGATGTTAATAAAAACCAGATAAATCATTGTATATATCTGAGTCTCTAAATAAATTAAAAATACAAAAAAATAACAAAACCAAAATCGTAGTGTTTTTATACCTTTAAAAACCCTCACAAAAATATTGCTCCCTTTGTTTAACATCTTTTACGTTTTTGGTCATCATGAAACTTGCAGATCTCATCAAGATATACAATTTTCATGTTTTGTGTTTTTCCAAATTTGGCCATTTTCTCATTTTTTTTGAGTTTTTCTTCGGAAATAACCTGATTGGGCCACGTGGCTCCTTTTGGTTGAGCCACATGGCCCGTTGTCCTTGCTTATCCCACCTCTCTTTTTGATCGTTCAATCACCTCATGGATTTTCAATCATGACCGTACGTACGCGCTCCATCATTCACCCTCTGATTCACCTTCCAGATCGAATCTCGTTCGTCTGCTTTCACACGCTTCCCCTCTCGCAATGTGTCATCTTCCAGTGTCGCTCGATCTCCTCTAAAGCACTTTAATTATGGCCGTTGGATCCTACTTTGCTCTCCGCCCTCCGATCATCTCCAGGTAGCATCAAGACCGCTCGTTTCTACCCTTCCGCCAATCGTTGGATCATGAGATCCAATGGTGACACGCATCACACCCACATCCATCGATTGTGGCCTAATTGATGAGATCAGGGCCGCATCTTCACACCCTTCTCTGGACCATTGGATCGCAAGATCCAACGGCTAATCATTCATCTTCTTCCTCCAGACCCCCCTTTCTCCTCCACGTTCACCATCTCGCGCATGTCGCCCCCTTTCTATTTTCCCGATGTCGACTGCCATCTTCTCTACTCGCTGGCCATGTCCACTTCAAGCCCTCACTCCCTTCTTCCTCACGTGTCACCTTACCACGATCTTGCCTTCTCCATCCGGTCAGCAAGAGCCCACGAACACACGACACCCACCACTAGAACCACCAACTCCCCTTCCTAAAATAAGACCTCGTCGCCGTGAATTCTCCTTGTCCACCTTTATGTGGGGCTTTTCCCAGCATCTCTCTGCCTTCCCGTGATAGGGGGAGGTCGGATCGACGACGCAAAGATGGCCTAGTCCCCGGTGTCGACCCATAGCCATGGTAGGCTATGCTCTGGCCATTCACCACCGGTGAGCTGCTCCCTGTGGCCGTGGGAGTTCAACGAACACCTGAGCTTCGTCTAGAAGCTCAAGCCCAGGCCTAGTGTCTGCCATGTCTCCAGGTAAGCTTCCTTAATCTCTCTTGTCTTTTTTCGTTGGTTTATCTGATTTAATTAGGAAATTTCACGCAATATCATCATCCACTCACCACCACCAGAGCTTCCCCACACTTCCATCATCCACATGCTGCCCTTCGATCACCACTTCGCTTCTCCATAACCCCAAGCCGCTCCTCCTCCCTCTTCCCTGCCTCTCCAGAGAAGACGACCAGACCATAACCCTCTTCGCCCCATATGGATGTCCATTCACCTGCACCTCACTTGCACTCCTCATCTGCACGCTTTGGTTATTTGTCACTAACACGTGCAGGTGAATGTCCTCATTGGCTAGAGCTCCATCGAAGCTACCTTTGCGATACCTGTCTCCGGCATACAAGCGTCGATAGCATCCTCCAGGAGCTCCAACGTCTCCCAGACTTCAACGATGGCTACAGATCTTCTAGTGACCTCCACGGAACAACATAATGGGCAGAAGACAGTGGTGGAGCATACACGACTTCGCCGGAGACCCAAACGTTCCGCCACCACTCGGAGGAAGAAGGAGCTCCAGACGACATAGGGGTCGTTAGATGGCACCCTCCTAGTGCTCATCCAGCGGCTGACATTCATCCATGTCACCTCCCCATGCACTTGCAGCCACTGTCCGATCTCGATGATCGAATGGTTCCAACAGAGACACGTGTCAGCACCAAGCCACCTCTGAGCCTTCTTTTCGAGCCTCCAAGCTCGAGTCACCCAAGCTAGGCCAGAGCTTCACCATACGATGCGTGGCCCGAGCCACCTTTGAGCCTCAGTCCGAGCCTGCACCGCGCCTGAGCCAACCCCCACGTGCTATGAGAACATAGGAAAATTTAAGTATAAGGGGGCATACTGTATATACAGTATCTATGTACTTTAGCCATAGCTCTTTTTGAAAAAAAAATAAATTTTTTCTGGGCTAGAGTATACATCTTTTGAACTAAGTGGGACAAAGTGTTTTCAAGATTTGAAAAATTTTCTCTACTATGTTACATTATTTTGAAGAAAATATTTTGAAAATGGTTTCAAAAATGAGTTTTACTTGTTTTGAAAAATTGTTTGAAAAATGTTTGAAAAACTTTTATATATACGTGACATTGTTTTGAAAATCTTTTCAAAATTCTTTTTTCAAAAAGAAGGTTTACATGAGTCTAACTTGAGTATGTAAATATTATTTTATAAAAAAAGGATGAAGGAGTTGATTTAAATCCCTGACACTTCCATTTTCACACATGATCAGTAAAAGTTCAAGAAGACTTAGTTTAGAGGTCTTGAGATTTTATGTTAACTAGCATTAGTCATCACTCTAACTTAATTATCCACATTTTCCTAGTTTGTCAGATTTACGTGCTATATTGCATGCTTAGTCTCTAACCTTAAAGAATATGATCAACACTTCACATTCACGGCTGCGGTTATGATGAGATGAGTTGAAATTTCACTTGGTGGACTGGGTCGAGGGATTCAAGTTTGGATTTGATTTAATGATGCTCGAGGATGAGAAAAAATCATTGAAGGCTTCATAAAACCTGAGTGTCAGCATTTTTAGCCAATATGAGAACATGGTTCTTGTACTATCTCTTGATATTTGCCTAAGTGCCAGGGTGTGATCAAATAAAAAATGTTAATCAGTGTGCGCCAACTCTTGATAAAAGCTATGGAGCTAGCAAAAAACAAAGCAAAGTGATACAAATATTGAAAAAGCTCACATCCTACAAAGTTAAATATTAAAGAGCTCCCGCTGCGAGGAGCCACAGAAGCAATAATCAGAGAAATTGAAGAGAATTAATGTCTTTTGCATTTATCATGCATTTCTTGTAATAATCATCTTTACAACGGTCTTCGTTTGAAGATTCACGAATGTAAATGAACGATGGTTTTCGTGGTTGTGTGGGGCTTTCCCCACTTGAGTGTTGACCTAGGATCAAGCTTGCGGCTGTCTGCGCTATTTCACAATTTTATCTTATGTGTTTGATCGTAGGTAGTACACACACTAATTTGCGACCAACGTAGACATCGCTTCACTTAGCCAAAAATTAAATCAGTTCTTCCTCGCTAATAGAAGCATGGTAGGTGCGGTTTTCATCGACTTGCATACATTCAGTATTCGGTCTTTTAATTCAATCTTGTTTTTCACGATGATGGCTCAAGGCACTGTGAGTTTTATTCTTTAGCATAGATCATGATTTTATCGAATGCATTGGCTTTTTCTCGACCTCCCTTCCTGGCTTGATCACCTAGGATTAATGGAAATTGGGAATGAGCGGTAGACGATGTTTGATTCATTTATGCTTTCATTAAAACAGTGATAACCTTAAAGCTAATAATTGGGATTGTTAATGCAAGTTGACAAACAAAATCGAGTAAAAATCATGTTTTGGGAGAGCAACACCCTTTTTACATAGGATGTGAGGACTTGACGTACCATAAATCCCTGCATAACTAAGAATGAATTTGTTTTTATCACCAATAAAAATGACAAGATAAACAACCAACATTTGTTGGTTTTACTTGTGAGTTGGTGGATTGATAACAAGGGTTTTGCGAGGGCCAAAATACGTCCCACACAAGGCGAAGACGAAGTCGCTGTGGCGACCGCTTACGAAACCCCTATTAATCAGAAATTAACCCACAATCAAAATAAAGCAATTAAATCCTAAAAATGTGAATTAAAATTTATTAACTCTACCATAATGATGCATAGTGCGTAAGTATGTAGAGGTCGAACCCCAAAGAGCAAAAAAAAACTGGTAGCCTACACTTATTTATATACAAGCTAGTCATGTATGCACACAAGTCTTTTTGTGGGTTTTTTATTTTATATTTATTTTTTAATTTTATGTTTATTTTTATATTTTTATATTTTGATTTTTAATTTTCTGATTTTATTTTTCTTTTTATATTTTATATTTTATTTATTTTTTCTTTTTGATAAAGATATAATATATATAGGGAATATTTATACATATATACTAGAGTTAAGAGAGAGATAAAAATAGGGAAAAATACTCAAAATACAAGAAATAAAGTCTTTTTGTGATTTTCATATTTTTTATGTTTTTGTGGTTTTTCTAGATTTTTCCTATTTTTTTGGTTTTTTTAAAGTAAAAAATACAAGTAAACAGTGAAACACATTGTTGTCCGGCATTAAAATGAAGATGAAAAATATCAGATAGTGTCCAAAACTCCTCAAATTAATTTTAAAATGAAGCTAGTAGAACAGAAAAAATTCAGAAACAAATATTGTATTTTTTTATTTTTCTGCAATTTTTAATATTTTTATGAAGATTTTTGGGTTTTTCTAATTTTTAGGAGTTTTGTTTTATATTTTTTAGTGATTTTTGGAAAGAAAGTCAAACACGTTAAAAGACATGAAAGGTAATTTTTTTTGGATTTTTAATAGGGGTTTACTATTTTTTTGGTATTTTCTAATGCAAACAGTAGCAAAAATGCATGTTTTTTAATTTTTATAAATATAAAAATGCAATAAAAATGCAAAATAAAAATATTGCGTGATAATACAATGAAACATGAACCTATGGTATTTTTTTGGTGATTTTCTGGAATTTTATAGATGCATGCAATAAATGGGGAAAGCAAAAAGAAAATTCCAACACTGGTAGGGGTATTTTTGCAAATAAAACAAAGTTCAGGGGGTTCTGTGCAAATATACCAAAACTTTAGAACATTAACATGAAGTTTCAGGATGGAATACATATTTCAAAACCCACCAGGGGGCATTGCAATTTTACCAATCACGTGGGACTATACGTGACTCACACACATATGGACCAAAACACAATTTCAGAAAGTACATGGGTCTGCATGCAAATTACACAAAAATATAACACTGCAAATTTTATTTAATGGACCTTTACGAAATATAAAAACATACAAGGTTGCCAGTGCAATTTTTCCAGACTCACGTGGACCCGCACGTGAGCTGACGTGGATTGGGCCCAAATGTAAATACAAGAAACCTAGGGGCCTTTTTACAAAATATCCACTCTATTTTAAACGATACACAATATTTATTGGACTAAACAATAAATACAAAAAGGCAGGGGCTGAAGGTGTAAGTTACCCCTTATAAGGCACTTATGGACGGTTGCTGGCTTCTCACTTATACACGTGGCCTACATCTGACGATCGATGGCGTTTCGATGGTGGATGGCTGAGATTAGATCAGATCGGATGATCCGACGTCTAAGCAAGGCTTCATCCAACGGTGGATGGCGCATCTGGGAGCTCCAACTTGATCGGATGGCGATGGAGCGATGTGGAAGAACAGGGACGAAGCTCACGCGCGGCGAGCTTCGATCTTGAGTAGCTGGCACCTCCGGCCTTCTCCGTCGCCTCCGATGGTCTCTACACGTGCCTGGAAGTATCCCGCGTCTACTGATGGTCTCTGCTGGGCTCCAAGAGGTCCCAATCAATCAGGTGAGCTCGAGGAAGGGGAGGACCTCCAGGAACCTCTTCTTAGAATTAATCAAGCCCAAAAGGGCTCCGTTTGAGTTCAGACCTGCACAGGAAGAACAAGCGGCTTGAGGGATTCACCCTCGACCTAGGGTTTGAAGCTTTTGCGCAAAAAATGGAGGTGGGCGACGAGGCTCCGACGAGCGGCAGAGGCGAACCTCGATTCGCGGAACCACATGGGATCCGGTTGATCTGGGGCGTGAGGGAGATGGAGAAAGTGATAGGGAACATGATGGTTGTGATATGGGGGTCGGAGAATGACTGAAGGGTTCGGGAGTCATCACCGGAGCGGAGCTCGGTGAACTACGACTCGACCGATTCATGGTGATTTACTTAACTACAAGCTAAACTAACGATGAGAAATAAATACTGGAACGAAAACCTATCTAAGAAAGCAATAAAATAGCTCTGATACCTGGTGGGGAACCATGGAGCGTGGCGTCGCCGGAGCTCCGCAGTGGGTGCAGCTCCCACCTCCTCTGACCGATTTAAGGCGCCAAAAGCCTCCCCCTGTCACGAGGAAACCTCCAGGACTGAATACGAGGAAGGAAGAACAAAAACTGACCAAATTTGCGAAGGAGGTCGAAGCTGTTTATTTATAAACATCACAAGGCACCCTTATTGACCAGCTAAAATCAAAGAATCTGATGTGTTTACGAGCAATCTTAGATGTTGGCGTGATTGTACAATGAACCAGGAACAATTCTTGTGAAGGAAGCGAGTTCGATCGACGGATAAGACGCCCATGAAAAATGCAAAATCAACAGGGATTCAACAGGTCTGACGGGTCAGACACGCGGATGGGACAGTTGACCAAAGGTCAAGGAGGGCCGCGCGCGGATTGGTCCACGTCGGCCGCTATAGGACAAAATAAAAGTTTTTATTCGAAAATAATTAATTTAAAAAAGTAAATGATTTTATTATTTTTAAAGTATAAAATAAAAAAATGTTTATTATTTTATGTAGTATTTAAATATGATTTTTATTTATTTTTTGGGCTTGATTTATTAGTAGTTAATTTTTATTAGTGTATTTATATGTATATTTACCTATGTTTTATGTATTTTCATTTTTATTTTGTATATTTTATTTTATAATTTTATTATCTTATTTTATATATTTATAACCTATTTATTTGGGTCTAAATATATTTTTATTTTATTTTTATGTGTTTATTTGCACATTGAAATAAATATGTATATGCTTTGTATAGGAATAGGTGTAGGTGTTTTGCCTATGTTTTGTATACTTCTTTTTATTTTAATGTATTTTAATGAGTTTTATTTTTGTTTTGTATTTTTAATAGAATATATATGATATTGAAAATATTCTGAAAATATGAAAGAATAAAATAATTAAAGAATATAATTCCCTTTTATTTATATACATAGGTATTTCATCTATGTTTTGGCATAATTTTATTTTATTCTCCTTTTTCTTTGAGGTTTATTTCTAATTTAGTGTACACTTATGTTATAAATAATGTTTACAAAATTATAAAAATATGAATTTGTAAAAATAATAATTAATGAATAAATTGAATATTTTAATCGGTATTATGTACAATAGGGACCCAAAACCTATCTTTTGCATAGTAACTCCAAAAAATATAAAACCACCATCATTAAATAGATCATAAAAAGTTATATACAATTAGAGGTGATTTTGCTATGTTTTGAGTCTTTATTTGGAAGATATGGGTATGTGAAGTTTGGTTTCTAGCTTTTTATTCCGGGTATAAAATGTACATTATATATTATTTTTGTACAAACTCAATTTTGTATTTTTATTGACATTATTATCTACAACTTTTATGTATAAATTTTCTTTATTTGATGAATAAATAATTAGATACAAAATAGGTGTCAAAATGCACAAATCAAGAATGAATAAATTAAATATTTATTGTATTCTTGGCCCTTATCTCCTCCTACTTTATTCCTTGTCGACCAATTCCATTCTGGACTTGGTCTTGGGGTTTGGGTCATAAAATATTTGCAATATTTTATTCCTTTTTCTTTTCTTCTATTTATTCTATAATTTTGGCATTAAAAACCTTATTTCATATGCAAGAAATACAATAAATAATGAATGCTATTATAGACAAATTAATGTTATTTACCTGCATTAGCTAGGGTTTTCAAGGCCAAAATGATAGAATAAAGGTGATGAAATGGAGATTCATCACCCCTTATACTTGCCTTTGCTAGTCCCTAGCAAATACTTATGCAATAAGTACAGAAAAGAACAAAGAATAAGAAGAAAAGAAAAAGATATAGTGAATAGGATTGCTTTCAGTGCAATATATGTCCTTACAAAATCGGAATTCGGAGCTTCTGTCAGATCTTGAGTGTGGATATGTGTAGAACCTGGTTAGGAACCAACTTTAAAACACAACAGCCTTCGAGAGTCACAGATTTTGGTTCAACCCACCTCAATAGCCTGGTCAGAACTGGCCTACATCATACACAAACCCTTATGACTATGAAGATGACTTGTACAATGTAAGTGATAGTGGCTCTCCCCAACTGAAACGACAAAGGAACTTCCCTCCCTAGAAGAGGACGAATGTTTCCACCCGTGTGCGTCTCAGACTGGCAAATCCAACCCCCTCACCACTCCAACTGAGTTGAGCTAAGTAAAAGGTGAAAGTGTCCAAGTAAGGTCACGGTCGACAAGAATCATGCGTGTGTCTCAAAAAGTTCTATTTAGTTAGTTGAGTCAACTTCAACCCAGCCCTAATGTCTCAAAGAATTAAGTCTGAATAGACCTGAAGTACCTTAAACCTAGTTCCCATAAAGTTCTAGTGTAATTAGGTGCGGTAAGGTCCAACCAAGCTCCAATTTTAGACTTTATTGGATTGGTTCAATCATCAAGCTCACTCAAAAAGAATATGAATGATATGCACATGCTATGCGCAATGAATGATGCAATTTTTTCACGAAGAATTTAAAAATCAAAGAATCTTTTTACACAAAGAATTTTTGCAAGTAAAAATCTTGGCACACAAAAAGTATGTACAACTATTAACACGGGCGCGCCGCTTTATTTTACAAGATTTAAGAATTTTAAAGATTTTCAGTTGTTAACCTGTTTGTTCTATATGTATACAATTGATAAAGACTTTTTATTTAACAGCTTTACAGATATGACCATTTTATTTATTTATTATTATTATTTATAATTTTTTTATTTTTTATTTGAAAACATTTTCAAAACTATAGTACACAATAATTTTTGTAAGCATTTACAAACATTTGAAGATCATTTTGCAAAGCTTTGTCACACTATGTAGATATATTTTCCACAATATTTTCACAAACATTTTCCAAACCGTTTGCACATAGGTTTTCAAGTCCTTTATTTCACACAAAGAAGAAAAATTAACAAACAAAGCGATTTTACACAGGTTGAAAATAGTTCACAAAAAGTTTTCCAAACGGTTCACACCATTTTTCAAATCATTTTGCAAAGATATTTAACCTGATTTATTAATCAGCATATACAAAGAAAAACTATATTTTATGTACAAAATGGTTTAGGCTCTTATAAGTTTTATTTGAAATTATTGCTTGTTTTTGCATGAGAAATTTTTTGTGTATACTCCTCAGACTTATTTGAGAAACATTTTCAAAAGATTTTGAAGATTATAGTCCAATATATTTTTACAAACATGTACACGCATTTGAAAATCATTTTTGCAAACTTTTTCGAATAGTATAGATAGATTTTTCAAAATAATTTTACAACCATTTTTCCAACCATTTGCAAACTGCTTTTCAAACATTTTTATTTCACTCAAACAAAAGAAATTTTGCAAATAAACTATTTACAAAGGTTGAACACTTTTTACAAAATATTTTTCAAACAATTTTCAAAAGATTTTTTTTCACAAGGAGAACATTTTGCACAAAGCGTTTTTCCTGATTTATTAATCAGTATGGACAAAAAGAATCTGAGGAGCTCACAATCATCTTTTATTATCATAATAAAAATACTTTTAATATTATTTTTAGCTCCAGATAGTATTTTTATTTACAATACGAGTTATGGCTTATAGTATATACATAGTATATATGACCCCCCTATACTTAGCTTGAGCTATGTCTTCATAGATCGGTAAGGAAAGAGAAGACATAACTCGTACTGAGTATAGACAAGTGTAACGAATGAATAAATAAATAAATATAGGAAAGAATGAATGAATGAGAAGTTGACCATCCCCCCTATACTTAGGATCAAGTAATCCAAAGTATAACAGACTGTTCACAACGTAGGGAGGGTCAAGGTGGGAATAAACAGATCGTACTCAGATTGTCTCCCCCTTTACTTAGGGTAAGATATTTCTAAGTATAGACAAGAAGAGGAGACAATGGAGAGGATCAAAGAATAGAGAAACTCGAGGTGCACACCACCCTATACTTAGGACAAAGTGCGTCCTAAGTATAGAAGACTGTCAACAAGGGACGACACCTTTTTTTGATAGAAAAAGAAGATAGAAAAGGAAAAGAAGAAAAGAAGAAATCAGATGAATAGTTTTTGAGGTGCGACGTCTGAATCTTCTGATGCTGACAATGTGGTGGATAGCTCATCAGAGCGTAGAAGCTGGATGGAGTCGACAACGGCCAAGAATGTATCAGGCTTGAGGTAAGGCTTCAGGAGTTGACCGTTGACAACGAGTGGTTGTGCGTCAGGCGACAATTCCGATATGGCAATACTTCCATTGTCACGCACTTCACGAACTCGGAATGGCCCTGTCCACTTACTATTTAATTTTCCCGGGAAAATCCGTAACTTTGCATCAAATAACCACACCTTCTGTCCAACTTCAAAGGTCTTTCGTCTGATGTGCCGGTCATGCCAGCGTTTCACCTTTTCCTTTTACATCAATGTGTTATTGTATGCATAGTCTCGGAACTCCAAGAGTCTGTTCAGATCATTTTTTCTTTTCTGACCACTTTTCCGTGAGTCCAAATTGCACATGTTAATTGCCCATAAAGACTTGTGAATTAATTCGACGGGCAGATGGCACAGCTTCCCATACACAAGACGATAGGGCAACATGCCCAAGGGAGACTTGTAGGCGGTTCTGTAAGCCCAAAGTACTGAGTCCAAGAGTTGAGACAAGTTCTTTCTGTCCGGCCTTACAAATTTCTGAAGGATCGTCTTGATTTCTCTGTTCGACAATTCGGCCATGCCATTGGTCAGAGGATGATAAGGGGATGCGACATGATGGTCGATGTCGTACTCCTTCGTTAATTTCTTGACCTCTTTGTTAATGAAATGGCTACCCCATATGATATTAGAATCTTCGGAATCTCGAGTCGCGTAATGATGTTATCTCTCAAGAATCAGCACACTGTCCGGCTGTCAGCGGCTCGAGCGGGAATATCTTCAACCCAACGACTTACGTAATCTACGTCAAGAAGGATGTGCTCAAAACCCTGACTGTTAGGGAAAGGTCCCATGAAATCAATGCCCCATGCATCAAAAACATCTGCTATCTGAATGATCTTCAGAGGCATCGAATCTTTTGCAGTGAGTGTACCCTTCAATCTCTAACAGTCAATGCATCGTTTGACAAATACTGTTGCATCCTTGAATAGTGTGGGCCACCAAAAGCCACACTGAAGTACTTTAGCTACCGTACGGTCTCCAGAATGATGTCCACCAGATTCGAGTGAGTGACAGTGCTCGAGGACACTATAATGCTCCTCCTGAGGTATGTACCTGCGCCAAATGCAATCCGCTCCTTCACTGAATAAGAGAGGATCTTCCTATTGATAAAAACAGATGGTCGACATGAATTTGTTCTATTGATTTTTTGTCCAATCCGATGGTATTACCCCCGAGGCGAGGTAATTGACTATATCAGCATACCAAGGAAGGGAATCCACTGCTAAAATTGACTCATCTGGAAAGGTTTCTGTGATAGGTGCATTTTTCAAGTGAGGCTCTTGCTGCTCAATTCTGGAGAGATGGTCTGCTACCACGTTCTGAACTCCAGGCTTGTCCTTGATTTTCAAATCAAATTCCTGGAGGAGAAGGATCCATCTAATCAGTCTAGGCTTGGCATCCTTCTTCTGCTGTAGGTACCGAATAGCAGAGTGGTCTGTAAAAATGGTAACTTTTGATCCAAGCAAATAGGATATGAACTTTTCAGGGAGAAAACCACCGCCATCAACTCTTTTTCTGTCACAGTGTAATTACTTTGTGCCTCATCTAATGTTTTGCTGGCGTAGTGAATGGCATAGGACGCTTTCTCTTTTCTCTGTCCCAGCATAGCCCCGATTGCAAAGTCTGAAGCATTAGTCATGATCTCAAAAGGGAGAGATCAATCCGGCGGCTGTAGGACTGGAGCTTGAGTGATAAGCTCCTTCAGTTGATTCAAAGCAAGGAGAACCTAGCGATCGACATTGAACTCAGTTTCCTTGCATAAAAGCTCTGTTAAAGGTCGGGCGATGCGACTAAAATCCTTGTTGAATCGTTTGTAAAAGCCCACATGCCCCTGGAATGACCTTACATTTTTGACTGACTGAGGTGGCTCTAGATTGGCAATAACATCCACCTTTGCCGGGTCGACTTCCATGCCACGTTTGGAAACGAGATGACCCAGCACAATTCCTTCGGTGACCATGAAGTGGCTCTTTTCCTATGAAAGCACTAAGTTGACTTCACGACATTTCTGAAGCACTCTACCTAGGTGCCCAAGACAAGAATCGAAACTGTCACCATAAACGGTCGTCCATGAACACCTCGAGAAAACTGCCTACCATACACGCATCTCCGGAATGTCGCGGGTGCGTTGCATAATCCAAAGGGCATTCTCCTGAAGGCGTAGGTGTCGAAAGAGCAAGTGAAGGTAGTCTTCTCTTGATCTTCAGGAGCGATTGCCACCTGGTTGTACCCAGAATACCCATCCAAAAAGCAGAAGAACTCCTTGCCTGCTAGTCTTTCCAAAACTTGATCAATGAATGGCAAGGGGAAGTGGTCCTTCTTAGTTGCTGCATTAAGACGACAGTAGTCAACACACACCCACCAGGATGTTGGTACCTACGTGGATATTTCCTCTCCTTTGTCATTGGTAACCATAATAAGCCTGGATTTCTTTGGAACTACATGTAGTGGGCTTACCCATTTTGAATCGAGATGGGATAGATGAATCCTGCGTCACACCATTTCATGATCTCTTTCATGACGACATCCCGGAGGTTTGGATTCAGCCTTCTTTCGAATTCGCAGGACGACTTCGCATCTTCTTCCAGATAAATGTGGTGTGAACACAATGCTGGATTTATCCCACGGAGATCTGATACACACCAACCAAGTGCCTTGCAGTTCTTTTCTAGAACCTTGAGAAGTCGAGATTCCTGATCCAGATTCCGCCTGCTACTGATGATGATCGGATACATGTGTTCTTCACCCGTAAGGAAAGCATACTTCAGTCCTGTAGGAAGTGGCTTGAGTTCTGGTCCTGATCTGTCCAACTTGTTGGTCACTTCAGACACTATACTGGTGGCGGGATGTACTTCATTGATGGAGCTACCATCCTTAGCATTCTGTTGAGATCCTGATGTTGTGTCGAACGGTTCTGTACTAGGCTCATTGTGTTCGGGCTGGAGTGAATTCTCGAAATCACATAGTTGCGCCAGCATCTGAGAGTCTATCTCCCAAGAATCATCGGAGCATAGGTATCATGTGCCTTCCAAGTCCTCCTCGAGAGTGAGGATTTCTCGGGTCCATGAATCATTCAATGAAAGTGATGAGTCCCTGATCTATGCAATAAAGTCACAGTCTGCTTCTGATACTGCATGGCTCTCGTCAGTCGTCGCGTTCGGCTCTCTGATCATGTCTATAGTGATCTGCTTGATGTCCGAGCGGAAAGTGATCTTGCGGGTCCCGTAGTCAACCACGACACCTGAGGTACGCAAGAATGGTCGGCCAAGGATGATAGGGGTCTGGAGTAAGAGTGCGGGTGAGTCCATATCGAGGACCACGAAATCAACAGGGAATTGCATCTCCCGCACCTTCACCACAACGTCTTCCATCAAACCTTTAGGTCGCTTGGTGATTCGGTCAGCGAACTGAAGGATCATCTGTGTTGGCTTGAGCAGACCTAACCCAAATTCTTGCATTAGGGATGAGGGCAAAAGGTTGATAGAAGATCCGCTGTCAAGGAGAGTACGCTCGAAGACCTGATCAAATATTTCACAACTGATAAGAGGCGCTCCTTTGTCTTGTTTCTTCTGAGGGAGATTGCTGATAGCTGCGAAAGTGGCCATGGAAAGCACGTGCCTCTCAAACTGATTGCGTTTGTTCTTGCGTGATGGGCGACGCTTGCTGGTACATGCTTCTTTCAAACCTTTCTTCACAACTGGCATATATTCCATGGCCTTCAGTAAGAGAATCTCAAAAGTGAAGTTATCTATTATTTCCACAATTCCAGGATCAGACAATGCACTTTTTCTTTTTGCATTTTTTTGGATTTTTCTATTGCATTAGGAAAAGGAATATTTACATCACTGATAGGCAGAGTAGAGTTCTTATTTACATCAGAACTATCACCCACAAATTTTTGTACATTCGGACTACTACAAAAAGGAGTACAAGCTGGGTCTTGGGATAATGGTGCTGATGGGCAAGCAAAAAGTATGGTGTCTGCTACGTCGGCTGGCGAGGGATCGGCTGCAACTGGCTGCTCCTCCGAGGCTGGAGCGGCTTTGCTTCGGCTGCAAAATTCTTTTTGTTCTTTTTGGTTTTGCTGTTTTTTTTTTATTTTTTGCTGAGGGTGTTGGTGCTGCATGATGGCTGGAATGGCTCCTCCTTCTTCTTCCTCCTCACCCATCCTTGTAGCTAGCACGACTGATGCCGAAGATGATGATTCACCTAGTTTTTTATTCTCCCCATTCTTGATAGCAGGCGGAGGCAAGGCCCTACCGCTCCTGAGAGTGACAGTATTAGAACAAACAATAATATCATTTTCTGACTCTACAGACACGGACAGGACATCACATTTTACCTGCTCCTTCTTTTTAAAGCTATTGGGATTGGCCTCGACCTGAGCTGGGATAGTGGTCTTGGTGGCAGTCAGATTGTCGAGCCTCTTGGTCATATCTGCTAGCCCTTTTACGAGTTGGGCCAACCAATTCATGGTCAGGTTCACAGGATTTGCCTCAATAGATTCAGCGTGAAGACCACGCTATTGCTGCATGTGTTGGTGCTGAGGTTGTTGTTGGTGGTATTGGGGTGGTACAGGAAGCTGAAGCTGCTGGTAAGAGGAAGGGGGATACTGTTGGTACTGCTGAGGTGGAGCGGCCGCATACTAATGAAAAGGCTGTGGCTGGTGGTACTGCGGCTATTGATAATGCTGATTCTGCCTCCATTGGTTTGCATATGAAGGAGGCTACTGATACTGTGGCGGCGGCTGCGAGGACTGCCCAAATCGACCACCCTGAGGTTGGTGGTATTGCCAGTTGGCTGGTAGTTGACCCTGAGGTTGTACCATTGGACGGGTCGGTTTGTGCTTCATTACTCCAACCCCGTTGACTTCTTGAATCAAGGGTGGTGGTGGGAAGATTGGATCAAATTCTTATACAAACTCTAGTTGATACACAACCATCTGCTGGTGCGGCTGGCCCTGGTCGGGCGCCTGCACGTAATACGTGCTGGACTACCGGTGGCTGCTGACTCGGCTGAGGCTGATGTGGCGGTGGTAGATCGTCCTTCTTCTCAGCTGGAGCTTCTGATGGTGCTGCCGACTGGATAGAATTGATGGTGCCCACCAGCAGTTCTAACTGTTTGGTGATCTGATCTAGCTTGTCAAGATTTTGAGTCCTCTTCTTGATCACAGCAAGTTTTTCAAGGTACTGTGATCGTTTCTCAATGATATCAACCTTCGAGAGATGGCCCCCAATGATGCTGAGGTTGGAGGTCTCATCTCTCTCCGCCTCGCGGGACGCTGCCATGTGTACTTGTTTCTGGAGGATCTAAGGCTGCTTTTGGTATGCCTTAGATGGAGAGAGGACAGCCTCTCCTTCGACCATTTCTTTGAATATCTACCAGACTACATCTTCATCTTTGTTGAAGTGTGAACCCCCACCTGATGCGTCAACGGGCCTTTGGCTTTCGATGTTCGGGCTCCCAAAGAAATGTTGGACCAGGCTGGTCTTCGGAATCTCGTGATGAGGGCATTTCTAGTGCAGATTTATAAACCTCTCCCACGCTTCGTGGATAGATTCATGGGCTCCCTGGGAGAAGTTGTTGATTCGTGCTCGCATCTGGTCGAGCTGACCGAGAGGGTAAAATTTGTGCAAGAAGGCTGACTTCAGTTCCTCCCAGGTTGTCACAACCTTCCCCAAATGGTTGACCCAGTAGAGGGCCTTGTCTTGCAGGCTGAAGGGGAATGCCATCATTTTGACAATGTCCAAAGGGACGTTGGGATAGTGAGTAGTACGACAGATGCATGAGAACTGCTGTAGGTGGATGTACGACTCTTCACTGGTGTTTCCATGAAAAGATGGAAGAAGAGCGAGGAACTAGGGTTTCAGCTCAAAATGAGCATGCACCAGTGGAATGAGGATCCACTCGGTCATCTGGCTGTCACCAGGATTATAGGTCTCCTTCAGTGTAGGTTTGGGTATCCCCTATTCTGGCTCTTCCTCATTATTCGGAGGACTACCACCTCCTCGTCCTCCTCCTCCTCCCTCGGCTCTGTTCATTACATCATTCAGCATATCCTGGAAAGCAGTATGTGCTAGGGCATGCTCTGTCAGCTGTTGTTGGATAGCCTGGATGGATGCCAACAGTTGTTCATTAACCTGATTCGGATCATGCATATGTCCTTCTGGTTGGGGTGGCTGCTGACCCTTGCCCTTTCCTCAAGGAGCCATGTCAGGGTCTGAGTCTGATGAAATGAATTCCGGATTAGAATCCAGGGCTTGGTCTGTCTTCTATCTGCAGAATGAGAGAATCCTAATCAGACCACTTGCAATATTATTCAGCTGTCACGATGAATCTGGAATTAAGGTCAATCCCAGCATGTTGTGAACGGAAAAAGATATGGACTGTGATCGACTTCCATTCACAACAGCGAGAGTGGGACAAAAGTGATCCCGGTTTATTGGGTGGTCAAAAGAAAGGTAGAAGACGAGGAGTCTGGAGATCAATCCGCAAAGTTCGAGTCGGGTTCTCGGGAATCGCCTCGAATTTATTGGCGATGTAGAATCTATGGAATCGATGTGGGTGTCGGTGGGTTCCCGATAGAAACCATCCATGGATCGACTTCGCGAAGCAAAAGGAGGATTGTATGTTGGATGAAGGATACGATGGTCAACAAGGAATAAAAAGGAGTGTAAAACAGTAGAAAGGCTCAACTGAGCGGGGGTCAAAGGAGAATGATATAATAAAATTTGCGCAAAGGCGCGGTACTTGATCTTTGAACCTTAATCTAGATCTATACAAACACAATACAAAATCGGGTTCACCAACTCACGCCATGTGAAGCCGTGAAGGTTCGGCTACTTATTATCTTTTCAGTTTTAGAGTTGTTATTTCAGGCATATCTTTCAACAAGTCTTTAGCATGCTAAACCCTGTAGGAGAGAGAGTACTGCCAGAAAAGAATCCCGTACTTGTCCTCCTCCTTTGTAACCTATAGTCTGTACTTTTTTAGGTCCTTGTATCCCTTCCTGGATCCCTACTCAGCCAAAGAAATAGAGAGAGGAAGCCGATAGGTGAAACTAATACTTCGGTTCTCACTCGGTACGGAATCACCGTGAGCGTGCAAGAACCTACTCGGACGCAAATCGATGAGACAGACACCCCCGTGAAGGTGTGGCCTATGCTCAGTACTTCAGACCATGTCGATGTTCCACACAAGGCAGGAACACCATCGCTGACAAGGCCCTACTCGATCACGTACGATAGAAGCGCAATTACTTCGGAAATCTAGGCGATACACAAGGCAGTTGCAGACTGGGATGTTGGCTCTATTCCTTATGAGACGTGCCTCGCTCATGGGAGTAGGGTTTTGGTCCCCCTCCAAAGATACCTGAAAACAATGAGGGCTTTATGAACCCAGTATAATGATGATCCATTACGAATTTTAGTTAAGGTCAAAGTTTATTTAGCAGTCCCCTTGTTTTAGTTTTTTTGGGTTTTCACTTTTTTTGAGTCTGTTGTAATACCAGCGCCTAACATTTTTGTAGATTCTCATTTATGTCCTAGGTGCTCAAAATCAGAGGGAGATAGCGGAAAAGTCGTGCAAGTTGGTTCCATGATGGAAATCTCACCATTGAACCAGATGATGCATGCTGAGTTAGAGGACTTACAGTGCATCCCAGCTCTCTCCATGCGGTATACAAAATAGAATTTTTAAACCTAACTACATGACGGTGTGCAAGCGACAAAATCGCCCTAAACATTAGCTGCTATTAATCGTGAAGAACCAATTAAGTTTGACTAAATCCATACGTAAGAGCCTATAGGAACATGCATTCTTATTAATGTGTGACCTAGCTACTGAGTCAAGCAACCTAAGTCTAGGGGCTCCATGCACACAAAACAAAATAAAGAAAAGGCGAAAAGCTCAAAACAACGAGAAACAAAGAAAAGAAAGCGGGAAAACATGAAAAAGTCGCAATGGGGCTCCCAGGTGAATAGACACCCGGGCACTGGACCTCGTTGTGAAGAGTAGAGTCCAAATTATTACATGCCAAAATTGTATCTCTCTCTCTCTCTCATAAAATTACATTTTTTAACTAGCTAAGCCTTCTTCTTGCTTCCTTGGTGCTTGCTCCAGCTAGTCAAACAGTCGGGACCCTCCTTCATGCAAGGCTACACCGGCCTACTAGAAGACCGTCCTCGCATGGCGGGCCCTCGCATCAAAGTTGCAATAAAAAGGGATTAGCACAAATAATCACAGAATATAAACAAAGGCAGTAAATATGTACAAGCAATTCATAAATATTAACAAAAGATCATGCAAATATTTACAACATGACAAACTAAAGTAAGCTACGCTCATTGCTCCCCGGCAACGACACCATCTGATAACAAGGGTTTTGCGAGGGCCAAAATACGTCCCACACAAGGTGGAGATGAAGTCGCTGTGGCGACCGCTCACGAAACCCATATTAATCAGAAATTAACCCACAATCAAAATAAAGCAATTAAGTCCCAAAAATTTGAATTAAAATTTATTAACTCTACCATAATGAAGCATAGTGCGTAAGTATGTAGAGGTCGAACCACAGAGAGCAAAAAAACTGGTAGCCTACACTTATTTATATACAAGCTAGTCATGTATGCACACAAGTCTTCTCGTGGGGTTTTAATTATATATATATATAATTTTATATTTATATTTTTTTTATATTTTGTTTTTTAATTTTCTGATTTTATATTTTCTTTTTATATTTTATATTTTATTTATTTTTTCTTTTAATAAAGATATAATATATATAGGGAATATTTATACATATATACTAGATCTAAGAGAGAGATAAAAATAGGGAAAAATATTCAAAATACAGGAAATAAAGTATTTTTGTGATTTTTATATTTTTTAAAGTTTTGTGGTTTTTCTAGATTTTTCCTAATTTTTTGGTATTTTTAAAGTAATAAATACAAGTAAACAATGAAATACATTGCTGGCAGATATTAAAATGAGGATGAAAAATATCAAATAGTGTCCAAAATTCCTCAAATTAATTTTAAAATGAAGCTAGTAGAACAGAGAAAATTCAGAAACAAATATTGTATTTTTTCTGGAATTTTTAATATTTTTATGAAGGTTTTTATGGTTTTCTATTTTTTAGGAGTTTTGTTTTATATTTTTAGTGATTTTTGGATAGAAAATCAGACAGTAAAAGACATGAAAGATAATTTTTTGGGATTTTTATTAGGTTTTACTATTTTTTTGGTATTTTCTAATGCAAACAGTAGCAAAAATGCATGTTTTGAATTTTTATAAATATGAAAATGCAATAAAAATGCAAAATAAAAATAATGCATGATGATACAATGCAACAGGAACCTATGGTATTTTTTTGGTGATTTTTTGGAATTTTATAGATGCATGCAATAAATAGGGAAAGCAAAAAGAAAATTCCAACACTAGCAGGGGTATTTTTGCAAATAAAACAAAGTTCAGGGGGTTCTGAGCAAATATACCAAAACTTTAGAACGTTAACATGAACAGGACCGAATACATATTTCAAAAGCTGCCAGGGGGCATTGTAATTTTACCAATCACGTAGGACTACACGTAACTCACACGTAGATGGACCAAAACACAGTTTCAGAAAGTACAAGGGCCTGCATGTAAATAACTCAAAAATATAACACTGGAAATTTTATTTAATGGACCTTTACAAAATACAAAAACATACAGGGGTGCCAGTGCAATTTTTCCAGACTCACGTGGACCCGCACGTGAGCTGACGTGGATTGGGCCTAAATGTAAATACAAGAAACCTAGGGGCCTTTTTACAAAATATCCACTCTATTTTAAACGCTACACAATATTTACTAGACTAAACAATAAATAAAAAAAGATAGGGGATGAAGGTGTAAATTACCCCTTATAAGGCGTTGATGGACGGCTGTTGGCTTCTCACTTATACATGTGGCCTCCATCTGACGGTCGATGGCATTACGATGGTGGATGGGTGAGATTAGATCGGATTGGATGATCCGACGTCTGAGCGAGGCTTCATCCAACGGTGGCTGGCGTATTTGGGAGCTCCAACTTGATCGAACGGCGATGGAGCGATATGGAAGAACAGGGACCAAGCTCGTGTGCAGTGAGCTTCGATCGTGAGTTGCCGGTGCCTTCGATGGTCTCTACACGTGCCTGGAAGTATCCAGCGTCTACTGATGGTCTCTGATGGGCTCCTGGAGGTCCCAATCGATCAGGCGAGCTCGAAGAAGGGGAGGACCTCCAGGAACCTCTTCCTGGAATCAATCAAGCCCAAAAGGGCTCCGTTTGAGTTCAGACCTGCACAGGAAGAACAAGCGGCTCGAGGGCTTCACCCTCGACCTGGGGTTTGAAGCTTTTGCGCAAAAAATGGAGGTAGGCGGCGAGGCTCCGATGAGCGGCGGAGGTGAACCTCGATTCACGGAACCACGAGGGATTCGGTTGATCTGGGGCGTGAGGGAGATGGAAAAAGTGATAGGGAACGAGATGGTTGCGATATGGGGGTTGGAGAATGACTGAAGGGTTCGGGAGTCATCGCCGGAGCGGAGCTCCGATGAACTACGACTCGACCGATTCAAGGCGATTTACTTAACTACAAGCTAAACTAACGACGGGAAATAAATGCTGGAATGAAAACCTATCTAAGAAAGCAATAAAATAGCTCTGATACCTGGTGGGGAACCAGGGAGCGTGGCGCCACCGGAGCTCCGCCGTGGGTGCAACTCCCACCTCCTCCGACCGATTCAAGGCGCCAAAAGCCTCCCCCTGTCACGAGGAAACCTCCAGGACCGAATACAAGGAAGGGAGAAGAACAAAAACTGACCAAATTTACGAAGGAGGTCGGAGCAGTTTATTTATAAACATCACAAGGCACCCTTATTGACCGGCTAAAATCAAAGAATCTGATGTGTTTACGAGCAATCTAAGATGTTGGCTTGATTGTACAATGAACCAGAAACAATTCTTGTGAAGGAAGCGAGTTCGATCAATGGATGGGACACCCATGACAAATGCAAGAAAAACAGGGATTCAACATGTCTGATGGGTCAGACACGTGGATGGGACAGTTGACCAGAGGTCAACGAGGGCCGCACGCGGATTGGTCCACGTCGGCCGCTACATGACAAAACAAAAGTTGTTATTAAAAAATAATTAATTTAAAAAGTAAATGATTTTATTATTTTCGAGTATAAAATAAAAAATGTTTATTATTTTATGTAGTATTTTAATATGGTTTTTATTTATTTTTTTGGCTTGATTTATTAGTAGTTAATTTTTATTAGTGTATTTATAGGTATATTTACCTATGTTTTGTATATTTTCATTTTTATTTTGTATATTTTATTTTATAATTTTATTATCTTATTTTATATATTTATAACTTATTTTTTTGGGTCTAAATATATTTTTATTTGATTTTTATGAGTTTATTTGCACATTGAAATAAATAGGTATATGATTTGTACAGGAATAGGTGTAGGTGTTTTGCCTATGTTTTGTATACTTCTTTTTATTTTAATGTATTTTAGTGAGTTTTATTTTTGTTTTGTATTTTAATAGAATATATATTATATTGACAATATTCTAAAAATATGAAAGAATAAAATAATTAAAGACTATAATTCCCTTTTATTTATATACATAGGTATTTCATCTATGTTTTGGCATAGTTTTATTTTATTCTCCTTTTTCTTTGAGATTTATTTCTAATTTTAATGTACACTTATGTTATAAATAATGTTTAAAAAATTATAAAAAAATGAATTTGTAAAAATAATAATTAATGAATAAATTGAATATTTTAATCGATATTATGCACAACAGGGGCCCAAAACCTATCTTTTGCACAATAACTCCAAAAAATATAAAACCACCACCATTAAATAGATCATGAAAATTTATATACAATTAGAGGTGATTTTGCTATGTTTTGATTCTTTATTTGGAATATATGGGTCTGTGAAGTTTGGTTTCTGGCTTTTTATTGTGGGTATAAAATATACAGTGTATATTATTTTTGTACAAACTCAATTTTATATTTTTATTCACATTATTATCTACAACTCTTATGTACAAAATTTCTTTATTTGATGAATAAATAATTAGATACAAAATAGGTGTCAAAAATACACAAATCAAGAATGAATAAATGAAATATTTATTGTATTATTGACCCTTATCTCTCCTACTTTATTCCTTATCGACCAATTCCATTCTGGACTTGGTCTCGGGGTTTGGGTCATAAAATATTTGCAATATTTTATTCCTTTTTCTTTTCTTCTCTTTATTCTATAATTTTGGCATTAAAAACCTTATTTTATGTGCAAGAAATACAATAAATAATGAATGCTATTATAGACAAATTAATGTTATTTAACTGCATTAGCTAGGGTTTTCAAGGCAAAAATGAGTTTTACTTGTTTTCAAAAATCATTTGAAAAATCTTTATATATACGTGACATTGCTTTGAAATTGTTTCAAAATTCTTTTTTCAAAAAGAAGGTTTACATGAGTCTAACTTGAGTATGTAAATATTGTTTTTAAAAAAAGTGGATGAAGGAGTTGATTTAAATCCCTGACACTTCCATTTTCACACAGGATCAGTGAAAGTTCAAGAACACTTGGTTTGAGAGGTCTTGAGATTTTAAGTTAACCAACATTAGTCATCAGGGTCTCTGACTTAATTATCCACATTTTCCTAGTTTATCAAATTTACGTGCTATATTGCATGCTTAGTCTCTAACCTTAAAGAATATGATCAACACTTCACATTCACGACTACAGTTATGATGAGAGGAGTTGAAATTTCACTTGGTGGACTGGGATGAGGGATTCAAGTTTGGATTTGATTTAATGATGCTCGAGGATGGGATAAAATCATTGAAGGCTTCATGAAACCTGAGTGTCAGTATTTTTAGCCAGTATGAGAACATGGTTCTTGTACTATCACTTGATATTTGCCTAAGTGCCAGGGTGTAATCAAATAAAAAAATTGTTAATCAGTGTGCGCCAACTCTTGGTAAAAGTAGTGGAGCTAGCAAAAAACATAGCAAAGTGATACAAATATTGAAAAAGCTCTCATCCTACAAAGTTAAATATTAAAGAGCTCCCTATGCGAGGATCCGCAGAAGCAATAATAAGATAAATTGAAGAGAATTAATGTCTTTTGCATTTATTATGCATTTCATGTAATAATCGTCTTTACAACGGTCTTCATTTGAAGATTCACGATTTTAAATGAACGATGGTTTTTATGGTTGTGTGGGGCTTTCCCCACTTGAGTGTTGTCCTAGGATCATGCACGCGGCTCTCTGAGCTATTTCACATTTGTATCTTACATGTTTGATTGTAGGTAGGACACATACTAATTCGTGATCCACGTAGACATCGCTTCACTTAGCCAAAAATTAAATCAGTTCTTCCTCGTTAATAGAAGCATGTTAGGCGCGATTTTCATCGACTTGCATACATTCAGTATTTGGTTTTTTAATTCAATCTTGTTTTTCACGATGATGGCTCAAGGCACTACGAGTTTTATTCTTTAGCATAGATCATGATTTTATCGAATGCATTAGCTTTTTCTCGACCTCCTTTCCTGGCTTGATCACCTAGGATTAATGGAAATTGGGAATGAGCGGTAGACGATGATTGATTCATTTATGCTTTCATTAAAACAGTGATAACCTTAAAGCTAATAATTTGGACTGTTAATGCAAGTTGACAAACAAAATGGAGTAAAAATCATGTTTGGGAGAGCAACACCCTTTTTACGTAGGATGTTAGGATTTGACGTACCATAAATCCCTGCATAAATAAGAATGAATTTGTTTTTATCACCAATAAAAATGACAAGATAAACAACCAACATTTGTTGGTTTTACTTGTGAGTTGGTGAATCAAGGGTATTGTTTGATTGTTTGAGCCTTAATTGTTTCGACTCTCTCCCCTAGACCTTTGGTGCTCCATTCATCTCCGTAGATTCAGTCCTTCATTTGTACATCCATTCTAACTTCTTTGTTCCCTCATGTCTCCCCTACTTCATTTATCCATCTCTTTACTTAGGCTATTCTCAGCCTAAGTATAGGGGGGTTCTTGAGTCCTCGTAAATTCTTTACTCATTTATCCTTCCATCAAGTACTTAGTTTATTTTTAACCTAAGTATAGCGTGCCCTCAATTCCAGTATATTTTTTCCTATACCTTAAATTGAGCTATGGCTTTGTATCACTTAGTGCTATGAGAACATAGGAAAATTTAAGTATAGGGGGTATACTGTATATATAGTATCTATGTACTTTAGACATAGCTCTTTTTGAAAAAAAATTAAAATTTTTCTGGGCTAGAGTATACATCTTTTGAACTAAGTGGGATAAAGTGTTTTCAAGATTTGAAAATTTTTCTCTACTATGTTACATTATTTTGAAGAAAATATTTTGAAAATGGTTTCAAAAATGAGTTTTACTTATTTTGAAAAATCGTTTGAAAAATGTTTGAAAAATCTTTATATATACGTGACATTGTTTTGAAAATCTTTTCAAAATTCTTTTTTCAAAAAGAAGGTTTACATGAGTCTAACTTGAGTCTGTAAATATTGTTTTTTTTTAAAAAAATGATGGAGGAGTTGATTTAAATCCCTGACACTTCCCTTTTCACACAGGATCAGTAAAAGTTCAAGAATACTTGGTTTGAGAGGTCTTGAGATTTTAAGTTAACCAGCATTAGTCATCAGGGTCTCTGACTTAATTATCCACATTTTCCTAGTTTGTCATATTTACGTGCTATATTGCATGCTTAGTCTCTAACCTAAAGAAATTGATCAACACTTCACATTCACGACTACAGTTATCATGAGAGGAGTTGAAATTTCACTTGGTGGACTGGGATGAGGGATTCAAGTTTGGATTTGATTTAATGATGCTCGAGGATGGGATAAAATCATTGAAGGCTTCATGAAACCTGAGTGTTAGCATTTTTAGCCAATATGAGAACATGGTTCTTATACTATCTCTTGATATTTGTGTAAGTGCCAGGGTGTGATCAAATAAAAAAATTGTAAATCAGTGTGCGCCAACTCTTGGTAAAAGCAGTGGAGCTAGCAAAAAACAAAGCAAAGTGATACAAATATTGAAAAAGCTCTCATCCTACAAAGTTAAATATTAAAGAGCTCCCGCTACGAGGAGTCGCAGAAGCAATAATCAGAGAAATTGAAGAGAATTAATGTCTTTTGAATTTATAATGCATTTCATGTAATAATCGTCTTTACAACGGTCTTCATTTGAAGATTCACGATTGTAAATGAACGATGGTTTTTGTGGTTGTGTGGGGCTTGCCCCACTTGAGTGTTGACCTAGGATCAGGCATGCAGCTCTCTGAGCTATTTCATATTTTTATCTTATGTGTTTGATGGTAGGTAGGACACACACTAATTTGCGACCCACGTAGACATCGCTTCACTTAGCCAAAAATTAAATCAGTTCTTCCTTGCTAATAGAAGCATGTTAGGTGCGGTTTTCATTGATTTGCATACATTCAGTATTCGGTCTTTTACTTCAATCTTGTTTTTCACGATGATGGCTCAAGGCACTGCGAGTTTTATTCTTTAGCATAGATCATGATTTTATCGAATTCATTGGCTTTTTCTCGACCTCCCTTCCTGGCTTGATCACCTAGGATTAATGGAAATTGGGAATGAGTGGTAGACGATGTTTGATTCATTTATGCTTTCATTAAAACAATGATAACCTTAAATCTAATAATTGGGACTATTAATACAAGTTGACAAAAAAATGGAGTAAAAATCTTGTTTTGGGAGAGCAACACCCTTTTTACGGAGGATGTTAGGATTTGACGTACCATAAATCCCTGCATAAATAAGAATGAATTTGTTTTTATCACCAATAAAAATGACAAGATAAACAACCAACATTTGTTGGTTTTACTTGTGAGTTGGTGAATCAAGGGTATTGTTTGATTATTTGAGCCTTAATTGTTTCGACGCCCTCCCCTAGACCCTAGGTGCTCCATTCATCTCTGTAGATTCAGTCCTTCATTTGCATATTGATCCTGACTTCTTTGTTCCCTCATGTCTTCCCTACTTCATCTATCCATCTCTTTACTTAGGCTATTCTCAGCCTAAGTATAGGGGGGTCCTGAGTCCTCGTAAATTCTTTACTCATTTATCCTTCCCTCGGATACTTAGTTTATTTTTAACCTAAGTATAGTGTGTCCTCAGTTCCAGTATATTTTTCCTATACCTTAAATTGAGCTATGGCTTTGTATCACTTAGTGGTATGAGAACATAGAAAAATTTAAGTATAGGGGGGTATACTATATATACAGTATCTACGTACTTTAGCCATAGCTCTTTTTGAAAAAAAAAAATTTTTTGGGCTAGAGTATACATCTTTTGAACTAAGTGGGACAAAGTGTTTTCAAGATTTGAAAATTTTTCTCTACCATGTTACATTATTTTGAAGAAAATATTTTGAAAATGGTTTCAAAAATGAGTTTTACTTGTTTTGAAAAATCCTTTGAAAAATGTTTGAAAAATCTTTATATACACGTGACATTGTTTTGAAAATCTTTTCAAAATCCTTTTTTCAAAAAGAAGATTTACATGAGTCTTACTTGAGTCTGTAAATATTGTTTTAAAAAAATGGATGAAGGAGTTGATTTAAATCCCTGACACTTCCATTTTCACACAGGATCAGTAAAAGTTCAAGAACACTTGGTTTGAGTGGTCTTGAGATTTTAAGTTAACCAGCATTAGTCATCAGGGTCTCTAACTTAATTATCCACATTTTCCTAGTTTGTCAGATTTACGTGCTATATTGCATGCTTAGTCTCTAACCTTAAAGAATATGATCAACACTTCACATTCACAACTGCAGTTATGATGAGAGGGGCTGAAATTTCACTTGATGGACTGGGATGAGGGATTGAAGTTTGGATTTGATTTAATGATGCTCGAGGATGGGATAAAATCATTGAAGGCTTCATGAAACCTGAGTTTCAGCATTTTTAGCCAGTATGAGAACATGGTTCTTGTACTATCTCTTGATATTTGCCTAAGTGCCAGGGTGTGATCAAATAAAAAAAATGTTAATCAGTGTGTGCCAACTCTTGGTAAAAGCAATGGAGCTAGAAAAAAACAAAGCAAAGTGATACAAATATTGAAAAAGCTCTCATCCTACAAAATTAAATATTAAAGAGCTTCCACCAAAGGCGAGCGCTCCCAACCCTTTCAAAGTGTCCACTTGGACCACCACTGTTAGACCAGGAGTCAGGCTTGCACCAAAAAAGGGCTCTGCATCATAAATGCTACAAGTCTAGTTGTAGAAGGTATAATAGATACTCAAAAAAAGACACACCCTGGTGTATTCCTAGGAAAACAAGTGCAGACGACTCCGACTTCTCTTGATGGATGCACTGATCAACACCAAAAATATACGTTGAGTTAATATGGCACTCGAGTGGATCCTTTTTCCAATGAGAGGGAGAGAAGAAATGATAAAATCCTACACCCTCCATTAACTGGCCTGCCACCTACACTTCTGAGTCTGACAACTAAAGAGACGGTGGATTGATTGCAATATTTGGTTTATTCCTCTAGTGTTGAGGATTGAGTCCATAGGAGAATTTCTTGGACTGGATCCTTGGGTGACGTTATGATTCTACTCTCATAACCACAATCAACACATAATGTCATATCCTTATTTTATATGTATACAGAGAGAGTCTGAAAAATTAGAGAAATTGGATATCTCTTGATTAAGGCTAGGTTCAACTTTGAAATTTTGAATCTCTAAAATCATGAGTTCTTGAACGGATCAGATCTTGTATTGACATGTACAATCGGGGGTTAATCCAACTTTTTCATTTTTTGAGATGCTCGGGGATGAGCACAGTTTAAGTATAGGGGGATGATGAAACTGGGTTTCATCATATTAATTTGCAGATATTAACCCTAGATTAAATTGGTGTCAATAAAAATAAGATAAATCATTGTATATATCTGAGTCTTTAAATAAATTAAAAATACAAAAAATAACAAAAGCAAAATCATAGTGTTTTTATACCTTTAAAAACGCTCATAAAAATATTGTTCCCTTTGTTTGACCTCTTTTGCATTTTTGGTCAACATGAAACTTGTAGATCTCATCAAGATCTACAACTTTCATGTTTTGAGTTTTTCCAAGTTCTCTCCATTTTTTTCGAGTTTTTCTTCGGAAATGACCTGATTGGGCCACATGGCTCCTTCTGGTTGAGCCACGTGGCCCGCTGTCCTTGCCTATTCTGTCTCTCTTTTCGACCGTTCAATCCCCTCCTGGATTGAGATTCACCTTCCAGGTCAAATCGCGTTCGTCTGCTTCCACACGCTTCCCCTCCCGCCACGTGTCGTCTTCCAGAGCCGCCCGATCTCCTCTAAAGCACTTAAATTGTAGCCTTTGGATCCCGCTTTTCTCTTCGCCCTCAGATCTTCTCCAAATAGCATCTGGACCGCTCTTCGTTGCCCTTCCACCAACATTTGGATCATGAGATCCAATGGTGAAACGCGTCTCCCCCATAGCCATCGATTGTGGCCTGATCGATGAGATCAGGGTCGCATCTTCGCACCCTGCTCGGGATCATTGGATCACAAGATCCAATGGCCAATCCTTTGTCTCCTTCCTTCAGACCCCCCCTTTCTCCTCCACGTTCGCCATCTCGTGCACGCCGCCCCCTTTCTATTTTCTTGGCGTCGACTGCCATCTTCTCCACTCGCTGGCCACGTCCACTTCAAGCCCTCACTTCCTTCTTCCTCGCACGCCAACTTACCACGATCTTCCCTTCTCCTTTCGGTTAGCAAAGCCCACAAACACACGACGCCCAACACCTGAACCACCAACTTCCCCTCCTCAAATAAGCCCTCGTCACTGCGAATTCTCCTTGTCCAACTTTACGTGGAGCTTTGCCCATCATCTCTCTGCCTCCCCGTGACAGGGGGAGGTCAGATCGACAACGCAAAGACGGCCTTGTCCCTTGTGTCGACCCATAGCCATGGTAGGCTATGCTCCGGCCATTCACTGTTGGTGAGCTACTCCCCGTGGCTATGGGAGTTCAGTGAAGACCCGAGCTTTGTCAAGGAGCTCAAGCCCAGGCCCAGCATCTGCCATGTCTCTAGGTAAGCTTCCTTGATCTCTCTTGTCTTTTTCCATTGGTTTCTCTGATTTAATTATGCGATTTCATGCAATATCATCCTCCACTCACCCCCACCCGAGCTTCCCCACACTTCCATCATCCACGCATTGCCCTTCGATCACCACTTCGCTCCTCCATAACCCCAAGCCACTGCGCCTCCCTCTTCGCTAACTCGTCGGATATGACGACCATGCCACCACCCTCTTCGCCCCTGTATGACCTTCCATTCACCCGTAACTTAGTTGCACTCCTCATCTGCACGCTTCGACTATTTGTCACTACACGTGCAAGTGAATGCCCTCATTGGCCGGAACTCCATCAGAGCTACCTTTGCGATCCCTGTCTCCAACATACAAGCATCAATAGCATCCTCCAAGAGCTCCAGCATCTCCCCAGAGCTTCAACGATGGTTGCAGATCTTCAAGTGACCTCCACAGAATAGCATAATGGGCAAAAAACGGCGACGGAGCATGCATGACTTCACCTGAGACCCAAAAACTCCGCCACCCCCAGAGGAAGAAGGAGCTCCAGATGACACAGGGGTCGTTGGATGGCACCCTCCCGATGCTCATCCAGTGGCTGACATTCGTACACGTCACCTCCCTGTGCACTTGCAGCCACCGTCCGATCTCGATGATCGGATGGTTCCAACAAAGCCATGTGTCAGCACCAAACCACCTCCGAGCCTCCTTTCCGAGCCTCCAAGCTTGAGTCTCCCAAGCCAGGCCAAAGCTTCACCAGACGACGCGTGGCCCGAGCCACCTCCGAGCCTGCACCGCGTCCGAGC
This sequence comes from Ottelia alismoides, assembly GCA_037367405.1. Taxonomy (NCBI): domain Eukaryota; kingdom Viridiplantae; phylum Streptophyta; class Magnoliopsida; order Alismatales; family Hydrocharitaceae; genus Ottelia; species Ottelia alismoides. The sequence continues at coordinate 74,819 of JAZKJV010007099.1, forward strand.
CTACCCCCACATGCTCACCATGTTACCGCTGGGACATTTGCAGGAGTGCCCCGTCGATTTCTTCAAATTACATTCAGGTCCAATGAGCACATGCATACTGCACACGCCTAGGGTTAATTGCAATCGACACCCTCTGGGTTTATATAATTGCGATTTAGCCCCCATACATGTTGGAAAATTTCAAGGAAAGCCTAAAGTTTAGTTTTTTCCCATTTAGGTCCTTCCAGGGACCTGTTTGTAGTATTTTATCTAGTTAATTTTGTGTTTTCTTTGTATTTATGCCCCTGGACTCTTCTGTGCATATATTGAGCATCCTAGATCCGTTTTAGTCGATTTTGGTCTCATTTCGAAGCTTGTTTTATTGTCTTTCTGATTGCATGACTTCCTCTCTGATTTGACACTCTCGATTTTGATGATTAATGTTAGTAATACATTGTCTGTTATGTAATGATTGGTATGCCGTGTATTAATAGATTAATAGAATTTGCTTCATCATTGGATCTTGAAGTTGACTACGATTTATTGCTCATTTGTTTTATCTAATTAGGGCATTCTTTCATCATTGTAAATCTGCATCATGTTGCATGTTAAAAATCAAATGAAAATTATCTGCATTGTATGTCTTTTTGTGGGTCGACCTATGAGTTTTTAATCCAACACTTAATCTGAATAATGAGAGTCTAAATACATACTTAAGAGGCTCATGTCCCTGAGTTCGACCTTGGGCTTTCTCAAGTAAAATAAATTCGACCATTTTGATTTATTTGATAAATTAAATTTGCGATTTTTGATCAGTCTGAATTTATCCAACTACAACGCATTAAAATGACATAATTAAGAGGGTAAATTCTGAGTTTATCAGTCGACACCGGCCTGAAGGCACCATTATGACCCATCGTCTGACCTCTGTCTGTCACAGGGAGGCGGAGAGTGGCTAGGACATAGGCACTGTAGTGGTGGACAAGGTGTAATGGGAGTGGAGCAGGAGGGTTTATAAAGGAGTTCTCCGACGGTGGAGGCGACGGTTTGTAACGACCATGTTTCATCAAGGGTTTAGGTTGTGGGGGGTTTACTGAGTACGCGAGGATGGCGTACGTAATGGCTGTGGAGGGGAAGTGTCGGATTGTGCACAGGTGGTCGGATGTGGGCGCCAAAACAGAAAGGGGGTAGCAATGGAGCGAGGTGCAACACCAGTGAGAGAGGTGCTACGAGGAGGAAGACGAAAGGGGTGTGTGTGCGAAGGATCGGTCCAGATCAGATCCATAGGATCTGATCCAGCGGTGAGGGAATGTGCGCTGATGTGTGGTGGTGATGAATCATGGGCTTCATCTGACGGCTAGGGAAGAAGGGGAGACATGGATGAAGAGTGTCCATTGGATGAAAGTTCATCCAATTGTTGTAATGGAAGCGAAAGTATGTGACTGAGACTAGATCTAAGGAAAGATCTGATGGCTGGGTTGAAAGCGTGAATGGAGGGCTAGGATGAAGGTGAGAAAGAGGTGATCAAACGACTGAAAGGGTGTGCCGGTGGCAACAAAGGACCGAGCCACATGGCTCAATCAGAGGGAGCCATGTGGCCCAATGAGAAAATTGGAAAATAGGAAAATAAAAAAAATAATAAAGATTTAGAAGGAGGTTGAATTAATAAAAAGTCAAAACATGAAAGTTGTAGATGTCAATGAGATCTACAAGTTTCATGTTGAAAAAAAAGTCAAAAGAGGTCATATGTACAAGGGAGAATTTTTTATAGCATTTTAAAAGGTAAAAATACTAATTTTATATGGTTTGTAATTTTTTTATATATTTAATATCTTTTTAAAATAAAGATAAATATCTACAATATTTATCTATTTTTTTGGAATTTTAATAAATAGTAAAAATAAGGAAAATGTTAGCAATAAATACAAAAATTAGGGTTAGTGTTATACACATAGTACACACAACATAGTAAACTTTAAAATTAATGAATTAATTGTGGTTTTTATTGATTTGTTTAATTTTGAAGAATAGTAAATGGATTTTAATATGTTGTACCTAAGATTCATCAGGGTCCACTGTCGCAACTACCCTATGCACGGTACTTCATACCAATTGTATAAGCAGACTCAGCATTGCTCGCCCATGTACTGAGACAAGCGTCAATACTTCATGAATCCAGCCAACCAATGATGAATATGTGATTCATCAATCTAAAAGTGATTAATTAAGCTCAGTTCTCCAAAATTAATTAACATTCATGCATGTATAAATAATAATTACATTTTATCATGCATAATTGCATGGTATAAGAAGCCAAAAATATCAGCCCAAATGACCTGTAAAATAAGATAACTTCCCGTATTTTTAATTAATTCATGTTAATTTCAAACACCTGAAACCATCTCTATTGTATACATATTACTAACAAAAATAAAGTAAAAATATAAAAAAATCACTAACCAAAATAATTGAGAAATAAAACATTGATATCTTCCTCACACAGCATCCGATTTGATCCTAATCACTTTTGAACTAGTGTACATTCAATTATTTTCAAAACAAGACTAAGTTTAGGTGAATCGGAGCTCATATGTGAAAGTTGGGTTTTGAGCCTCTTTTGTGCATTGTGTATTTTACCCGATTTTGACCTATTATTTTATGTACATATGTAATGCTTTTTATTTTATTTCTTTTTCATTTATTTTCTTTGACTAAAGTTTTTTTTAAATGGTCAAAAACCCAAACCTAAAATGAAACTGAAATCAAAGAAATTGATTGAGTATGAATGTTCACTAACTGTCTGTATAAAAGTGGTTTTTTTCGTACTTTATTTTATTTCTTTGTTTTCTTAATTAAAAAATCCAAAAAATAATGTGTTAATATTTAACTTTGATTTTATCATATTTTTTCTTATTTTTATCTTATTTAAAAAATGACAAAAATTACAAAACTCAAAAAGTTATTCTATGCACAAAGAGTACCCCCAAAAATATCACTTTGTGCAAATGACCTATTTTGCTTTTAGTCACTTGATGAAAGTTGTAGATCCCATTGAGACGTGCAACTTTCGTGAAGAAAAATTTTCGATCCAGGTCATTTGCTGTTTTTATTGTTTTTCTTTTCTTTTTATTTTTTTTGATTTTTTTGGAGCTGACACGTGGCAGTTCCTGGAGCCGTCACGTGTCACTCTATTTTAATATTTATAATTCATTTATTATTTCTAAAAAATAAAAAAAAACCTTGCATGTGCTGGTTATGTGCCTCCACTGCACATGCCTAACGCGTGCCACTGCCTTTCTTCTTCGTCCTCCGCCGCCTCCTTCCTTTCTCGGTCGGCCGAAACCCACCAACCTTCCAAGTTCCGCCCCCTCTTGATCCCCATCAGATCTTCCTTCTCCCCAATAAGATCCCTGATTTTCGTGCTCCGTCACCAATCCCCTCCTGATCGAATCCCCTTATGATCATCTTTATTCTCCCTTAATTTCATGATTCTCACTTCCATTACCAACCACCTCATTGACGTCCCTTGTCAGCCACCACCTTCCAGATCCTACAGCCTTCCTCTCACTATAAAACCCATTGCGTTGCCCCACTGATCGACATCCAATGTTATCACTTCATCAGATCAGCAAGAAGAGGAGGACAGTGGTGACAACGCCTCCTCCCCCCTTCAACCCAGTGAGATCCGACCATATTGGTCATTGCAACGCCTCCGCACGTGCTTCTCGCTCCATCGCCCAACGTCGTAGAGCTTGACACCGCCCACCACCATACAACCTCGTGCCACCATCCTTTACTGCTCCGTCATTCGATTGTTCTTCATCGACAACCACAAGGAAGGCTAGTGCTCCAATTGTTTGACATCCACTATGCGTCATCATCAATACCTCTAGCATCTTTCCCTTGGAGGTTGGAATTGATGGCACAGAATGCCCGAGCGACTAAGGCAATCAGGTAACTGAAACGGTCGTTGCGACCTCAATCACTCGGATGTGTACATCAAGAAAAATATCAGACCACTAAGTACAAATAAAATCGATCAAAACAAAGCAAGCGGTCCTGCTATATGTTTAACCTGGTATAGCTCCCAGGGTCGAACTCAAGGAGCACGGGTTGGCCAGAGGCCTACGAAGTAGTAAAAACAAATAAAATAAAGACAAAATATTTTTTTGTGGTTTTTAATTGTTTTTATATTTTTTTGGATTTTTAATATGTAAAGAAAATAATAAAAACAAAAACAAGCACACTTCAACAATTTATTTAATGAATCAAAAATCAAGCAAAAATTCAAACAAAAATATTTTTATGTTTTTAATGTTTTTAATGTTTTTGGTGAATTTTTTATAATTTTCTGATGTGTATTTTATTTTCTAAAAATCAAACAGTAGCAAAAATACAAGGTACTGTCCAGCCAGACCCAAAAACCCTAGATAAAATATCTAAGGGCCTCAAAAGGGCCTGGAGGTATTTTTCCTGTAAACTAGATAAAACAAGGAAAATTTGAGCACCAAATTTGTTGTTTTTGGATTTTTAGATTATTTATTGGAATTTTTATGAGTTTTTAGGTGTTTTTAGGTTTTTATGGTTTTTAAGCAGTGAAAAATAGCCAAAATTGGCTAGAAAATAAAGCAAACTAAACTAAACAGTACCTAATTTTTATAGAATTATTAAAAATGTTTTTATATTTTTTTGGGGTTTTTAAAACTAGAGAGTAGTTAAAATGATGGTTTTTGAATTTTTAAAAATAACAAACAAAATAAAAAATGTCCTCAAAAATTCTCAAAAATCCTACAACATGGCAGGAGCCATGTGTCAAATTTTCATCGAATTTGGAGGTGATTTGATATTTTATTCAAAAATCACAAGAGAGTACTGTGCACAAGGACTGAAGTGCAAATACCCAAAGTTCTGGGGGTCTCGGTGCAATTAACCCAGCAAAACACGTGCGCGGCGCGTGCCTGGGGCACTCAGGGACCTCTATGTAAGAAAAATAAGGTCCAGGGACCAAATGGTAACACGTACCAAAAATCCGAGGACCTTAGCTGTAAATTACCCAAGAAATCACACACATGCGGAATTAAACCATTCACAGGGGCATAAATGCAAATGTCAAAAATATTTCATTCATTTCAGAACCATCCAGAACTACAAGGGCATATGATGCAAATAACCCAAGAATACACGTGACGAAGCACGTGGCTCACACAGGCAGGGGTATATAAGCAAATATCTAAAGTACGAGGTCCATTGTGCAAATAACCCAATGTAAATAAAATACGAAAAATATTTACAGGACTAACACTAAATGCATAAAAGAAAAGGGGGCCTAAGACAATTTACCCCTTATTAAATATCGGAGGCAGGATGAGTGACGCGTGGCTGATCTGACGGTTCTGGACGACGACGCCTTTGTCTTCGAAAACGTGGGCCTGATCGAACGGCTGAGGGCTCTCCACGTGGCTATCGGACGGCTGTGGTGCGCTGGTGGACGAAACCCTCGAGTAACTAACGGCTGAGATCGATCCTCGGGAGATCTGGTGGTTGCTGCAGCTCCGTGGATGCACGGACACGATGTAATCTGGAGCGCCGAGGTCAATCTGACGGTCGGCGAGGATCCTGGAAGAACTAGTCGCCGGCGACTTTCGTCGGCCCTCGGTGCACGCGGTGGTCCTCGTCTGCTGCCTCTGGAGATCGGAGAAGCTCCACGATGATGCTCCGCAGCTGAAGGTAGGCTCTGATGACCCAGTCAAGCCCTGGAGGGCTCCGGCGAGGTCGGCGGAGCTAAAGCTCCTGGTCCGGATGACTCAAGCCCTCAGATGGGCTCGCAATGACCTGCAAAGGGGCTCAGAAGATTCGCGGGTCGAGGGCAAAGTGCCTCGACCCCGTTAGGCGGCGTGGAGGTGACGGGTGCGTCGGGGCGACGGGCTCCGGCGACGGTGAAAGACGGTGGAGCCCGGTTCCCAGCTCCTGTGCGAGCTGGGTTGTGTTAGTGGGTGCAGAACGTGCGGCGGAGGAAGGCGGAGGTGACGATGGATTCCGATGATCGAATGGGGGCGTGAGGTGGTCGGAATCGACAAAACACGGCGACGGCGAGATTTGGGGGAAATCTGAAATTGACGAAAAGGAAAGGGAATAAGGTCTACCTGGGTGGATGAATCGACTATGCTGGAGCTGGGAAAGCTCCCGGTCCTCGCCTCAAGGAGCGTCGACGTCCGAGGCTCAAGCTCCAACTTGGGGCGGAGCACGGCGGTGAAGACTCGCCGGATCAGTGGCTTTCGCCTCCTTTCCTCGCTGCGACAGGTCGAGACTCGAGCTGTCACCTCTCTCTCTCTCTCTCTGGAGCTCACTGGAAATCGAAGCAAATGGCAAAAGATGCGTGAAATGAGCGGCGGAGCTGAGCTTAAGTATGCTGGCGGGTTCGGGAAGAAGGGCGCGGGTAGGGCGATCTGGTGCGCGGATCCCGAGGCGAAGGCTCCGGCGAGGTTCTCAGGTATGACGTGAGCATTCCGGACCCGGGGGTTGGGCGAAAAGGATTCGGGTCTGTATGGGAAAAATCCGAGAAGATCGGTCGGGCGCAGCAGACCCGTGGGAAGTGGTCCTGGGGGGGGAGTTGACCGGGCGGTCAACATCCCCCAGGGCCAATGGGTGAAGGCCACGTGGCTGAATCTTGAGATGACAAATGGAGGTAGGTAGGGCCCGATTCAGCCAAAACTCAAAACATGAAATATTTTTATTTTATTTTTTCCTATTTTTTGGTGATTTTTAATTAATTTTTGGAAATAAAAATAAGGTATTTACATTATATAGCTATATATAGGTATAAATACAATATGTAGGTTTTTTTTAATTTTTGATTTTTAATTATTATTTTTGTACAATAAAATAAGGAATAAAAGGGTATTTTTATTTTGTTTTTATCATTTATATACATAGGTAAAATAAATAGATATATACATCTATATACATGGTATATATACAATGTCTTTTTATATTTTGAATTTTGTAATTTTTATTTGATTTTTGTTTTGATTCTTTTTATTTTATTTATTTACAATATATAACATAGAATATTTACAAAAAGTTTTAGAAAATAATTTTATTTATTTATAAGGTTGAATAAATATAGGAGTATGGTCTATGTACATGGTGAAAGGGCATTTTTGATCTTTTTGGTTTTTTTTAACTTTTTGTTTTGTTTTTATATTAATAAATATGTACAAATATGTACAAGCATATTTTTGGGTGAGGAAAATATGATTATATTTATTTACACCAATATTTACACATGAGCCCCTATCTCCCTCTACTTGGCTTTTATGTGGTCAGGCCCATGCTGAGTCCTCCCTTGGGTTAGGTTGCTCAATATTTCTTCTAAATATTTCCCTCTTTTTCTTTTTAATCTTTATTCTTTTATTTTTGCACAAAAACATGCTAATTATAGGCTTTTACATAATGCATGATTTTGCTAATTATTCCTATTTACACATATCTACATGCATTTGCATAGGTTTTTGTAGCTAAAATATAAGAATAAAGAGTGATGAATGGGTATTCATCAGGAATCCATCATCATCTCCATCTTCAGGGAGCCCCTAGGACATCAGTCGCCCTCTGCCAAAGCGCCACTGGGCTCAAGGCTTGAGGTCTCCCACGTGTTGCGCATGTGTAGGAGGGAACATTTTGCAAACGAGCCCGTGGAGTTTCGCCAATCTCACCAAAACTCCTCCGCCGCTCAAGGGTTGCGTGCTACAGATGTAAATACTTGAAAATTTTACAGAACGACCCCGAAGGGTCTTGGTAATTCCTCCTTAGTCCCGCGCTGCATTTCTTTATTTTATTTTGTAATGTGCAAACAGAACCATGTGTTCTTCTATCATTTTGAACCTCTTTATTGCATTGCTCTATTATTCTAAAAATAGCATTTTGTTCCACAATTAATTCTTTATATTATGGCATTCTTGTGATTATTTTATGCCAAAAATCAATCGATCATAGAGTTAATTGTGTTTTACATTGTACCAAAAAAGAATTGCATTTGCATGCATATTTCGCTCTATAAAAATCATTTTATGTATTTCAATAGTTAATTTTTAATAGGTGCTAAATATCACATTTTTAGGGTTTAGGATTTTCTGAGATAGATCACCTATTGATATATCTCGAATAATTTTATTTCTAAAAAATAATTGGTTTTATTATTTATCATAATTAATTATTGTAATTCACCTTATTTGCATTCATTAATTCATTAAATATTCTTATTGCATCAAAAAATCTAAAAAAAATACAGTGCATTTATTTCATCATAATTAACATCTTGGCTAAATTTGTATTTTTTTGACATCGTTTGATTTATACTAATTTTCTAGTCCTTAAAATTGGTTTGCATTTGCATTAAAAATTGTATTAAAAATACCAAAAATATTCTGCCTCGAATATCATGCACGAAATTTGATAGACATTAATCTATATTGTTCCTTTGCCTCCTCGAGTTCGACCCTAGGACTTGCCTGAGCTATATAAACATAAAACCACTCAAATTAAATCGATTAATTAATTAAGTGGTTATGTCTTGATCGATTCCAAAAAATTAAAGAGGGTATTCTCGAACTAATCAGTCAATAAGGCAATATTTAGGTTGGGGTTTTGGCTCTATTTCCTAGGGTCGTACCTCACTCTGTCTGGAATGTACCTGAAAATAATGTAGGCTTTATGAACCCAATATAATGAAGTTCACTACATTTTTTAATTATGGTCAAGGTTTATTTAGCAGTCTCCTTATTTAAATTTTAAAATTCTCACTTTTTAGAGTAATTTTCAATAATAATCACCTAAGGACATTTCTAATACCTTTTTATCCTAAGTGCTCAAAGTCAGAGGGAGATGTAAGGAAAGCAATGCAAGGAAAAAAGTGATGATGAATGATAAGTCAGAAGTGCTCACCTTGATTCCCAGCTCTCTTCATGCGAGATGCTAGACATGAATTGAAAATAAACACTATATGAATGCACAATAAAATAGTCCTAAGTCAGAAATTGCTATTATCATGAAGCATAAGTTTGATTCGATCTAAGTCCAGACGTATCAGAGACTATAAGCTCAAGCGATAATTAGGGATTTGGACCTAGATTAATCGATCAAGCAATCGTAATGTGTAATGACTCATTCACACAAGACGTAAAATAGAAAAAAAAGTTGAAAGCACAAACCACAGAAAACAAATAAAAACAAAGGGGAAAATAGGGAGAAATAAAATGTAGAAGGTGAAAAAATAGGAGAAACCTGCGACAGCCCCCAAGTAAACATACACGTGGTAAAATGGGACTGTAAATGTCCAAGTGTTCAGAGAGTCTTCAACTTGTATTAGTACAAATATTAAATATGTCTCTCTCTCACCAAAATAAAAAAATTTGCTATGCTAGTATGCTCCTCTCTCTCCGATCTTCTCTATTGCTCTCTCCAATCAGGTTGGTCCGAAAAGCTGATCTCTGCTTCATGAGGTTGCACATGTCCTCCTAAGAAGTCCTCCTCAGTTAGCGGGCCCTTATAGAGAATTCAACAAAAGAGATGAGTTAGAACATATAAACAATTATGAAACAAAAAGAAATAACATACTATATGCACTAGATATACTACTTGTTGCTCCCCGACAATTGTACCATTTGAAAAGACACAAGGACAACATACCAATGGTCCGATCTTGGAGGGCTTATGGTGTTCGACAAATAGGATTTGGCAATCATTGTATCGATCGCTATCACGACGCGCGGTACCTGAACAAGGTGACAACTCAACAATCAACCCACATTATGGAGAAGCAATGCAATTGTGTGAGCTAAAATTTATTATAACTCGACAAGAATGTATATAATGACAAGTTGTGGAGGCTGAACCATAGAGAGCAAACAATGTATATCTTAATTATTACTACAATTTCTAATGAATTATTATTATTATTATTATTATTATTATTACATTTATGTATTATTTTATTATTTTCTACTTTTAAAATTTTTGTAGGTTTTTATTTATATGATATTTCTATGGATCTTTAATTATTTTATATTTTTTATATTTTTTATTTTTATTTTTATTTTCTTATTAGTTTTGCAAAAAAAATATTTTTTATTTTAAAGTGATATATATATAATAAAAGTATTATAGATAATATAAGGAAAAATAATGTATATAATTTATAGAGGGTATTATATTTTTAAATAGATATAAATATAGTTAAAATACATATAATAAATTATTTTTGGGTTTTACTATTTTTTATATTTTTTATTAATTTTATAGATTTGTTAGTGAGTTTTAGGCATTTTTAAAGTATTAAATATATCAAAATAGTAACAGAATAAATATCTGAGATTGTTTTAGGTTTAATAAATATAAATAAGTCTAAAATTAACTAAAAACTAGTTTTAATATACAATATATATATCATAGAGAAAATTTAGAAGCATAAAATTAACTAAAAACTAGTTTCTATAATTTTTGTTAATTTTAATAAATTTGATGGTTTTATCATTTTTAGGTTTTATATTTGTAATTTTTAGAGATTTTTGGGTATGTGGTAGATAATATAATAAAAGAGATAATGTATTTTTTGGGAATTTTTGGAGTTGTTTTTCTAATTTTTATTGGTTTTAATTATTAGACAAAATAAAATATGTGTTTCTATATTTTTAGTAAATAGGAAAAATAACCATAATGCCATGCGAAAAATATATGTTGTCAAGAAATAATACATGCACTTAATTAAAATTTCCTACATTTTTTGGGTTAATAAAAATATTTATTTAATATGAGAAATATGCAAAGAATAAAAATGTTGAACTAGCAAGGACCTATTTGTAATTTCTACAAAGTTTAAATTCATTTAATAACATGCCCATGAAGTATAAGATACAAATATAATTATTCCAAAAGGCGCCTCACATGGGGGGCCACGTGAGGTGATGTGGACTGGACTTAAGTACAAATATTAGAATTTCTATAATGCAACTTTCACACAAAATATTACACTACTTGCAATATTTATAGGACATAATGGAAATACAAAATAATAAAAAGGGTGTAGTAAAATATACCCAAAATGAGTGTGCCCATCAACGGTCCAGAGCACGCCACTTATCCGCAAGGTGCATCCAGAATGGTTGATACCATTTCGACGATGATCGGTTGAGATCAAGTCCTTGGCACTATCTGACAGTGGAGGTGCTTCAAAATCGTGTTGATCTGATCAGACTTGGGAGACACCCTCCATCCAATGGTAAGGAAGCCACCTGGTAGAACTCGTGAAGAACATGGTATGGGCTTCCTTGAATCAGCTCTATCTCGTGACCCAAGCCTTCTCTTGTGCCACTAAAGTGCTCAAAAGTTTCCTACCGTCGATCCATAGCTGCTCGTTTACTCTAAGAAGTCTAGGCTCCATCAATGCGGGTTTGGAGCTCGAGGAAGAAAAGGCACACATGGAGCTAATGTTCAGACTTAAATACGCCTTAGAATGGGGTCTTTAAGGTGTGTACCTGCACAGAAAGCAAGGGGGGATGATGGCGATGGTTTTGGCCATATTATTAGGTAAGATAATGCAAAGATGAAGTGGGGGCAGAGAGGCTCCGGTGAAGGTGGAGGAGGAGACCTCGATCGCTCGATCCAAAAAGAACCGAGGTGGTTTAGGTGGCACAGAACGTGGAGAAATGCAAAGGAAATGAACTGGGATGGTTAGATGGGTTGGAGACGGGGACATTCGTGATGGAATAGGTCGCTGGAGCTGAGCTTCAATGAACTACAATCTGTATAAACTACACTAATTGACAGGAAATAAAGCTAAACTAATGCTAATTCTATGCTAAGGAAAAGAAATTCTAATTTAACATGCTAATATAATAGCTCGACAGGGGGTACCTAGAGTAGAAGAAAAGCGTCACCTAAGGTCCTCCGATAAGTTCTAGATCGAGCTTCTCCTCATCCTTCTCCACACCATAGTCCCAAGGAGATCACCTATTGTCACTAGGGGATCTAGCAGAAGAATTAAGGAGTTATGGTGGATTAAAAACGGATCAAAAATGCAAAAGGAGGTTGGTGTGCTTATTTATAGGCAAGCCAAGAGGGTCCAAAAATCAAATATTTTTGATGGGCTCGATGTTTAGTTGATTTAGCAAATGCTCCGGTGTGATGGACCATTGCATTGTGTAGAGCTTTCGTGAAGAAACAGAGATGAAATGAGCAATAGATCGAATGAAGAAATGTGGAGAAGATCGGGTGGCAGATGTATTTGACATGAGTCGGGTAGGATACAGTTGACCTAAGGTCAACTATTGAAGGGCTCCCATTGGTCCAACTCATCTACTAGAAGATAAAATAGAAATAAAAAGGAAAAATAATCTAAAAAGGAAAAATAAATGATTTTATTTAAAAAATAAAAACATAAAAAATATTTATTATTTTATAAACTATTTATGGGAATTTTTATTTTTTTACAACATTGTTTATTAGGTATTAATTTCTACAAGTAAGAATATAAGTATATTAATCTGTGTTTTGATTATTTTATTTTTATTTTGTATTTTTAATTTTATTCTCATATGTACATATTTTATATATTGTTATTGTCAATAAATGCATATTTACATAGTTTTATTTTATTTTTATGATTTAATTACATACTAAAATAAATATATGTATATACATTATAAGTATAGTATAGCTATATATTTTAATGTATTTTTTATTTTAAGTACATTTTAATAGTTTTATATATGTTTATATTTTTAATATATTCAAAATAATATATACAAGTATTTAAAAATATAAGAAGAGTAAAAATATAAAGAATGAATTATATGAATAAAATATATAGGTATATAGTACAAAGGGACCCCAGAAAGCCAACTTTTGTATCTTAACTCCATTCTTAATGAAACCGCATGCATTAAATATATAATTTAATTTTAAATATAATTGGAGTGAGTTTGGTGAACTTCAATTTCATTAGGAGAAGATATTGATATGTGAAGTTCGGATTATGACTTTTTCATCTGTGTGTCCTAGTTGCACAGTGCATTATTTTTATATGCAACTATTTTTATATTTTTCTATGTATTTTTATCTACAAGATTCATGTTGAAGATATTATTATTATTATTATTATTATTATTATTATTTGAGGTGTATAAAATGCAAAATAAAATCAAGTAAAAATGGCTTATTTTGAAGAGTTTAAATTAAGGTTTCTATATATGGTATAGACCCTTATCTCTCCCTACTTTATTCTGTGTCGTCCAAATTTATATTGACCTAGGCTCGGGGTTTAGGATCATTCAATATCTTTGATACTTCATAATTTTTCAATTCTCTTCTTTATTCTTTTATATTGGATTTAAATACAGGTATCTATATAGTATTTACCTATGAATAAAGATTGATAATTTGTACAAGTTAGCTATGTTTGCAAGTGTTTTGATAAGGTTTTAAATGTAAAATGGAATAATAGATGTATATGAATGGCTATTCATTAGTTAACATTTTCAAACTTGAAATTTTCTCTAAAAAGATCTTGAGAAATATTGTAAAGCTCAATATAAGAAAGTTACTTACCTCAGTGTTGGAATCTAAGTCAGATTCAACTATCCCGATAAATCCCAAGCTTGTGCTTTCACTTTCTTTGTCATTATTGCTCGAATCTACTACAGTTGAGGGTTGTCGTACTTTACAGTTGAGGTGGTCGTACATTACATGCCATAGCTTGTTACATTGGAATAATTTGTTTTCTCTTTCTCCGTTTATTTTCTTCTTGAGAAAGGACTTAAATTGATGGGTCATAACAATCAGGTCTCTCAATTGATCCTTTGTTAGGTTCTAGGGCTAGATTATTCTGTGGCTTTTCTTTTCCTTTCTTTTTTACTTTGATTTTATTCATAGGTAAGCATGTTATTCATAGGTAAGATTGTTACCTAGGAGATCTTCTAAAAAGTCATGTTGAAGTTCGTGGACTCTTTGGCTGTAGTAACCTTGTATTCCCAGTCATTTGTTAGAAAGATGATAATCTTGATGGAAAGTTCTCTAGGTAGAACCAGAGGAAGGTTCTTCCCAAGTTTCTTAGTTAGTTCACGATAGTGGTGATCCTGATATTCATGTCTTTGATAGTCTCCTTTTTTTCATCTTCAATGTTGCATACTCAAGTGTAAGCATTATTATTCGAGATTCATTCAATTTAGTTATGCCTTCATGGATTGCCTCTAAGACCTTCCATATCTTGTAAGTTTTCTTCAAATAAGAGACTCGATCAAACTCAGCTTCAGATAAAGCATAGTATATAGAGTTTATCACCTAAGAGTTGAGGCCCATCTTAGTCAATTCAACGATAGTATAGCATGTCTGCTTCTCCTCTATAAACCGGTACTCCTTTCTCATCATATTCCATATCGTAAAATCTGACGACTCAAGGATCCTAGCTGGAGTAGATTGTACCATTGAAGGGGGATGGACGAACTACGAAGCCTCCCTCCAAATGTAATCTTGAAATGTTGGTCACACATGTGTTTGAACTTTTCTTCTTCTACAAGAACGAGACTCTAATACCAAATGTTGGTCTTCATGAATACCGGCCGATACATGCAAGTGGATCAAACATTATGATATGGATCACTGCAAATGATAAACTCAAACTACATAATGTTACATATCACTTTTAATCACAAGGTAAGAAATCAATATACAACTGCACAAGTATTTAATGTGGAAACCCTCCTAGGTAAAAATCAAAACCTAATTCTCCCATTTCAGGCTTTTAACTTGACTTACATGGGTCTTCCACTAACCTGAGTTGCTTATGCCGGAAATTTAACCATATTATAAGAAGTTTTCTTGGACAACTTACTACCATATTACATTTAAGTAACAAATCTAACAACCTCAATATCAAAGTAAATATACATAAAATAATATGAGGCAAAACTAAAAGGATCTTACAGAGTGAGGTGTGGGCCTGCAAGATTAATCGTAGAGCTTCAAAGTTGTAAGCGTGAAGAACGGAGCATAAAATGAATCTTGAATCTTTCCCTCACAATTTAGAGTGGAAACCAGAGAGAAGAGAACTTGTTGATCTTATTGTGTATTTATCAAGTGAGGTAAGGGATCATATTTATAGGTTTAGAGTCCCCAAAGTCATTTCCTTTGAAAAAGTCATTATTGTGAACAAATCAGGAATGAAATTGTGTTCAAAAATATTTCTAAAATGAAATAACGATCGCACAATATAGAAAGTGTAATCGATCGGAATAAAATGATTTATCATGTGGATTTAGATGATAGATCAAAATTAAAAGATGATTGATTTTGACCAAAATTGATCGATCATAATATAGTCATTGGAATTAAAACTTGATCGATAAGGAAATAAGGTTGATCGATTATGTCATAATGGTTGATTGATCAGCTTGACTCGTTGACCTAAAAGTCAAAGGGGTAAAATTCAAGACACATGATACTTGAGATCTTTTACATTCTAAGACAATTACAAAATGCATTAAACAATTAAAGAAAAGACTTATCTTCTTTTTCTGCTTGAGATCCTAGAGCTTGAGCTGGAGTTTATTGGTTGTGGTTTCCTTTGAGATACTTAGCTTCGTCTTCATTTGAGCTTGAGATCATCAGGCTTGCGCTTGTTCCTGATCAAATAACTTTCCTACTATTGGCCTAGCTACAAGCTTTACACATATTTTGTTATCATCAAAACATGCATGCTCATGCACTAACAATCTCCCCACTTATGTTTGAACTAACAATACATCACTATGCATTAGGTCAGATATACCATCGCATCTTTCAGTTTTCTTAAATAAAGGGTTCCCTAGACATTTATCTCTAATACAATGCCTGCAAGTTGGTAAATCATGGACTTTAAAAAACCTAAAGCTCCATCTTCTACCAATCTATGTATCCTATCAACAAACGCATGTCTAAGTATTTGATGCTAGACCGTTAACAAATGATCTCCATACTCCCTTGATCGTTTAGGTGATTTATTATCATTATTAGTAGTATCAACATTCATGATTGATTTTTTCATGTTCAATTCATAGTGACCACCATTTATGAGAAAATCATCCGATATAAATTTATCATAATTACTTATGATAATTTTCTTAAAGAAAAGGAAAGAATATCCATATCTAACTAATTTAGATACACATAATAAGTTCCTTTTAATATCTGGTACATAGAAGCATTCTTTAATAAGTATAATTCTTCTAGTAGATAATGATAATATATAAGTCCAATGGTGACTACTGCAACTGTTGCATCATATCTCATACAGATGATTATTTCCTTGCCATCAAGTTTTCTAATTTTCCAAAATAGAAGCAACAAATTGCATACATAAATAGAAACACCAAGATTAACAATCCAACTTCGTTGTTGTCCTACAAGTAAGTTGGGTTCAATAATGAAAATAGATGTTCTACCGGTCGGAGCTATACCTTTGCCTCATTTCAAGATCTTCAGATATTCTACACAATTACGCTTACAGTGTCCTGGCTCATTACAGTAGTGGCAGACAACCGTTTCCTTGGATGTCAGATGTGTCAAAGCTTTAAAAGATTGGCCAACAATATGACATTTCTTCTTCTTCTTCTGGATCGGATCCTTCTGAGATCCTTGCTTCCTACCATGATTCCCTTTAACATGTGCAACCATTGCACTGCTAGAGGGACATTCTTTTTTCATTATGTCCTCCGTAAACTTTAATGCAGAATGTAACTCAACATTTAATAGTTTTAGCTTGTTCATATGTTATAACATAATGAAATTATTAAAAGACTTGGGCAAATACAGTAGCATGAAGTATGTATGCATGTCTACATCCATCTCAGCACCAAGGGTCTCCAATTCAGAGATATACCGAAACATTTTGAGCACACTCTAGTTGAGGCCCCTTATTGTATCTTATAGCAAATAATGTCTTTCATTACAATATAATGCTAAGTGCGATTCACATCTCCAAACATCTCCTCATATTTAGTAAGATATCATGGGTTGATGCCATGTCAATAATTTTCTCCTGAAGCACATAAGACAAGGATCCAAGAATATAGCAACGAGCAAGTGAATGATCCTAGTTCCATTTGTTCTTGAAATCATGGGCAATATTTATCTGAGCATTCTCATACTTCACAGATGAAAGCACAAACCCTATGCGTTTTTTTTACAAGTATGGGCTCCGATTTATGGATACAATACGAATAATTTGGTCACGTCAACTAATTGACATCGAGTAACTTGTTGAGTTGGTTAAGAGACTTCATCTGAAATTCACAAGTTTGCACTTTTAGTTATTCTCGATTAAGCTGAATTATTTTTAAATCAAGATTTTTCTCGCTTTTTCTTACTTCGAAAGTCTTTCCCTATTTATTTTCAAAGCATGAGTATGCTTAGCCAAATACCTCAAGCGAGATATGGGTTTTGCCTTTCCATTTTTATTGTACCCGAATAATATTAGAAAATGCAAGTACAGAGAAAGAAGTGTGAATGCTTCCCACTTTGTAAGTCCAACTTGCATTCCTAGTTCGGATCTTTAATACCAATGCCCACCACATATGTGATGTTAACATGTTTATAATTTAACCAATTGTCAATGAGTATAAATGCTAAACTATGTGCAACCTAATATTGCCTCAATAATATGAGGAACATTATCAGGGTCACTATGCATGTAGTCAATCTCTTTCGAGAAATGAAGAATCTGATCCATGTGAACTAGTATTCTAGAGTCGTGACTTCGCATGAGTATCTCCAAAAGTATAATCCATGGCGACAGAGCCCTCGATAATGATGAGAGATCATGGACATCGTATGACTTTTATATCACATTTAAAGTAATCATTAATAACTTTGAATTGTATTAACATGAATAATCAATATAGAAAAATTTAGTCATAAATTTTAATACACTATAAAGAGGTATTATTTCAATCAACACTTATATCTCTACACAAACAAGAAATAATCAATCAATACATGCAGACAAGCACAATTTTTTTAGAAGATTACAATATGACACATTCATATTCAGTGTTCCTCAAGATAGCTCTGGCCATCTCATGCGGAATGTTGGATGGGAGCATTTCCTTAACAATTGATGCACTAATTAAGTAACCATGACAACAAGCCAAGCTTAGATAGCAAATCAATATTGATTGGACTTAATACAAACATATTAAATTATAATCGAGGAGTGGAGTCGATATTCAAATGCTATTGATTCACAATCAAGCATGTACATGAAAAGAAATTATGAAATAGATATACATTCTGATTATTGTATACAACCAACTAAATAAACAATGATTGTGGGTTCCAAATTTAAAAGCTGCGACCATCGTACTTCAAATTGAAAGACATCGTATAACATGGATTTAAAATTCATCATAATAAATATTGACAAAACATTAGGTTCAACTCTTAATATGAATATATCAAATATATTCTCATAAATTTATAGTTCGAAATAGGAAAAACAACTCACATTGTTTTATGAAGTCAAGTTCCAGCTCCGCCTATGGAGCATTCCAATATCTCGAGGCCGCACAGTCGGAATCGCGTGAAAGTTTTTTCGCATTGATTGGAAAGTTGATTAATGACTTAGTAGTTGATAATTTAAAGTCTTATATAACTCAATAACATGGGTGTACTATCCATAATTGTTTCCTACAATCGTTGATCAAATCCAACTCTATAGGCACTTTCATCATATTAATCTTTGCCCGAACTCTGCCAATTTTTGTAGGTCTTCTAGCTATAAGTCCAAACTTTTTACACATCATAAATTTACCAAAATTATTTTTCTAAATAGGGTAAAACAACAACATCATATTTGTCAAATCATTTAAAATACAAAAGATATTACAACAACAATGTACCCACAAATGAAAAAATATTGCTTATTATTCGTTTGTCATATGCAATCCAAATCCTTTAAACTTGAAACTGAAATCATTTAAGGGAGGTTTAACCTTGCACATCATGGAAAAAAGGAAACAATGAAATAAATTTGTAGAGAGACATGTTCATTGTATGAATATGGATGCAATTATATAACAAATTTTTTTATTGGAAATATGAAACAAATTTCCAAACCATTTCATATAATTACAAGAATAATAAGGAATAACTTTGAAGCATGTGTCTTGATGTGAGCGAGTCCGCGACTAAGGTAGATAAATCAGTACGGTCTTTGTGACCTCAGTCACTCGGGACTCAAAGCTCAATCAAGAAAAATTATTCAGACCACCAAATAATGATAAAACACGAGAAAGTCAACTAGCAGTCCTAGCTATGGGATGGACCTAGTATAGCTCCCAGGGTCGAACTCGAGGAGCACGGGTTGGCCTTGCGGCCTATGAAGTAGTCAAAAACAAAATAAAAATAAAAACAAATTATTTTTGGTGGATTTTTAATATTTTATATTTTTTGGAATTTTTAATTATAAAGAAAATAATAAAACCAAGAAAACAAGCAACTTTCAACAATTATTTAATTACTCTAAAATGCTCCAAAAAATCAAATGAAAATATTTTTAGAATTTTTATATTTTTTACTATTTTTAGTGAATTTTTGATAATTTTTTGATTTTTAGAGAATTTTATAAAAATGAAACAAGACAAAAACAGAAGAACAATGTCCAGTCAGGTTTCAAGGGCCAAAATAAAATGTAAAATGGCCCTAACAAACCCTGGAGGTATTTTTCCTGTAAAGTATAAACAACAAGGAATAATCAGGAAAAAGATTTATTATTTTTTTATTTTTTTATGATTTATTAGAATTTTTATATGTTTTCAATGCTTTTCAATTTTTATATTTTCTATAAATCCAAAAATGACCAAAATAGGTCAGAAAATCAAGCACACCAAAATAAACAAGATCTGAATTTTTTATAATTTTTAAGATGTTTTTATATTTTTTACGAATTTTAAATCTGCACAAGCAGAAAAATAAGGGGTTTTGAATTTTTAAAAATAATAAATGGGCTCCAAAATTTTCAACAAAATTAGTGAAAATCCTACACAGTGGTAGGAGCCACGTGTCAAATTTTCACTTAATTTGGATACAATTTGATATTTTATTTACAATAGACAATAGCCCACAATCATAGGGACCTATTCGTCATAAAAGTATCTCCTGGGGGCCTAAACGTAACAAAAATAAAAACCCAGGGGGTCCTGGTGCAAAAGTCCAAGTTCTCACGTGCCAGGCACGTGGATTGGGCACTCAGGGACCTATCTGCAAATAACTTAAGTCCCTGGACTCCTTAGCAACAAGTGCTAAAAGTCCAGGGGCTAAGTTGTAAAAAGCCAACGATATTCAGCACATGCAGAATTAAACCACTCATAGGGGCATAAGTGAAAATATTTAAAATGATATTTCAATCAGTAACAACCAGAAACCACAGCCCACAAAATGCAATTTCACACAAAATCACGTGTCGATGCACGTGTCCACAATAGACAGGGGTAGAAATGCAATTAAAATAAACTGACAGGTCCTAATGCAATTTTTACAAAAATAAAAGAACTAGATCCGATATTTACAGGACTAAACAATAAAACAAAATAGAAGGGGGGCCTAAGTGATATTACCCCACTTATTATCCGAGGGTGGAGGATGCGCCACGTGGTGTATCCAACGGTTGCCGGTGGTCGCTCCTCAACGAAGGGCCCACGAGGATGATCGGACGGTGGAGGGCTCGCCACGTGGAAGATCAATGGTGCAGAATCGCTGGCGCTAACCCTCGTAGGCTCGGACGGTCCAGATCAAACCTCCAACAGATCTGACGATGAGGGCTGCTCCTCAAATGAACAGCATGGATCACATCTGGAGCTTGAGGCTGAATGGACGGCTGGGAAGGCTCCTGGAAGAACAGGTGGTCGGCGAAGTTCGCCGGCCCGATACGCGCGCAGAGGACCTCCTCGGGGGCTGCTGATGATTGGAAAAGGGTCGCCGGAGCCTCCCGCTTGTGAAGAACCCCTCCGATCGCGCCGAGGAGCTCCGAGGAGCCCGGGCGACAGGGGCGGAGCTGAGCTCCTGTGCCTGGAAGTTGAGGTCCTCAGATGGACCTCCTCTGACCTGCAGAGCTACACAGAAAGACTCCTAGGTCGAGGGCAAAATGCCTCGACCCGGTTAGAGGCGAGGTGGGTGGTCGATGCGTCGTGACGAATGAACTCCGGCGATGCGACGACGAAGGAGTTCGACTCCCAGTTCCGTGGTGAACTGGGTTGGATGAAGGGGCAAAGAACGTGCAGGTGAGAAGGACGAAGGTGAAGGTTGAGTCCAATGGTCGAGATATGGACGGATGTGGTCGGAATCGGCGGTCGTCGGCGGAAGATGAAATTTGGGGTAAATGGAAATTAGCGAGAACTAAGGGAAACTAAGCTTACCTGATGATCGGCGTCGACTAGGGACGAGCTGCTGAAGCTTTGGGTCCTTGCCTCAAGGGCCGTCGATGTCTGAGGCTCGAGCACCACTCCTGGGCGGCGCACGGCGGCGCTAGGTCGCCGGATCAGTGGCCAGGGCACTCCCTCCTCGCTGCGACACCACCAGTCGCTAGCTGTCACTCAGGCGAAGGCAATGGAGGTCCTGGGTAGGGAAATGTGGAGCCAAAGATAGGGTAAAATGTGCGGCGGAGCTGGGACTAAATACTCCTAGGGACCCGGCTAGAAGACGTTCGGGCAATACAACCGGAGCACGGATCCCCAAAACCCACCCCGGGCGTGGATCAAGGATGAATCAGGAAGAAGTAGGACCCGGGGTTAAGGGTTTTGGTGATCGGATCATGATGCGATAAATCAGAGAAATCAGGTCGGGCGTGCAGATCCGCGGGCTTTGGTCCATGGGGGGGAGTTGACCGGGGGGTCAACATCCCCCGTGGACCAATGGGAAGCGGCCACGTCAGTAATAATTGGAAATTAAATTTAAATAGTAAATGGTCGAATTATGTAAAGCTCAAAACATGAAAAATGTTTCTTTTATTTTAAACTATTTTTTTGTGATTTTTATTTATTTTTTTGAAATAAAAATTAGGTATTTACAATATAGTATATTTTATGTAGGTATATACACTATATATTTTTTATTTTTGATTTTAATTATTTATTTTTGTATGTTTTTATTCCAATTTTATATTTTATTTATTTATAGAATAAAATTTGGAATAAAATGGTATTTTTTTATTTTTATTAATTATTTACAAGGGTAAAATAATTACTTTTATTTATATACATATATGGTATATATACAATGTTGGGATTAGTTTTATTTTTATTTCTTTTTATTTTATTTTCATTTTTGTAATTTTCATTTTATTTACTTACATTATGAAATATAGAATATATACACATTTTTATTGGATTTTAGTTTATTTATTAGGGATAACTAAATAGATTAAGGGTTTTATGTACATGGTGTATCTACAATAGGGAAGGTTATTTTTTTCTTCTTTTTTAATTTTCTTTTATTTTTATTTTAATTTTAAATTTACAAATATATACATATAAATACAAACCCATTTTTATTTTTATTTAGAGGAAAATATTTTTATTTCTTTATAGGTATATTTACACACATGATCTTCCTTATCTCTCTCTACTTTGGCTTTTATGCGGTCAGGCCCATGCTGAGCCCTCCCTTGGGATAGGTCGCTCAATATTTATTCTAAATATCTCCTTTTTCTTTTGTTTCTTTATTCTTTTATTTTTGCACAAAAACAGGCTAATTATTTATTTTTACACAATGCATGCAATTTGCTAATTATTTTTATTTACATATATCTACATGTGTTTGGTAAAGGTTTTGTAGCTAAAATAATAGAATAAAGAGTGATGAATGGGTATTCATCATGTCTCTAAAGATAGAAACCTCTTGAATCAAATCCAATCTGACATAGCTTACTCTCGTCGGCACGAGGATGACTCTGTTGCTTCCCACAAACTTGAGAGACCTTCTCTACCTAGTTGTCCATGTAAATAGAAATATAGATGTTTGTACCTTACGATTTCATCCCACAAAAGCAAGTTTTCAACATGTACATGAAGCAAGAGGAAGAACACGACTCCTCTCACGATTGGCAAAGCTAACATAATGGAATGAGAGGCTTGAGATGGTGGACAGCTAGGGTTTCTTGGAGATAATGGGGGATGTCCAAGAAGAGTCTTTTCTTCTTAATTATCTTCTCAATCATCAAGACAAGGGTGTCTTTCTTTTGGAATTGAACTCATGTACTTGAAAGAGAAACTATGCCTCCCTTTATAAGCATGAGGGGACGACCCTAGGAGAGCCTAACTCTCCAAGGAGACTGTCCCAATTGTGTCCATGGATTTTATTTTGGATGGCTACGATGGATTCCTAAACCATAATGACATTATCAACTAATTTACCAACTTTGACACCAAAATAAAAATCAAATAACATAGTTTCTAATCAAGAATAAAATAGACCAACATCGTGGTCACCAACAAACATGGTGGATCCACCATGATGGGTCTCTTATTTTTCAATTACATTTAGGGAATTGACATTTAATTTAAAGTATCTCCTGATTTATTAGATTACAAATATCGATATCAGGAGATTTGTAAAATCATCCTCCCAACGAATGAATCCAATTCATTAGTCCAGAAATAAATGTAAATACAACTCATATTTAACACATATGTCTTGAATATATGTTTATTAATCTTATAAACATTAGTATCATGAATTTATATTCATATTAGTTAATAGACAAAATGTGAATCACATCCACATATTCATATCCATGATAATTATATGTATTATCTTGATATTGATATCTCAATGTACGAGTCCTAATCCAATTAGGAGTCATGAGCAACATTCACAGATATTTGGAGATAATATAAGGGATATTATATTATCTATATATATAGTGAGTTGTCCAATATCATGGTTTAAACCACTTTTGAGCATTTGGATCCGATTCTATTTGATTCCATTTCCAACATTTATATCTAGAAATAGACACTAGAAATGGGTTCTGTGATATGAGATTTAATCCAGTAATTCTCAATCCTATAGCCATAAAATGAAGTCACTAAAAGCCACTTGATTTCATCACTCCCTCGAAACGGATGTGTCATGAATATAATCTATTATGATTGCATAAGTCTAGTGTATTATTATTACTCAAGCATCCTACATACTAGAAGATTTTGATTAAATTGAAAGTTTAAACCCTTGTCTGATTATCTTCTTTGATGTTATACAAATATTTTTCTCAATCTATCGTTGGACGACCATATTAATTACATGCTTTTCAAAAGCATATGCTAATATTTTTGAATTCTTACCTTTTTTCATAAACGAGATGACCATGCATGGAATTCGATGTGCTCCCAATATCTTATTAGTGAGTTTCAACTCGTTGTTCAAAGAATATGACCATGCATAATTTCTTTGAGAGATTGCACTTCTCATATCTCTTACGCACACCATATATCTGACATCAACTTAATGGTTTGCCAAATGTGCATACTCAAACATATAGATGCGTATCTATCTCTAGCCAAAGAGCATGTGCATCTTCATGATAGTATACAATTCAGGACTTTAGTATCTTGATCTCATCAAGGTAATATTTTAACTTAAAATTAGCATTTATATTTTTGGTCAATATTTGACCTCTTTCATAAACATTCTTACTTTTGATCAATATGTCGATTTTTGGTGAACACATTGACTTGACTAATATGATATATTCGAATCTCTATTCCCATGTAGAAGACCTGCATTAGGAGGTAAGTCAACGACTAGTTTTTGGAGAAAGATTGTCATTTCTTTCTCAAAATGAAGATAACTCTTGAATATCACTTGGCGATGACAATTGTGTTGTCGATCTAACTTTGTAGACCTACAATTGTGTATGTCTCTATGATCAAACTCTTTAGATCAATAGTTGTAACTAACATATAAAGATGGCCATGGCACATAACCCTAATTGTACTAAGGGATCTTGATAAATCTGAATAATATGGTAAGATCCTTAAGTGCATCACGGAACTGTGAGGATCGCATTGTCTGTGATCGGGAGCGGCTAGTCGCACAAGTTGCTCAAGGCAGCGGAATTTAAAATATTTTATTACGATGAAACCACATGATCCAAGAACACTCCTCACTACAAACAAGTATTAACTTTACTTTTTGAAGTGTGGTTTCTATCGAGTCTCTAAACGTAGAAACCTCATGTCTCAAGTCCGATCTAACGGAGGAGATGCTTGCAAGCGCATTGATGAGACGTGTGCTCTTCGCTATCCATATTGATGATCTAAGAGGCGAATCTCCTGATCTCATCACACAAGATCCATCATCTTCTTCACAAGCAAGGTACACTGAAGGAAATGGAGATCCACGGGCAAACAATCCAACAACATAATGACGATACTGCGGCGATGACGACTCTCTCTAGGCTCCATGGTGGACGGCCACAATGAGAGAGAGAAAGAGTTGGAGTGTAGAGAATGAGAGAGAGAGAGAGAGCATGTGTTTTATCTCTTGTTGTCATTTTGAAGAGCAGGGGTTGTCTCTTCTTGTATAGTATTTTGGGGGTCCATGGATCTCAATCCATGGACAACATAAAATCAATGGATGAGATTGATTTGTGTTTCTTTCAGTGGTCATGACCCTGTTGTAAAAACACAAAAACAATTAATTTATTAAATAAATATATATTAAATAATCAATATAAATTAATTTTGAATTAAATCAATTATCTTTGGAGATAATTGAAAGGACATAATCATCCACCAACTTTGTTGGTGGATGACAATCTTCTTACAATGAGATTACATTATCTCATCCAACAATATCTCCAATAATGACAACAACACTTGTTGTAAATTATCTCACAAAAATAATTCATAATTATCTTCTGAACATTGCAATCATGCCATTGGAAATTTATGAATCACATTCACAATCCAAAATAAAATGAAAATTATATTTTTCAATTAATCATCTAATGTGAATCCAATTCACATTAATAATTAATCAACAAATATAAATCACAATAGGCTCTCTCTAATATATTATAAATCAAATTTATAATATGCGTAATTAATATGGATAGTGTTATCCACAATATACATATCCATGATAATTAAATCACATTTAATCATCTTGGAGTTCTATTCTCTTGTACCCAACTAATATGAATTACATTCACATCTTTCACATCTTTGATAATTAAAACATATTTAATTATCTCAGATAACTCTCTTTATAATATGAATCAAATTCATATTATTCATGATAATTAAATCACAATATCTATTTTCTCAATGCTTGGATACATATATCAACAATTAAATTATTCTTGAACTCTTTCAAGAATAATGCGCTTTCTCCGCGGATACTTGGATATAAGGATAGGGCGATTGTATTGTTCCACGTATAGTGACTTTGATATTGAGATCACATCTCAAATCCAGATCTTGCAGACCTTCCATAGATGTTGGATTAAATCAAACCCGTAGATTTAATCTTCTAATTGCATCTGAATCACATTCAGATCAATGTCCAACATTTAGACCAAGATCAAATCACTTCCTCACTGAGAGGAGTCACTAAAATCCAGGCATGTTTCATCACTCCCTCGGAATGGAAGTGTCATGGTTATACAATCGTTTATGATCACATCACCCTTAGGTTTTCCTGATACCTGTAAATCCTGCATACCAGAAGACCTAGAATAAACTCGAAGTATTTGATTAATTTTACACTGTCTACTTCAGTGATTTATCATTAAGTTTCTCATTTTACTATTGGGAGTTGGTATCGATCATATACTTTCCAAAAGCATATATCATATCCTGATGTTGATCATATACTTTTCCAAAAGCATATATCAAACCTACAAATTCAGTCAAGCTTATAAAGCGAGAAGACTGTGCACGAAATTTGATCCTTCCCAATGTCGCATGAGTGAGCTCATGTTTTCCGGTGTAGTAAATGAACCTATATGATCCCTTGAGAGATCGTATTACTCATATGCCCTTGCATGCACACCAGCACGCCGATATGTAGATCTTGGTTAGGTTATCAACCTATTGGCCTACAAATGTATATACTCAGACATATAGTAATACATATGTCTCAGGTCAGAGGATGCGTGCCTATATCGTGATAGCATACGACATATGACTTTGGTTATCTCGATCTCGTTAAGTCAACTCTTTGACCTAACTTATCTAACACCTCTGAATATCTATTCCTATGCAGTGAACCTGCTTCAAGAGGTCGGTTAGATATCGACCTTTAAAGAAAGGATTGCCATCTCCTTCTCGATATGGAGATCATCTCTTAATAATCATTTGATGGTGCTTGATGAGTCCTCAATCTAACTCTTTAGATATTCATCGAAGCACCAGCATCTATGATTCAATAATTGAATCAACAATTGTATGATCATCAAGATGGACATAGTACATAACCCTAATTGTACTAAGGGACCTATTATGCAAATTAATTATTCTTCATTTTAGATCAAGGAATGATATTTGCAATAACATTCATTGCATAATGGCTCACCGTGGGCTCGCATGTCCAACAATATCCCACTAGCCCAAAGAGTCATTAATGGGCTAATCTTTAAACACGCACTCATGTGACAATCATAGGCTATTTAGAAAAATAACTAGGTAAGCCGATTAGTCACTCTGTTCTCAAGAGACTATGCCAAGTCCTTTTACGACACTTGCATATCTACTAGTAACAGTGCTTGCATCCAATGCGAATGTTGCATCTTATGCAACCAATACTCAATCTTGTTAGTTATAGTGTCCTTGACACTACAACTCAATAATTATTATAACCAGTATTTCTATTATCCTTATCAGAATACCCTTATTCCTGGAGATCTCTATCTTCTAAGGTATCTGCAGATAAGACCTTTTAGATCACTATCTATAAAGTATTAATTTCTTGAAGATAAGACTTTGAGATCACTATCTCTAAGTCTTGTCATCTTTAAAGATATTGTTATTACTAAATCAAGTATTTTATTTCCATAGTAGGATTAGTAACAGTTTACTACTTCCACTGTGTGGAAGACATTTGGCTTTTGTACAATATAGCATACACTCGGCTTCTCGTAATTGATGCACAAGGGCAAGCAGTTTTAGCATTCACCTCCTCAACTCCTTGAGGTGTTATCCCTTTAGAAAAGTCGATACCATATCTTGAGGGAAAGAATCCTTTTTTGGATTTTTCCAAAAAAAATGGAACATGTCCAAGGTGTACTACTAATGTGACGGTCCCAATACCCTCTTCTCTTTACTTCTAAACATCTTCAAAACTAAGATCCAAGAGGTATCCTTGAGATCATATCTCAAGGTATGGAATAGCCATATTTTAAAAAAACATTTATTTTTATCCTTATATCATTCCAAATGATTAGGATATCATCTACATTTAGCATGATGAACATAATGGTACTCCCACTAAGCCTCACATGGTTCAGCAATAGGCAAATGTCCAAGGCTTGATGCCAGATCATTGTCAAATGATCTTCATCCTCCTATTGATCTTTAAAAGGTTTAATTTCCAGCATTAGAAATGTTAATGAACCATTCATTAATTCTCTAATTTTAGTAGAGTCCTCTATATATCAGATTACTGTCTGACATATATTCATCATAACTCTTTATGATAGGATTATTCCCGAATTCATGATTATTCCCAACTTTTAGAAATAAACAATGAGTGTGTTCTACTATCTAGGTCATAGAGAGATTCTCTAAGACTAAGTGCTCTCCCACTGAAAATATGAAGTCTATCTATCCAATAGAGATTGTTGCAACAATTGCACCAATATCCATGTGGATGACTATTGAACTTTAAGATCAAAATTTCCAATCTTCTAAAAGATATGCAACCAATTACAAGCGTGAGATACAATTACCAGACTTTGATCTTATCAAATAAGAAAGTCAATTTCAATGATTATATGTAGATGTACATTATTCTGATGCACAATCTGAGTCCTTCTCTAAGGATTTTAGGTAGTCTAGATAGTCATACTATCAATACATCGGCTTGTTGCAGTATTGGCATTCATCCAATTCTTTAGATGTCATATGGAAGTCACAAAAGTATAGTCAACTCTTTTGACTTTTCTTCTAACTTGGGTCTGACTCATGCTTCCACTATGCTCCTTTCATCTATAAACAACCATTGCTTAAGACAAAGAATTTCTTATATTGAATTCAAAAGATTTCAATATAAGAGTATTTCAACATTTATATATGCTTCATTTAATTCATAGAATATGAATATTACGAAGTTTCATGAATGACTAGAGTATAGATAGTAGAATGACGAAACTCATCATATCTACATACATCTTAACTCTAAAATACTTAGGTTCAGGTAGGTACTCAAACATTTTGAATACATCATCTCTTATACAGCCACCATTCTGCATGATGCAGTGAACTATGACATTCATAATTAAACGTCAAGATCACATATGTATGCTAGAACATCTTCTTAGATTATTATAAGGATTATTTGACAATTGCGATCATCATCGATATGCCACTTCCAAAGCACACTCGATGAGAGATCAAGACTACAGAGATACACACAACTCAGGTTGTTGTCCTATTGTCTATTTTATTGTTCCTCATTATTACAAGAAAACTTGCACATTGCAACCACATACATTATGTGTCCAACTGCAAGTACAATATCTTGATCATGGATCCAATCCATGATATTTCACTGGTTATGAGTGGGTTTAATGAGGATGATCTAAAATAAGAAATTTGCATAAATATATAGAAAATATATATACATATTTTTCTTTGATTTAGGAATTTTTATATCAAAGTTGTCTTGCCTTGTCAACATTGAAAAATCATTCCCTTAATCACTTTCAATGTAAGAGATATACTTGCCATTATATCTTAAGAAAGATCTGAGATCTCCTTTCTTATCTTTGTTGCATCTCAATAATATGAGAACTTGCAACTTGGATAAAAAGAAGCGGGAACTCATTATGCCTTGCAAGTCCAACACATGGGCCCACCATCCCTAAGGTGATGTTGACCCGTCATTAATTGAACCAACCATCAACAAGAATACAACTCGTTGTGCGCAATCCAATATGGTCCCAATAATATGAGGACTCCATATTGGGGTCACTATGCATACGTCCTTACTCTTTCGAGAAGCAAAGAGCCCTATCCAAATGCGCTTGTATGTAGGAGCTGGACTTTTGGATAGGCATCTCCTACATACAATTTCTGTCGACTGAACCCTTCGCCTTGACGGGAGACCATGGATGTCACTTATGTGATCCTCTATCTCATATTCAAATTCTAACTAATTATCTTGAATCAAATTCATATAATTAATTCTTTCCAGGGAAATACGCATCTATTCATAATAGAGTGTTTTAATTTTGGATATAATTCATTTAATCATATTAAATCAATTATCAATCAAATTCAATCAACCAACAAACTTTGTTGTTACTTGAAAGGATGGTATTATCTCAAAAATACATATTATGAGAATTTTAATAATTAGAAAAATACATCATGATCCCTCAAGCATTATCCCTTCCCTACCCGTTGTCATGGCTAGTACCGACAGGAGTGGGACAGACCGCTCACGGAGCAACCTGCTACCCTAACATTCCCCGACTAGATACTATATCCACCTCTTGTTGGGATAATGCCAATTGATCACTTTGTACTCGAGATGATAATCGGTCTTTCAACTGAAGTTATACCATATAATAATAATCAAAATCATTTTGATTTATATTATAAGGAAATTTTATAAACAAATTCTCAATCCCATTCAAGGAACTTTGTTTGTTGGAAATTAGATGATGTAACCAATTTGTGATCTAGATCATGTCTAATCAAGTTTTGGTTATGGTCAATGTCATTCAAGGAAATAATCATCATCTTTAAATATTTCACAAATATTCATCAATAATTATCTCAGGAAATTAACTATTAATTTCCATTAATTTAATCGAACAACAATCACGAGGTTCATGATCAAGTATGTAATTTCCAGTAGTGACCCCTACTTACTAAAATTAATATATCTCAATCAATTTAAATCCAAATCAAGAAAAATAAGTTTTCGTAATTTCTTAATTGGATTTATAATAGAATCCAAGTGATTACCATACATTTCTAGGCATTTCAAACCATCAACTAACTCTTTAATTACGTCAAGATTCGCCATCCCCGAAATAGTGGATATATGTTCATTAAAATGATCATATCTTGAGCAATCAGATTCCAAATCACGCAAAATCAAATCCCATGATTTTGTTAATTAATGAGGAACATAATCCAGTGATAATTTCGAATTTAAACAATTTAAATAGGTCCAAAAATATTCACAAAATAAGGCTGCATGAACCAAATGCGATAAAATTTTCACAAACACTAATGAGCCCAAGTCTTCCTAAGTCTATGGATTGCATTCATAACCCCCAACCTAAGTCTCTGATATCACTTAAGGATATGGTAATATACTTAAGCGCATCATGGAAGCGTGAGGATCACATTTTATGCGATCGGGAGCGACTAGTCGCACTAGTTGCTCGAGGCAGCGGAATTTAAAATTTGTTAATACGATGAAACCACATGATCCAAGACCACTCCTCTGATCATTTCATCTAAACCACAAACAAGTGATAGGTTTACCTCTTGAAGAGTGGTTGCAATCAAGTCTCTAAACGAAGAGGCCTCCTGTCTCAAGTCTGATCCAACGGAGGAGACGCTTGCGAGGGCTTTGATGAGACGTGTGCTCCTCGCATTCCATGTTGATGATCCAAGCAGTGAATCTCATGATCTCGTCACACAAGATCCCCCATCTTCTTTATGAGCAAGGCGCATCGAAGGAGACGAAGATCCATAAGCAAACAATCCTGCAACATAATAACGATTATACGACGACAAGGACTCTCTCTAGGGCTTCATGTTGGACGACCACAATGAGAGAGAGAGTTGGAGTGTAGAGAATGAGAGAGAGAGCATATGTTGTATCTCTTGTTGTCATTTTGAAGAGCAAGGGTTGCCTCTTCTTATATAGTATTTTGAAAGTCCATGGATCTCAATCCATGAACAACACAAAATCAATGGATGAGATTGATTTGTGTTTCTTTCAATGGCCATGATCTTGTTGTAAAAACACAACAACGATTAAATTTAATTTAGTTAAATATATATTGAATATCAATATAAATTAATTTCAAATTAAATCAATTATTTTTGGAGATAATTGGAAGGAGATAATCATCCACCAACTTTGTTGGTGGACGACAATCTTCTTACAATGAGATTACATTATCTCATTCCAACATTATCTCACAATAATTACAACAACACTTGTTGTAAATAATCTCACAAAAACAATTCATAATTATCTTGTGAACATTGCAATCATGCCATTGGAAATTTGTGAATCACATTCACAACTCAAAATAAAATGTAAATTATATTTTTAATTAATCATTCAATGTGAATCCAATTCAGATTAATAATTAATCAATAAACATAGATCATACTAGGCTCTTTCTAATATATTATAAATCACATTTATAATATATCTAATTAATATGGATAGTGTTATCCATATTATTCATATCCATGATAATTAAATCACATTTAATCATCTTGGATCTCTATTCTCTTGTGCCCAAATAATATGAATCACATTCACATCATTCACATCTTTGATAATTAAATCACATTTAATTATCTCGGATAACTCTCTTTATTATATGAATGAAATAAATATTATTCATGATAATTAAATCACATTATCTATTTTCTCAATGCTTAGATACACATATCAACAATGAAATTATTCTTGAACTCTTTCAAAACAATGCGCTTTCTCTGGGATACTTGGAGATAAGGACAAGGCGATTGTATTGTTCCACGCATAGTGACTTGGATATTGAGATCACATCTCAAATCCAAATCTTGTGAACCTCACATAGATGTTTGATTAAATCAAAGCCGAAGATCTAATCTTTTAATTACATCTGAATCACATTCAGATCAATGTCCAACATTTAGATCAATATCAAATTACTTCTCTACTGAGAGGAGTCACTAAAATCTAGACATGTTTCATCACTCCCTCGGAATGGAAGCGTCATGGTTATACAATCGTTTATGATCACATCACCCTTAGGTATTCCTAATACATGTACATCCTGCATACTGGAAGACCTAGAATAAACCTGAAGTATTAGATCATATTTACATTGTCTACTTCAGGGATTTATCATTAGGTTTCTCATTTGACTATTGGAAGTTGGTATCGATCACATATTTTCTAAAAGCAAATTACATACCCAGGTGTTGATCATATACTTTTCCAAAAACATATATCAAACCTACAAATTCAGCCAAGCTTCCAAAGCGAGACGACCGTGCACGGAATTTGATCCTTCCCAATTTCAGATAAGTGAGATCATGTCTTCCAATTCAGTAAATGAACATGTATGATCCCTTTGAGAGATCGTATTTCTCATATACCATTGCATGCACACAACGCGTCGGTGAATAGACCTTAGTTAGGTCATCAACCTATTGGTCTGCCAAATGTACATAATCAGACATATAGTAACATATATGTCTCCGGTCAGAGGATGCGTGCCTATATTGTGATAGCATACGACATAGGACTTTGGTTATCTCGGTCTTGTTAAGTCAACTCTTTGACCTAACTTATCTAATACCTCCGAATCTCTATTCATATGTAGAGGACATGCATCAAGAGGTCGGTTAGATATCATCCTTTAAAGAAAGAATTGTCATCTCCTTCTCAGGCCGAAGATAATCTCCTAATAATCATTTGAGCCCTCTAACTCTTTAGATATTCATCCAAACACCAGCCTTTATGATTCAATAATTGAATCAACAGTTGTATGATCATGAAGATGGCCATTGTACCTAATTGTACTAAGGGACCTATTATGCAAATTAATTATTCTTCATTTCAAATCAGGAAATGATATTTGCAATAACATTTATTGCATAATGGCTCGTTATGGGATCGCATGTCCAACAAAATCTCCATTTCATCACCTTTATTCTTTCATTTTGACCTTAAATCCCTAGTTAAAAGCATGTATATAGCTTTAATTTGTATAAATAACACTCATAAATTGCCCATAAATATTATATAAGTACATGTAAATAATTCCAAAATAAAAGAATAAAGGTTAGAAAAGAAAAAGAAATGAAGTGTCAAAGATAATGAATGACCCTAGACCCCGAGACCAAGTCAATATTGACTTTGTGGACTAGGAATAAAGTAGGAGGAGATATGGTTATTAATTACATATAAATACACACAAAAATCCTGATTTTTATTCATAAATAGTCTTTTGAACCCCATTTTATTTTTCTTTTTATACACCTCAAATAATAAAATTCTCAATACGAAAGTTGTACATAAAAATCTAATGAAAAATATAAAAATAATTTCACACAAAATAATGCACCCGGGACACACAGAACAAAAAGCCACAAACAAAACTTCATAGACCTTTATCTCCTTCATACAAACTCAAAATTGACCAAAATCACCTTTATTATTCATTATATTAAAGTATCTATCTAATGAAGGTGTTTCATTAATAGAATTAAGATGCAAAAGTTGGCTTATTGGTCCCTATTGTAATGTATAACCGTATATATTATTAAATATATCCATTCTATGTATTCTTAGCTTTCTTATATTTTATATACTTGTAAATATTATTTGAAATATATTAAAATAATAAATCTAAAATAAAAACATTAAAAAAATATATAAATAAATAACGTATTATAATATATAGGTATATTATATTTATAGAATACATACCTAGTTTATTTAAGTATATAAATAAAATCATAAAAATATAATAAAAATATGTAAATATGTATTTATATATATTATAAAATATACATACATATTAACAAAATATAGAATACAAAAAAATAAAATACCTAAAATGAAGGTAGTTATACCTATGTGTGTGTATATATATGTAAAAAATAACACCCAATAAATTAGCTTCTAAAATAAACAAAAATCATAATTAAATGCTACATAAATAAAAAAACTTTCATGTTTTGACTTTATTTTAATAAAATCTATTACTATTTTTAAATGGATTAATAAGGAGTTTATCTCTAGGATTTTCCCGATTGGTCCACGTGGACCACTCAGGCGCATTGGGTTGTTGATCACTCGATCAACAGTCCTTTCTTCTCTTCCCCCTTTGTTAAGGGTCACGAGACCTCTGAATTCTCCCATTATTCGGAAATGATTTGGAGCTCAACATCCCTCACACTAACTACCTTGGTTCCACGAACCCTTCCTCCATCTCATGCCATCTCCTCTCGAACCTCGTCCCATCTTCTGTGCATAAATAAACCCAACTGCCGACCTATTCCTTTTTTATCATGTTTTCTCCTCGTAACCCTAATAGGATACCCTCTGTAGAGTGCTTGTGGTGATAGCTCGAGCCTCCATGCCTTTTCAACGTGAATAAGAGGCGGAGATCGACAGTTCAAGGCCTCACCGGATCTTCTCTGGTGAGCGTCTTCTGCTCCCTGATCTAAGCAGGTTTGAGTTGCTTTCTTTAGCCTTTTAGTTCTCCTTTTCATTCCTATAATTCTGTATTGGTTTCATCAATTAATCGTTAGTGAATATTAATTTCTATATTTAAGTTTGCTGGAGATTTCAGCTCCAACTCAATTTCATTGTGAAATTATACCTATTTCGACTCTCTATCATCTCCACTTCATACCTCATCGCCTGCCCCATCTTTTGCCCCATGCTTCCCCTCTGATTTTGCACAAATTAGAGCGAGAATTGAAGCCCTGATTCCATCGCTTCGTGGTGCTTCTTTACCCCTTCATCCCTCACATGCTTTCCGCTTCAAAGTTGGTCGAGAGAAGCCCTCTTGAGCCATTGAACGTTACTGTGTTGGAGTGAGTTTAAATAGAGTCTATGGAGCATGAAATCAAGGAGAAACAATACCTCCATGTAACCCAGTTCACACAGCAGCTCTAGGACCCCTTCGTCGGGTTCTGGAACATCTTGAAGCCTTCTACAGCTATAATGCACTTTCAGGAACATTGTGACACCTTCACCATCAAGGAAGATGCCCAGAGCTCGGAGATATCGGAGATTGAAGTGCATCTAGGGCATGCTTGGGAGGTTCTTCGTGACACCCCGTAACCGTTAGATCAAGAACCATAGCCTGGATCTAATATGGCTTGTCCATTATCATCGAAGTGCTACTCGATTCCAGCCACTCGATCGTGATTAAGTGGCAGACGTGGAGAGCTACCGGTCGTTCATGAGCATCCTTTTAAAGGGTAAATTGTTGAGTCCTCATGCTCCTTTTTGTAATAGCTCATTAATATTGTAAATATTTTATATAATGTTAAATAAGTGCGTAAAATTTGCATAGTAACCCTTGAACTTTGCTTATATTCAACTTTGGCCTGTGCCAGCTCACCTCACGTGCGTCCACACGTGAGGCGGGGCCATTTTGCATGGAAACCCTTGCAAGTTTAGGTATTTAGGATTACTATTGTGATTTGTAAATTAAGTGTTAACTTTTGGGGATAATTGCATCCAAAACCTTAGACTTTATTTTTATTGCAAAAAACCCCTATTAGAATGTATTTTATTTCTTTGCATTTTAATTTTTTTAATAAATAGCTCTTGTGCTCTAAAAATTCTATGGAAATCACCTTGGATGCCTTAAATCATTCTTGTATATGCTCATACTTTTATTTAGAAATTTAATGTGTGTTCTTATTTTCTAAAAATAAAAAGGAGCCTTTATTTTCCCTGTTTACAAATTAAAACCCAAAAAAATATAAAATCAACTTTAAAATTTCCAAAAAAATAGTATTAGTATATTACTATATATCTATCTCCAGATCAAAAATCACAAAAAATATAAAAAGAAAACCTTAGAAATCACAAAACCTTAAAAACCCTCTAAAAATCAGTAAAATTTCTTTAAAATTTCTAAAAATAGATATTTTTCTTTAGTATACATTAAACATAGTTTTGGGAAATTGATGAAAACCAGTTTCATGCCAATAATTTGTTGTTATTAACCCCGTAGCTTAGACTAAGTGTTAATAAAAATCAGAAAAATCCTTGTTTATAGCAGAGTCATGGAATAAATTAAAATCACAAAAAAACAACAAAATTAAAATTCGTAGTGTTTTTACCCTTAAAAAATTCTCACAAAAATATTTCTTCTTTGATTGACCTCGTCTCCATTTTTGGTCAACATGAAACTTGTAGATCTCATCGAGATCTACAACTTTCATGTTTTGAGTTTTCCAGATTCGATCTCCTTCTCCCTCATATCTCAACTTCTTTGTCTGAATAATCTGATTGGGCCACGTGGCTCTTTCTAGTTGAGCCACGTGGCCGCATCTCATCGCGCCACGCGCCCTAGTCCTTCAGCTGTTAGATTGCTTTATGGGGTCTTCAATCCCCGCCATTGAATCCCGCAGCTTATCCCCACCATCTGATCAAACTTCAGATTATATCTCGGTCTTTTGTTCTCGCCTAAATGTCAAATCGACTCGTGTCACCTTCATACTCCACCTGATCTTCTCTGGACACTTCCATCTCAACCGCACATTCCTGCATCCTTTCTCCGCCCTTCAATCTCCTCTTGATTTCATCTCACCAGTCTGCTCCTGCTTTCCTATTAGCTCGACACATGGCATTTCTTGTGCCCACCGATTGTGCCGCCCTCGATTTAATCCAAGCTGCCCAGAAGCGCCTCTTTCCTGACCGTTGGATCACTTGATCCAACGGTCGGGCTTCGTCGTCTACCTCTGGCCCCCATCTCCCCCACGTCTTCCACCTCTCCAACCCGTCTCTCCCTATCCATTTTCTCCACTTTCTCCGCCACCCTCTCCTCTCACTAACTACCCTCCGATGTAGCCCATTATTCCTTCATCCTCGCGGGAGGCCACACGTGCCATATCTCCCCTCCCATCGCTCCATATCCTTTGCTAAAAGTGCGTCGACTCCCATCAGAATTGCCAACTTCAAATCTTCAGATATGCCATCGCATCCCCACTTCAAACCTGTCCACTTGTATATGTGGTTCTACCCAGCACCACTCCGCCTCCCCATGACAGGGGGTGGTCGGATTGATGGCGTAATGAAGATGGCACCTCTGGTGAGACCCCTGTCCATGGTATACTAGGTTTCCGGCCGCTCCGCACTAGGGAGCTGCTCTGCTTGGCAGAAGGAGTTCAGCAAAGACCCGAGGATCACATAGAACCTCAATCCCAGGCCTCAATCCGCCAAAATCCCAGGTGAGTCTCCTCCGATCTCCATTTTATTTTTCCTTCTATTTTCTCTTAATTTACTAGGATTATACACATGCGTTCACCGTCCATTAACCATCGATTGAGCTTCATCACTCCTCCTGCATTCACGCGTGCCTCTTCTCTCCCCCCTTCTCTCTTCCGCAACCTCAATCCACTCCGACTCATCTACTCTGCCCTTCGCGACGGAGGAGCACCAGGCCTTCATCATCTCCATTCGCTTAGGCTCTCATTCTGACTCACCTCACCAACTTGCTTCACTCACATGCTTCAGCTTTTGGTCCACTAACATTGCAGGTCTTCTTCTTCATTGGCCGGAGCCCTTGCTGGAGCATCTTCAAGTCTCTGATGTACGAGAGTTGATAGCCTTCTTCAGGAGCTCTAGCGTCTTCCCCAAGCTTCAACACTGGTTGTTGCACCTTTGGCGACTTCCACAGAGCAACCAAATAAGAGGAAGGCGGTGGCGGAGCTAGGAGGATGTCGTTGGAGCCCAGCCAAGCCCACCGTAGGAGGCAGCGGTGAGGAGGAACCTGCGAAGTAGTTACCGTCTAATCTCCAAGATCAAACGGCCATTAGTGATCGACGTCGTCTACTGGCCTTCATCTAGTC
Organism: Ottelia alismoides; assembly: GCA_037367405.1. Lineage (NCBI taxonomy): Eukaryota > Viridiplantae > Streptophyta > Magnoliopsida > Alismatales > Hydrocharitaceae > Ottelia > Ottelia alismoides. The sequence continues at coordinate 113,833 of JAZKJV010007099.1, forward strand.
ACCTTTCGATCTCAATGATCAGACGCCCCTCATCCAACCATGTGTCAGATCTAGGTGGCTGCACCAGATCTTGAGGCTTGGAGCTCCGAGCCACAGCCGAGCCTCCGCCGAGCCAGGATCGACCTCCAAGCCTCCACCGAGCCTGCATTGGAAGCCAAAACTCGCCATCACGTGCTCGGTCATGTACGGTCGGGGTTAATTGTAGGGAGTCCCCTCGTACTTATTCAATTTGCAGAGAGGTCCAGACACCACATGATACTCACATGCGCCTGGGGTATTTTTCACCCGAACCCTTGCGGGTTTTAATAATTGCGAAAATACACCCACGCATGTGGGTATATTATAGGGAAGGCCTCGCGGTTTCGTATATTTACTATTTAGTCCCTCCCAGGGACCTATTTGCTAGTTATTTTCATATTTTTCTTGCATTCATGCCCATGGTTTGTTTATTGAATATCTTGAGCATCTTACCTCCATTTGAGTTGATTTTGGTCTCGTTTTGAAGCTGGTTTAATTCTATTTTTAATGGCATGTTTAGATCTCTATTTTGAAACTATGAACTTTAATGCATTATTTTAAACCAAGTGTCTATCTTATAATTCCTCGTATGCCTTGTATCACTTAGTGAAGTGAACTAGCTTCATGATTTAAACCTGGGATTGACTCCTGATTAAATGGCTCGATTATTCTGATAATTAGGGCATATTTGCATTAATCTCATCTTGCTTCTCCTTGCATATTAAAAAGCCAATAAAAAGTGTCCTTTTCATGTGTCTGCATATGTTTGCTCTGCATTGTGTCTTTGTGTGCATTTTGCATTTATTTAGCTACGAGTTATTAATCTAATATTTAATTCAAGTAATAAGAGTATAAATAATACTTAAGAGGCTCGTGTCCCTGAGTTTGACCTTGGGCTTGCCCAAGCAAAATATAAATTGACCACTTTATTTTGATTCAAGATTTTAATCAAGCGATCTTTGATGCATCTTATTTCTCCTGACTGCAACGAACATTTATCTAAATTTAATCATTAGTTCGGTTGAATTAAGCGGGTGAAATTCAGGTTCTTCAAATGGCGTCGTTGTCGGGGACACATCTCATTTTTGGTATATAGATTTTATTATTTATTTAAGTGATTATTTTTATGCGTAGGTCAATTGGTTCATGTTGTCTTGCACTATCAAAAAAATCGATTGATGTCTAATATTTTTATTTGTGGCAGGGCCCTTGATGTTCAAGGAGGCGAGGAGCGGGTGTTTCCCCGCTGCGAGGAGCCACAGAAGCAATTTTGGAGAAAAATGAAGAAAAAATATCTTGCATTTTATTCCATTTCATGTAATAATCATCTTTACAATGGTCTTCGATTGAAGACTCGCGCGTGTAAATGAACGAAGTTCTTCGTAGTTGTGTGGGGATCACCCTACTTGAGTATCGACCTAGGATCAGGCACGCGACTCTTCAAGATTCTTTCAATTTCTCTGTTTTTACGTGTTTGATCGTAGGTAGGACACACATAATTCAAGACACGCGTAAACATCGCTTCACTTAGCCAAATTAAAATATGTTCTTCCCCGCTAATAGAAGCGTGTTAGGTGTGATTTTCATCGACTTGCATGCATTCAATTTTGATTTTTAAATTCAGTCCAAGCTTTCACGTAATTTTGCTAAGGCACTGCATGTTTTATCTCTTAGCATAGATCATGATTTTTATCGACTGCATGGCTTTTCTCAACCTCCTTCCATGCTTGATCACCTAGGTTAATGGAAAATGGGAATGAGAGGTAGACGATGATTGCTTGATTTATGCTCACCTTTAATCAGTGATAACCTTAAGCAAATAATTGGGTTGTTAATTGCAAGTTGACCTAAAATGGAGTAAAATATTATTTTGGGAAAGCAACACCCTAGTTTATGAAGGATGATTTTTCTCAACATGCTTTTGGATTCTTGCATAAATTTGAATGTTTTACTCACCAATAAAAATGACAAGATAATTAACAATATTTGTTGGTTTCACGTGTGAGTTGGTGAAAACAACGGGTATTGCATGCTTGTTGGAGCCTTTATTACTCTGACACCCTCCCCTAGACCTTAGATACTCCATTCATCTCTGAAGATTCATCCACTCATGTGTACATCCATCCTACTTCTTCGTTCACCTCAGCTCTCCTCCAATATCAATTATCAATCTTTATACTTAGGCTACTCTCAGCCTAAGTATAAGGGGGACCTGAATCCCCGTGATTTTCTTACTCATATTTCCTTGCCTTAATACTTAGGTTATTTCTAACCTAAGTATAGGGGGCGACCTCCACAGTTCCCTGCATATTTTTCTATACTTAAAGAACTATGGCTTTATATCATCTATTGCTATGAGGACATATCAAAGTTTAAGTATAGGGGGTATACCGTATATACAATATTTATACTTTAGCTATATTTTGAAAATTTTGGAAAAATTTAAAACTTTTTGGGCTAAAGTATAATCTTTTGAACTAAGTAGAAGACGTGTTTTCAAAGTTTTCCTATACTATTTACACTATTTTCAAGAGAAATACTTTTGAAAATGATTTAAAAAAAGGGTTTTTTCTACTTATTTTGGAAAATCATTTGAAAAATATTTGGAAAATCTTTATTGGTGTGGCATGGTGTTGAACATTATTTTTGAGGAAAGTGGGTATAACCTGTGTTCTAAATTTATCCAAAAAATCCATAAAATGAGAAAAATTAAAAATCCTTTAAGAGTCAAAAGTGACTACTAAACCCAAATAAGTAGCCGCGTTCAGTGAGGGATTTCCCTTAGCAGAGTAGGTGGTTTAGAGGACATCGCGTAAGGCTCTGTCCTCAAGCAACAGGTTTTGTCTTGTACTTACACCTATACTGGGTGAATGCAGATGCATCTACTCATTTGAGTTTAGGCAAACATTATGTCTTTTGAAGTCTTCATAAAAATTTGAAAAAAATGGATGAAGGAGTTGGATTAAATCCCCTACATTTTCACTTCCACACAGGACAAGATATGTTCGAGAAAACTCGGTTTATGAGGTCTTGAGATTTCAGGTTAACCAGCCTTAACCATCAGCGTCTTAGACTTAAATATTGATGACGAGACTTTCGTGATCCGGGTAAAGGTATAAATAAGGGTCGTTGCGACCCGAACCTCGAAGCTCAGTCAACAAGAAAATCAAGACCACCAAATATCAAAATCAAACAAGTCACTCTAATAGCGATCTCGTTATGGTATAGCTACCAGGGTCGAACTCAAGGAGCACAGACTGAACAAGTCCTACGAAGTAGTCGAGAATCGAAAAAAAGAATATTTTTGGTGGATTTTTTAGATTTTTTTATTTTGTGATTTTTAATTATAAAGAAAATATAAAAGAAAGGGAAAAAGTCACAAACAACAAATTATTTAACAACACAAAACAAGTTAGAAAATTAAAGTAAAAATATTTTTGGATTTTATATTTTTCAAGTATTTTTTGTAAGTTTCTCAGATTTTTATGATTTTTAGGAAATTTTTTAAAAATGAAATAAGGACAAAACTGCAAGGTACTATGCAACTAGACTCTAAAGGCTATTTAAAAATATAAAAATAGCCTATAAAAATCTAGCAACAACTTTAAGAGAAACTACAAATAAAAACATAACTACAGAGAAAGAAGTTATGTTTTTTTATTTATTTCTGAATTTTTAATGATTTTTATGAGTTTTTAGTGTTTTAAATTTTTAATGGTTTTATAAATCCAAAAATTACAAAAATTGGACAAAAATAAAAACACCACAAAAGCAGCACAAGGTAATTTTTTTAGAATTTTTGGGGGCTTTTTAATATTTTTAGTTGATTTTTAAATTCAAACAGGAGCAAAATAAGAGGTTTTTGAATTTTAAAAATAGAAAACAAAAACAAAAATGTTCTAAAAATTCTCTGAAACTTTTACACAGTGGCAATGGCCACATGTCCATATTTCAGGAGATTTGGATGAAAATTGATATTTTATTCAACTAATCAAATATGCACAGCACACAGGGACCATTATGCAAGAAAAACTAATTTGCAGTACTAAATAGTAACAAGCTTTAAAAGTCCGAGAGGCCTACTATAAATTTCACATCAATTCCAGCACATGTCCAAAAAAACAACGCACATGGGTATAAGTGCAAATATATAAAACTATAAAATCAAGGCATAACACTCATAAATCCCAAGGGCGTACATGCAATTGTCCCAGCAAAACACGTAACGATGCATGTGCACACATACAAAGAGGACCAGATAGCAAATAGTGAAAACAACAAGTGCTAATATGCAAAATGTCCACAGCGTACTATTTATTTACTAGACTAAACAATAACAAAAAGGAACTACAGGGGTACGGAGGCAAGTTACCCAGCCAAGGTACGTGCGGGTCACGTGATGGCCAAGTGGCGGTGGTTGATAGGCTGAAGGCGTGCGACTCTGGTGCAACCACCTGGCGGATCCAACGGTCGTCCTGCGGGCTCAGACGTGATCGTACGGAGGCCGTTAGATCGGGTATCTAACCGCCTGACAAGCTGCAGGCTACAAACGGTCCGGATACGTTCTGGCAAGTAGGCACGATCTGACAGCTCCAGGAGGGTCTGGATGAACTCCTCCCTAGCGAGGTTCGCCGGAGGATTGGAGGTGATCCCAACTGCTGATGGGCGATCAGAGGGAGGGGTTCGACTGGCGATGCCCCTTCAAGTCTGGTGGCGGTAGCTGATGGAGTCGTCAACGGCCAGATATTCCGGTAGGGGCAAGGGGGCCTGGGCGACTCTGGTAAAGTGGGAGAGAGGCGATCTGGGGGGTGAACATGCGCTTATAGACCTACAAAGGAAAGCTTTCGCTCAGAGGCTCGCTCCGGCGAGGGTTATTTGATGAAAAACAAAGTGAAGCGGCGTGGAACGGTGGAGGACGGCTCCGGTGTAGGCGGAGGAAGGAGCCTAGCTCAATCTTGGCTCGGACAGCCAAGATTGGGATGATCAGATGATGGAAGAAGAGTGACGATGGAATGGCGAATCGATCTAAACGACGGATGATGGTAGATGGAGCTCCGACCACTAAAGCGGAGCCGATTGAGGAAAAGATGAACAATCGGAGATAAATAGATCTCGGGGCTATGAGATGGTTACCTGATGGTCGCAAATCAATCCTGAGCTCCCGAAGGGTGCGGCGAAGGGGGTCGTCGCCTCGACCGAGCTACGACGGGCGGGGAGGCTCTTACGTGGCGGCGCTCCGGCCACGTGCGTCGAGCAACGGCTACATGCACCTAATCCGACCACCAAAGAGGGGTTCCGGTCGTTGTCACCGAGAGGAGTCTCTTTTGGGTAGATTTAGGGCTTGCGGCGCGAGCTGGGAATCGGATGGAAGCTTTTATATCATGTCCTAGGTGGCGTGGAGAAACGGGCACGGGAGCGCGAATTGAGGAAGATCCGCTCTCTCCTAGGGGTCCGCGAGGAGCATGGATCTTGGGGGAAGAAGCGGGCGCAAGAATCGGGGCAAAAGAAGCTAGGATTCGTTCCTAGAAATTTGGAGAAATCGGGTACAAAAGCGGATCCGGGTGCTGACTGGTCCAGGAGGGGGAGTTGACCGGGGGTCAACAACACATATGGACCAATCAGAAAAAAGAGAAATAAAAAATCTTTACAAATAAAATAAAAAATAAAAAATGATTTTATTTTAAATCATTTACAAAATAAAAAATGTTTGTTTATTTTCAAGCTATTTTTTAGTGATATTTATTTATTTATTTTTGAAAAATAAATTATGTTATAAACATTATATTATTTTATATACATGTATAAAATACCTATGTATTTTATACTTTATTTTCATTATTTTATTTTTTGTATAAATACTCTAATTTTATATTTTATTTATTTACATCATAAAATTTAGAGTATAAAGTAATTTTTATTTTATTTTTATCATTTATTTACAAAGGTTAAATAAATATGTGTAGTGTACATATATACATGGTATGTACAATGTGAAGAGAGAGAATCTATTTTATTTTTGATTTTATGTTATTTTTCTCATTTTTATTTTATTTTTAGAAATATATACAGAATAAGAAAAACACATTTTTATTTTTATTTTTGTGAAAACAAAATATGTACACCCAGAAGGAAATATGTAATGATGAATGTCCATATCTCTCTCTACCTTTTTTATTAGGCGATCAGGCCCTGATTGGGCCCTCTCTTGGGTTCAGGTCACTCAATATTTATTCTAAATATTTCCCTCTTTTTATTAATTTCTTTTTTCTTTTATTTTTGCACAAAAACATGCTAATTATTGACATTTACACAAGCATGCCTAATTGATAACTTATTGTATTTACAAGTATCTACATGGTGTTTTGCAAAGATAAATAGCTAAAATAAAAGAATAAAGAGTGATGAATGGGTATTCATCACCCTCCTATATTTACTTTTGCTAATCCCTTAGCAAACAATTATTTGAAAAAGAAGTGAAAAGAAGAGAAAGGAAAAGAAAAAGAAGGGAAAGATGAATCAATGCTGATTATTAAACTTGCCTTCATTAAATTGAAGTATGGAGCTCAGTCAGATCTTTGGATTATTAAATTATCGGAACCTTATTTAGACTTAGGTTTAAAACTTAATAGCCTCTAAGTTCCACTAATCTATAGTCAAGACTCCTCAACAATCCAGATCAGAACAAGTCTACATACACAAACTCTGATGACCATGAATCTTTCCTTGTACTGTATAAGTGATATAGCTCCCCACCTCATAAATAACAAAGTGACAACCCTCCCCAACAAGGTAACTCTAATACCCTAGTCTGGCAACTCTTTCCTCGAGGAGCGGGGTATTCCCTTCTAAGTTCAAGTTCAAACGACTCAAGAAGAGGAGGAAGAAGAGAATGGACCATGGCCAGTGTAGCCATGTATCCTAGGGAGCTCAACCAGTGTAGCTAAATCTCCCTGCTGCAAGCTTCATGAGATGGAACATGGATATCATAAGCTTTGCTTTATTTGACTATATACACTCCGGTGGGAATATCATTTTCTCTCAGACCCACCACTTTTTTGGAGTTATTCTTTTTCTTTTTGCACTTTTGTTTTGATGTGCATATGTACAACATATCTACATGGTGCAGCATATATACATAAGGAGTTTTTCCTCTTGAGCCAGTAGACTATCCCTCTTTTGAAGCATTATTGCAACCCACAACTCCTGTCGTTAGACCTCATTGCTACCAGACCAAGTTGAGACGCACTTCCTTCACTAAAAAAGAAGAGAGGTTCCACCTAGAAGTACTACCTTCATATGCTACCCCAAGTCAAAGAAGACTGCCTCCTCACCACCTCATCCGTAGAGAGCTAGGTGTAAAGTGCTGGTCCAAGTAAAGCCATTGTCTGTAAGAGTCATGTGTGCGTTGTTAAGTGTTCTACTTAGGCTCATCATGATGACATATGATAATAGCCTAGTGGACTCAAAGAATTAAGTCACCATGGACCTGAAAAGTCTCAACTCTAAGCCCTAAAAGGTTCCTCTTAGAATTAGGTGGATTAAGATCTTAACCGAGCTCCATTTTTTAATTTGATTCCAGGCTAGTTTTAATGTCAACTATGATTCGGAAAAACTGTACAAATATTTACAAAGATGCAATTTCTACAAATTTTTTGAAAGTATGCAAAATTTTTGAAAATGTTTGAAAACATGGATGTATGCATGAATGCAAAGTTTTGCAAAATATTTACACACATTTACACAAGGTTTTTGCAAACTTTTTTTTTCAAAACATTTTTACGAAAATTTTGTACTATATACATAATTTTGATATGAAAATATTTACAAGATATTTACACAAAAGATTTTATAAACATTTTTACAAAAATAATTTTTATAAATAGCTATGTATGTGCAGAAAAGAATTTTATGTACAAGAAAAATTTATAATTTTTATTGATTTTTAGGGTTTTAGCCATTTTTATTTATTAACACACTCACACAAAGTACGAGTTATGGCTAAAGTGTATATAAAATATATACGACATCCCCCTATACTTAGCTCGAACGATGTCGAAGACATAACTCGTGCTTAGTATAGGGAAGTAAAAAGGAAAAGCTATATACAAAGACGAATGAAAGAATATAATGGAAGAGAATCTCGGGGTTTCCCCTATACTTAGGATCAAGTAATCCTAGGTATAGCAGACTGTACACAAAGGGAAATCCGAGTGAGAGAATGTACAGGGTCTACCTCCCCTATACTTAAGGTGAAATATCCCTAAGTATAGTCAGCAAAACAGAGATAGAAAAGAATCAAAAGAAACTCAAAAGTCTCACACCCCCTATACTTAGGGTAAAGTGCACCCTAAGAATAGCATAGTCAAAGATGCCAATGGGGTGTTGGACTGAAGAATAGTGTGATATGGACATTTGGATCTATACAAGTCGGAAGAACAATGATAATCAGGCGTGAGATGCAATAGATGTGAGTTAAGAGACCACATCTCAAACAAAATGAATGGGGCAACGTCAACGACCAGCGGCTCATGATCTAGATATGGTTTGAGCCGCTGCCCGTTGACACGAAAGGTAGACTCAGATGACAACTCGGATATGTCGATGATTCCATTTTCGTGTACCTTTCAGACCAGATAGGGTCCCTTCCATTTGCTTTGTAGCTTCCCTGGAAATAATCTCAACCTGGCATCGAACAAACATACTCGTTGTCCTGGCTCAAACTGCTTGTGGCTGATATGAGAATCATGCCACTCCTTCACTCTCTCCTTATATTGTAGGCTGCTTGAAAAGGATGCATCTCTAAGCTCCTCCAGGGCTGCCAACTCTTCCCTTTCTGATCTCCTATACTCACTGGATCCAAAAGTATATCAATAACAACCCAAACTGTCCTATGTCTCAGCTCAACAGGCAAATGGCAGGGCTTGCTATAAACGAGGCGAAAGGGAGATGTACCCAAAGGTGTCTTGAAGGACGTCTGATATGCCCACAAGACCGATTCCAAAAGTTGTGACCAATCCTTTCGGTCAGGGCAGACGACCTTCTGCAGAATAGTCTTGATCTCCCTGTTCGACAATTCAGCAAGACCATTGGTCTGAGGATGATACGGTGTGGCTACTCGATGGTCTATGTTGAACTCGCTAGCAAGGGCCTTTACCTTCTCGTTGACGAAATGAGATCCCCCATCAGATATCAAAACTCTAGGCACCAACGAACTGTGAAATGATATTCTTCCTCAAAAATCTGCAAATAGTCCTAGCATTTGCGGTTCGGGCGGGGATGGCCTCAACCCAATGACTCACATAATCAATGGCCAACAGAATGTACTCGAACCCCTGACTCTTAGGGAATGGACCCATGAAATCGATGCCCCAAGCGTCAAAAACCTCACAGAAGTGAATGGACTGCATCGGCATCATATCATGCTGTCCACAAGTACCCATCCTCTGACAGTCAGTACACCTCTTCACGAACTCATTAGAGTCCTTGAAGAGAGTAGGCCACCATAGGCCGGATTGGAGCACTTTCTGTGTCGTTCTCCTCCCAGAGTGATGTCCTCCTACCTCAAGCTTGTAGCAGTAAGTAAGGACTCTATGGTGCTCCTCCTGAGGAATGTACCGACGCCAGACGGTATCCCCTCCTTCATGATAAAGGACGGGATCCTCCCAATGGTAGAACTTGGCCTTCGCGAGGAAGGTCTCAAGTCACTGCCTGGGCCAATCTTGTGGAACTTTCTTGGCAACAAGATAGTTCACAATATCGGCGTAACATGGGAGAGAGGCGATAGCAAGGATCGTCTCATTTGGGAAGGTCTCTGATATAGGCTCAATCTGCTCAGAATCCTCAAGAAACTCCAATCGGGAGAGATGATACGCCACCACATTCTTGACTCCAGGCTTGTCCTTAATCTCTATATCAAACTCCTGGAGTAGAAGGATTCATCTGGTCAATCTGGCTTTGGCGTCCTTCTTTGCCATGAGGTACCTGATGGCGGTATGATCAATATATATGGTCACCTTACATCCAATGATGTACGATATGAACTTATCTAGGTCGAATACTAAGGCTAGCATCTCCTTCTCAGTGACGGTGTAGTTCTGCTGAGCGGTATCCAAAGTCCAGCTAGCGTAGTGAATAGCAAAGGGGACTCCATCCCTCCTCTGTCCCAGCACTGCCCCTATGGCAAAATCGGAGGCAACCGTCGTGATCTCGAATGGGAGAGACCAATCAGGCGGCTGGAGGACAGGAGCCTCAACAACTAGACTCTTGAGAGTCTCAAACGATGCTAGACACTTATTATCCACAATGAACTCGGTGTCTTTCATCAGCAGATCAGTCGACGGCCGGGCAATCCTGCTGAAATCATGTACGAAGCGCCGGTAGAAACCGACGTGCCCTGGAAAAGACCGTAACTGCCGCAAGTCAGATGGTGGACTGAGTTTCCTAATGATATCCACCTTGGCCGGATCAACCTCCATGCCCCTGTTGGAGATGATATGGCCAAGCACCGTCCCCTGAGTCACCATGATGTGACTCTTCTCCCATAAAAGCACTAGATGGACCTCTATGCATCGCTGGAGGACGCGGTCTAGGCAGTCAAGACAAGCATCAAACCCATCGCCGTAGATCGAAAAGTCGTCCATGAAGAACTCCAAGCACTCACCTACCATGTCCGAAAAGATGGACAACATGCACCTTTGGATTGTCGTCGGGGCATTACATAGAACAAAGGGCATCCGTCTGAAAGCATATGTCCCAAAGGGACAGGTGATGGTGGTCTTGTCTTGGTCCTCGGGCGCAATGGCCACCTGATTGTATCTGGAGTACCTGTCCAAAAAGCAGTAGTGACTCTTCCCTGCTAGCCTCTCTATAATCTGATCAATAAAAGGCAGCGGTAAATGATCCTTCTTGGTGGCCTGGTTCAATCATCTAGAGTCCACACAGACGCCAAGAAGTGGGTACCTGGTGATGAATCCACATTTCATCATCTTTATTCTATCATTTTGGCATCAAAAACCCTAGCAAATGCCGGTAAATACCCTTAAATCAAGCATATTAGCATCCATGCATGTGCATTCAGATAGTGTGTAAAATACTGTAATTAAGGCCAAAATTATAGAATAAATAAAGAAAAGAAAAAGAAAAAAATATTGTAAATATTTTATGACCCAAAAACCCCGAGACCTAGGCATCTTGATGAATAGGTCGACAAGGAATAAAGTAGGGGGAGATAAGGTCAGAAATACAGATAAAATACCTATACATTCTATTCATTCTTTATTCATTTTGGGACCTATTTTTGGTTCCACTTTTTACTCATCAAATAAACAAACTTTGTACATGAAAGTTGTAGATAATTTAATAAATAAAAATACAAAATTGATTTCACAGAAAAATAATGTACAGATGAAAAGATATGGTCTGAATAAGAATCCAGAATCCCAACTTTCCAGACCCGTATCTCACAACTGACAACTCCAAATGCAGTGTACTCACCTTTAATTGTATATAGAATAAAATAATCTAATTAATGGTGGTGGTTTCGCATTTGGCGGAGCTACGGTTTGAAAGTTGAGTTTTGGACCCTATTGTACACATGTACTGAATAAAATATTCAATTTATTCTTTATTTATTATTTGTTCATTTTTTATATTTTTATATTTTTGTAAATAATACTTATAATATTTTTGACTATTAAAATCAGAAGAAAAATGTAAATAAAACTCAAAATAAAATAGATACATATTTGATACATAGGTATTACACCTATACTTATACCTATAATAAATATACTTCTATTTTATTAAATACACAAGACATATCAGAAAAATAAAATAAAAATATATTTGTGTATATAAAAGTACTTTATAATTTTAGAAAATAATAAATAAAAATAATAGAATTAAAATACACAAAAGAAAAATAAAGTAATAAAGTATATAGGTATTATACCTATAAAGGGGTAAAAAGTGAACTTGTAAAAATAAGCCTCATAAAAATAAATAAAATTCATAATAAAATACTTCATAAATTAATAAACATTTTTTAAATTTTTAACCAAATTGAAATTCATCCATTTATTATTTTATTTCGATTTTTGAAAATGTTTTTTCCTGGTTGGTCCACGTGGACCAACCAGGTTGGTCTGACAGTTGACCTCGGTCAACTGTCTGACCTACTCTTCCAGGCTTGTCAGATGCACGTTTGACCCATCTTCTCGCCATTTTCTAGGCTCGCTCTTGCACCAAATCATGTTGACTCCTTCAGACTTTTTGCTCCTCGATTAGTGGTGAATCACGCCCAAGTGATTTCTTGGGCTGAGGACCACTAATCGAGGCGTTCTCGCCCTCGTCTTCTACGCCCATCGTCAACCATACAAAAAGGACCCCCCGACTTCAATTTGAAATTAATCCTTCTTCCGCCACTTTCAATCGCAAACCTCTACTTCTTCGTGCTCCTCGTGACAGGGGGAGTCGAATAGACCCGGGGTTCGAGGCATTTGGTGTAGAATCGAAGTGATTCGACCCTCACCGGAGCTCCGCCGTGCTTCATCGCCCGTCGTCTCTGGTGAGTCCCTTCCCCTTCTACTTCCATTTTCTTGTAGCTGTAGCTTAGGATAGGTTAGATCTATAGCAGTTTTGCGTTTGATTGGGTTAACCACCGTGAATCCCCAATCGAAGCCCACGGTGGAGCTGAGCTCCGCCTCCATTTTCCGGCCACTCCCGTTATCGACCGCCGCCAAAATCACCTCCATCTCCTTCCCTGTCACTCCATCATTCCGCTCCACCCTTCCAGCCACCTCGATCTCGCCCAGATCGAGCTATCGAGCTCCCCTCTCCGCCGTTCGCCGGAGCTCTTCATTCCAGGCACTTCTCGCGTCCATCAGACCATCGGAGAGCCCTCCGAGCACCCCCTTTTTGCCGTTCTTCTAACCCTGCAGGAAAGACGTCAAAAGGAGGCTCAACCGAGCCTCGAAGTTTCAGGGAAGCATCTCCAGGCGACCTTCCTCGTCCGAGCACCTCCGACCGCCTCCGCCTTGCCGGAGGCCACCAGCAGACGCGGGAGGGCCCCAGGATCATTTTGCCTCTGATCCTAGGGCCGGAGCGGCCGTGTGTCGGCCGCAATCGCCGCCCGAAGTTCGCCGGGGAGGAGTTCTTCGTGAACCCCTCCCTGCCGTTGGATCGACCGCCTGCTCCAGACGCAACGCCAGCCGTCCGGTCGCCCTTGCCTCTCCGCCGTTGGATCGAGCCTCAAAGGCCTAATCTCAGCCATCCGCGACGAAGGGGTATCCGTCGTCGGATGCTCGCCACGTGTCCAAGTGGGACACCACCGGCCGCAAGATCGAGCCTCGTGGGTATTTTGCATTCTTAACCCACGACCTTTTGTTTTTAACGTTTAGTCCAGTAACTTTCATTTGTAGTTTAAAAAGTTTTTTAATAATTGCACGTAGACCCTCACAGTTTCACTATTTGCACTTTAGTTCGTGCCACGTCACCTCACGTGACTGGGGCGCGTGACCTTTGGGTATTTTGCATGTTAGGCCCAGAACTTTTGGTTATTTGCAATTTCGTCCTTGTGCGTAGGAAATATAATATGTTTTTGGAAATATTGCATGTATGCCCAGCCGGTTTTCATTAATTGCAATTATGCCCCTGTGAATGTTGTTTCACGTGACCTGTGCATGGCTTTTTGGTGAAATTTGCAGCTGAGCCCTTGGATGTTTTTATAATTACATTTATACCCCTGCTAGGCTTAGGAATTTTGTGATCTTAACTTATTTATTTCACACCTCTTTTAATTGCGAAAAATTCTCAGAAAATAGACTTAAGCTTCTGTGTACTTCTACTTTCACGCTGTATTTTTAGTTTTTAATTTAATTTTATTTTCATATTTATTAAAAATCAAAAACATGTTTTTTTCTCTACTGTCTAGCTTAGAAAATGCCAAAAAAATATTAAAAAGTCTCGAAAAATTCCAAAAAAATTCCATAGTGTCTATTTTACTATATTTTAGTTTCAAACCAAAATTCACTAAAAATCTCAAAAAGAAAAACCTTAAAAATTTAAAAAGACTCTAAAATTCAAAAAAATATATAAAATCAAAGAAAACTCTAAAAAATACAAACTCAGTTCCTGTTTGCCCTTTATTTTGCTCTCTTTATTTGAAAAATAGTGTGAAAAATTTTGATTGCTGTTTGCTATTTTTAAACTTCATTTTGTTTACAGACAGCCCATTTTCCACTGTTTTCTATTATTTCAGTATTTAAAAATACCAAAAACACCTAGAAAAATCCCCAAAAATCACAAAAACAATAAAAATCCTAAAATTATTAAAAACATTTAAAATCTGAATTTTTGGTTATTTTTATGCATTTTTATAAATAGTTGACCTTGTCTTTTATTCCTTTATTTTTATTTTCCAATATTGAAAAAGAACTAAAAAAATTATAAAATATAAAATTATAAAAATCAGAAAATTAAAAATCAAAATACAAAATTAAAAATTAAAAATTAAATAAAAAATTAAAAATTAAAAATCCACAAAAAGAAATTGGCTAAGTGATTCATTAAACCTAGGGTTTGGATCTTTATCTACATTCTGCACCGTTGTTTCCTGTGTTCGACCCCTACTTGCTTGCCATTATACATTGTTAGTAGGATATAATAAATTTTAATCCTTGCTCTTGATTGCTTTATTGATTGTGTGGGTTAATTGTTGAAGATCGAGGAAGCTTGAGTAGTCGCATCAGCGACAGTGAGTCTGACTTGTTAGACCACTATTTAGCGGCTCTCGCATTTCTCGCTTTTCACCTGGGTAGCGATCTCCTCTCCAGACTCGCTAACAACTATGGTGATGCCCGTCTTCTTGGGTACCACATGTAGCGGACTTACCCATTTGGAGTCGGAGATGGGGTAGATAAAATCGGCGCTCCACCATTTTGAGATATCATTCATGATAACATCTCGAACGTTCGGGTTCAGCCGCCGTTGGAACTCAAGCGACGGCTTCGCGTCCTCTTTGAGATAGATATTGTGGGAGAACAGGGCCGGACTTATCCCTTGGAGATCAGCTACGCTCCATCCAATCGCCTTGCAGTTCTTTTCCAGAACCCCCATCAGACGGGATTCTTGCTCTCCAGTCAAATCCACTGAGATAATGACTGGGTGTATCTCATGCTCGCTCGTAAGGAACCTATACTTCAACGATGACGGTAAAGGTTTCAGCTCTGGACAGCTCAGTGCTGGCGGATCTGGCCTATGAAATGTTTGAGTAAATACGAGCAAATTTTCATGGGAGAATGAGAACTCTCGCTGACAATATGAATCTGATGAAGGCCGCTCTGCTAGTATGTCTCTTCTCTGTATGGAATCAGCCTCCACCCTAGCTATAGGCTCTGTGGAAGTCAAACACAATATCAAATCATCAAACTCTTCCCAGTCTATATCTGACTCCGAGGGATCTGTATCAGTATCAAAAGAAGAATCTGCCTCACGATCGGGAACTGGATATGCTGGTTGAGATGTATCCTGGACCAGGAATGTGTTCTCCAAGCTCTCCTTTGCTGGCGTCTATGCATCAACGAACTCTAAAGGTGAGAGGATGGCATGTGCTGCTGGATCTGCCCAAACTGCCTCATCGTTTGTTATCACAAAATCACAGTCCTGGTGGATGTCTTGCCATGCCTCTGTCATGCTCTGAATCTGAAGGCAGCTCTGAGCAAGCTGAATCTCTGGCTCTAGTCTCCTCGATCGTCTCTATTTGCATACTCTCACCCTCGACATGAAAGTATACCTTACCGCTATCATGATCGGACACTGCATTGGCTGTGGCCAAGAACGAGCGTCCTAAAATGATGGGGGTATCGGTCACGGACTCAGGGATCTCCATGTACAACACTATGAGGTCCACGGGGAATTTCAGGCCCCGAATCGTGACGACAACGTCCTTCAGCAACCTCTTCAGCCTCTTGACAGATCGATCAGCAAACTGAAGGACCGTCATGTTCTGTCATAGAGGGCCCAACTCGAATCGATCGAGTAGGGCTGCCGGAAGTAGGTTGATCGAAGAACCGCTGTCTAATAGAGTCCGATCGAACCTCTGCTCATGGATGTGGCATCTGACATAAGGGGCTCCTGCATTTGGCCTCTTGGCTGGCAGACGGTTCTTGATCGCAAAGCATGTGGCGCGAGTAAGCACATGGATCTCTGAATGGTGGTTCCGCCTCCTCCTCCGAACTATAGTCCTGTCTCTGAGGGATCTCTAGAAGAGAGGTATGTGCTACAAGGCCTCCTGTAGACTCAGCTGTATATGAAATCGGTCCATCAACTGCTGGCTGAACTCTAGCTGGTGGGACTTTTTGGGTCTTTTTTGGTCGGCCCCTTAGCCAAGCGGAGTGCTTGGGGAAAGGGGACGGCTGGGTCCTTCTCAGATGAAGGACTAGGATCGGGTCTATGCTGCTCAGGTAAAGTAGAATCCATACAATCATCATCAAGTAACATAGGTGGACTCGCAAATAGCAAACTCTTTCCTTTATTCCAAGAAGTGTCCTGAGATACATGAACTGAAGGGAAAACAACAGGAATATAACTGGAAATGGTGGTCTCAACACCACCCTCAGCATCTGGAATCGCGGCATCAGTACCGTGCTCTGGCTCAGCAACAATGGTGGCATCAGTACCACCTCCTTCATCTGGTGAAACGACAGCCTCACTACCGTCGGTTGGATCAACATCCTTGGTGGTGTCAGCACCACCATCATCATCATCATGTGTATGAGCAGCATCAGCATCGCACTCCTCCTCGTTTGGCACTCCTGAAGGTATGTGTGGTCGTCGCTCAGATGAGGCACTGCCGGCTGGCATCCTACTGCTCCTAAGTGTGACAAAGTCAGCATCAAACATAGATGCAGAAATGTCACCAAGGGAATCACTAGGAATGGTAGTCTATGTGAACTCTACATGCTCAAACTTCCTCTTGACGTTGTTCGGGTTCAGCTCGATCTGTGCAGGAATGGCGGCCTTCCCCTTCACTATCTCTCTCATCTCCTGTCTAAGCTCATCCATCTCCCATCTGAAAGTAGCATGTTGATCGGAGATGAGGCGGGCTAGGCCATCTAAGACAGGGTTCTCATCGGCGGGCCCATGAGAACCTAACGGGTGGCCTTGCTGGTAATGAGGCGGTTGCTGCTAGTGAGAGAGATAAGGGGGCTGATACTACTGGGAGTGATACTGTTAAGGCTGCTGAGGCTGCCTCCAAGACTGTCCCTGCTGGTAGGGACGAGAACCATGTTGCTGTTGCTGTGATGGCTGCTGGTGTGACGGGAACTGGGGCTACTGGTGAGTCTCTCGTTGCTGGCCCTACTGGCCACCTTGAACTAGAGGCTGCTACGGGAACTGGTGCCTCCAGCCGACCAGCGGAATCCGGGATGGTCTCGTCGGATACTAGGCTGGGGTCGGTCATACCATATCTCGTTGACATCCATCAATGGCTCCTGCTCGTAAGTGGGTGGGGGAGTATTGCCAGGAGCTGGTCCGGCTGATACACCACCTTCTGGTTGTCCTGAGATGGTGGTGACTGGATGTACTGTTGTTGCTGCGGCTGGTAGGGCTCCGCCTGAACAAGGTGAACCTGTCAGTACTGGGCGGGGGGTTGAGTGCTGTTGCTGCTGCGGGTGTCTGCCAGTGACCTAAGACGGGGCTGAGAAGCCGTCTGTGCCTCCTGGAGACACATGATCTATGTCTTGAGGTCAACCAGCGTCTGTGCCATCTAATCTATCTGTGGCATACCCTGACACTGATTCTTCTCTATCAACTCGATCCGGTCCAGCTCCTCACTGATGATACCCATGTCGGCGGCTGTCGACTATGCCTATGCTACTGCCGCTGATGAAGTAGAGGGACCAACATCGACCCGTGCTATCCTATGATAGGACACGGCATGTGGTTGGGGCTTCCCCTGTGTGTAGAGGAGGGTCTGGGATATGACAGTTTAGTTCTCGGCCATCTCCTCGTAGATGGCCCAGACCTGATCCTCATCCTTGGCGAAATACGATCCTCCACAGGATGCATTCACCAACCCCTGCAGCTTTGATGTAAGCCCGCAGAAAAAGCTCTAAACAAGGTTCGGCTTCTAGATATCATGGTGCGGGCATCGGTCTGTAAGCTCCCTAAAGCGATCCCATGCCTCGTGAAACTGCTCGTTGGGGAGCATGGAGAAGTTGCTAATCAGGGCCCTCGTTGCATTGGTCTGGCCGAGTGGATAGTACTTGTTAAGGTACTCGTTCCGGAGTTGCTCCCATGTCGTCACAAATCTCCCTAAATGCTTCATCCAGTTGACTGCTCTATCAACGAGGGAGAACGGAAATTCCATCATCTTGATGGTGTCCTCATCCACACTGCGATCGTGGACAATGCTGCAGATCATCTCGAACTCCTGGAGATGAAGATCTCCTCGGTGGCGAGTCCGTGGAAATGAGGAAGGAGTTGAATCGTCTGTGGTGGGAACTTGAAGTCTCCCGCTATGGCCGGCAACACGATCCATCTATGTGTTAGAGTTGCACCAGGGTTGTGCAACTCTCTCATCGGGCGTGCTCCTGCTACTGGCTGGGCTGGCTGCTCTCCCTTGGGAATATCTCCTCCATCGGGTCTGCGCTGCTCTCGGTCTGCTCTCATCTGCTCCATCTTCTGACGCATGTCCACCATGAAAGCTCCATGATCTCTAATCAGCCTCTGCATCGTCTCCAGGGAGGCTAACAAGGTGTTGTTGATCGCACCCTGGTCCAAAACATATGTCTGCTCAGCTTAGGGATCGTCGGTGCGCTCCTTACTGCTGGCCATGGTCTCTGCAAAGGCAAAAGAACCAAACTCATGTGCTGATAAATCAGCTGACTGCTGCTCTCTCTGATCTAGCTCTGGCACTCAGGACTGGTGGTAGAAGGGTGGTCAAAGGGGAACAGGGCAGAATCGAACTCGGCCTTGGAGAGCGAGTCTCGGCTCTCGCGAGCCAACCTAGATGAGTGGGCCGAAGTGCTCGAAAGCGGTGCAGCCAGAGGCTGCATAAGGGACCTCCGACCCATCATCTCGATCTGGCGAGTAAGGCGGATGAGATCTGGAAAGCAAACAGGATGGTCAAACAATACCCCCAATTCACCAACGCACGCGAAGCTGATGACCGTAAAGGTTTGGTCTTTTATCTTGTCGTTTTTATTTTGGTGATAAGATAGTCTATCAGAGTGAATAGCGAGCAGTTAGGAATCCAATGCCCCTAGGAGATTGTCCCGATCCCAAACTAGATCTTTTCCAGCCAGTACAATCTACAGACCGTTTATTGGCTACCCGATCGACTCGCTCTATTAAGGATATCGCGGCCCGCTTTACCGGAGACCGGAGCGATCCTCACTAGAGAACGACTAGCTCAAAATCAGTAGTCTAAAAGGGGGCCGCATATGGCTTTAGCCTAGTGTGTGTGTCACTCTCTCGCCCAATTAAACCATCCAATGAGGGGATTGCTTTCCCAATACAATTTTTTGTGAGGTGGTTTTTAAGTCAATTTTGCTTAAATAGTCCCAATTTTATGGTTTCACTTTTTTAGATATTTTTCAAATGAAACAATCGCCTAACAAGTTTTTCGGTTCTCCTGATTTTATTAAGTCCAAAAAATGGAGGGAGAAGACGAAAAAGCCGATGTGCGATGAAATCAATGATGCATGGTGAGTAAGAATGCGTAGCTTTCCTCCAGCTCTCTACATGCAAAATGATAAGCGCATAAATTTAAAGACAGGAAATAAACTAAGCTAAATGATTCAGTGAGGAAAACGACCTTAATAGAAATTTCTACTCATGAAGAACAAGAGCTAACGGGTCAACGAGAGGGGCCGGGGTCCGATCTCTGATGCCGATTGATGTCCGCCACAACAGATCCTGCCAACGCTGTATACGGCCTCTAGCGGCACGTGACCCCTCGAGTGACCAGATTAGCTTTTTTTATGTATTAATTAATTAGGTCTAATTATTCAGTCTATAGGAACATGCAAGAATATTAGGCTTGGGTCCTAATTAATTACGTCACAAAGCAAGAAATTCCTAAGCTAAGGCTAAATCCTCGATAAATCAAAATAAAATAAAAAGCGATAGAAAACAAAAACCGGCGAAAACCACGGTGAGGTCCCCCGAGCACACCGGTGCTCGGCGAAACAGACCCCGACAATCACCACAAGTCTGAATGTCTTTGAGTTGTCCCTGTATTATTACAATAATAATGATATGAAAAAGAAAGCTAACTAAACTAAGCTACATCTAAACTAAGCTAGCTCCCAAGCACTTCTGCTCGCATCGCCCGCGCTCTCCTACGGCTCTATACAGAACAGAGCCACCACTGGGTGTCGCGGTTGCGTCGGCTTTCCGAAGAAAGCTGCTTCGATCCTCGGGCCCCTACAAGAAAGTCAAACAGAGGTGCATCAGTCCATAGTTATCATAATAATGAAAAAGAAAATAAAATAAAATGCAAAAATAAAATAAAGAATTAAAACAAACAAAAACAAAACATAAACAAAATAAAATAAAATAAAATAAACTGAAAAAAGCCACGAAAACCGAAAAAGAAAATCGACTACTAAGTTGTGCTCCCCAGCAACTGTGACATTCTGATGACGAGACTTTTGTGATCCGGGTAAAGGTATAAATAAGGGTCGTTGCGACCTGAACCTCGAAACTCGGTCAATAAGAAAATCAAGACCACCAAATATCAAAATCAAACAAGTCACTCCAATAGCAGTCTCGCTATTTTATTTAACCTGGTATAGCTACCAGGGTCAAACTCAAGGAGCACAGACTGGACAAGTCCTACAAAGTAGTCGAGAATCGAAAATAAAGAAAAAGAATATTTTTGGTGGATTTTTTAGATTTTTAATTTTTTTGTGATTTTTAATTATAAAAAAATATAAAGAAAGGGAAAAAGTCACAAATAATAAATTATTTAACAATACAAAACAAGTCAGAAAATTAAAATAAAAATATTTTTCGATTTTATATTTTTTCAAGTGTTTTTCGTAATTTTCTCAGATTTTTATGATTTTTAGGGAATTTTCTAAAAATGAAAGGATAAAACTGCAAGATACTATGTAGCCAGACTCTAAAGGCTATTTAAAAATATAAAATAGCGTATAAAAATCTACCATCAATTTTATGAGAAACTACAAATAAAAACCTACCTACATAAAAAGAAATTATATTTTTTATTTTTCTGAATTTTTATGATTTTTATGAGTTTTTAAGTGTTTTTAAATTTTTAAAGGTTTTATAAATCCAAAAATGACAAAAATTGAATAAAAATAAAAACACCACAAAGAAACACAACATAATTCTTTTAGAATTTTTGGGGGCTTTTTAATATTTTTAGTTGATTTTTAAATTCAAATAGGAGCAAAATAAGAGGTTTTTGAATTTTTAAAAACAGAAATTAAAACAAAAATGTTCCAAAAATTCATTGAAATTTTTACACAGTGGCGGGGGCCACGTATCCAAATTTCAGGAGATTTGGATGAAACTTGATATTTTATTCAACTAATCAAACATGCACAGCACATAGGGACAATTCTACAAGAAAAACTAATTTACAGAACTAAATAGTAACAAGCTTTAAAAGTTAGAGGGGCCTACTATAAATTTCACATCAATTCCAGCACATGTACAAAGAAACAATGCACAGGGGTATAAGTGCAAATATATAAAACTATATAATCAAAGTATAACACTCATAAATCCCAAGGGCATACATGCAATTATCCCAGCAAAACACGTGGTGATGCACGTGTACACATACAAAGAGGACCAGATAGCAATAGTGAAAACAATAAGCGCTAATATGCAAAATGTCCACATCGTACTATTTATTTACTAGACTTAATAATAACAAATAGGAACTATAGGGGTACGGAGGCAAGTTACCCAGCCAAGGTGCGTGCGGGTCACGTGATGGCCAGGTGGCGGTGGTTGATAAGCTGAAGGCGTGCGACTCTGGTGCAACCACCTGGCGGATCCAACGGTCGTCCTGCGGGATCAGACGAGGTCGTACGGAGGCCGTTAGATCGGGTATCTAACGTTCTGATAAGTTGTAGGCTACAAACGGTCCGTATACAGTCTGGCAAGTAGGTGCGATCCGACAGCTCCAGGAGGGTCTGGATGAACTCCTCCCTGGCGAGGTTCACCGGAGGACTGGAGGTGATCCGAGCTGCTGACGGACGATTAGAGGGAGGGGTTTGACTGACGACGCCCCTCCGCGTCTAGTGGCAGTGGCTGATGGAGTCATCAACGGTCAGATATTCTGGCAGGGGCAAGGGGGCCTTGGCGACTCCGGTGAAGTGGGTGAGAGGCGATCTGGGGGGTGAACTTGCACTTATTGACCTGCAAAGGAAAGCTTTCGCTCGGAGGCTCGCTCTGGCAGGGTTATTTGATGAAAAGCAAAGTGAAGCGGTGTGGAACGGCGGAAGACGGCTCCGGCGTAGGCGGAGGAAGGAGCCTAGCTCAATCTTGGCTCGGACAACCAAGATTGAGATGATCAGATGACGGAAGGAGAGTGACGATGGAATGGCGAATCGATCTGAACTGCGGATGATGATAGATGGAGCTCCGACCAATAGGGCGGAGCCGACGGAGGAAAAGATGAATAATCGGAGATAAGTAGAGCTCGAGGCTATGAGATGGTTTCCTGATGATCGTAAATCAATCCTGAGCTCCAGGAGGGTGAGGCGAAGGGGATCGTCGCCTCGACCGAGCTACGGCGGGCTGGGAGGCTTTTACGTGACGGTGCTCCGGCCACGTGCATCGAGCAATGGCTATAGGCGCCTAATCCGGCCACCAAAAAGGGGTTCCGATCGTTGTCACCGAGAGGAGTCTCTTTAGGGTAGATTTAGGGCTTGCGGCGCGAGCTAGTGAGCTGGGAATCGGATGGAAGCTTTTATAACATGTCCCAGGTGGTGTGGAGAAACGGGCACAGGAGCGCGAACCGAGGAAGATCCGCTCTCTCCTAGGTTCCGTGAGGAGCGTGGATCCTGGGGAAGAAGCGGGCGCAAGAATCGGGGCAAAAGAAGCTAGGATCCGTTCCTAGAAATTTGGAGAAATCGGGTACAAAAGCGGATCCGGGTGCTGATTGGTCAAGGAGGGGGAGTTGACCGGGGGTCAACAACCCCCCTTTAGACCAATCAGAAAAAAGAGAAAAATAAAAAATCTTTATAAATAAATAAAAATCGAAAATGATTTTATTTTAATATATTTACAAAATAAAAAATGTTTTTTTATTTTCAAACTATTTTTAGTCATTTCTATTTATTTTTTTGAAAAATAAATTATGTTATATACATTATATTATTTTATATACAGGTATAAAATACTTATCTATTTTATACTTTTTTTATTATTTTATTTTTGTACAAATGCTCTAATTTTATATTTTATTTATTTACAACATAAAATTTAGAGTATAAAGTAATTTTTATTTTATTTTTCCATTTATTTACAAAGGTGAAATAAATATGTGTAGTGTAAATATATACATGGTATGTACAATGTGAAGAGAGAGAATCAATTTTATTTTTGATTTTATGTTATTTTTCTCATTTTTATTTTATTGTTAGAAATATATATAGAATAAGAAAAACACATTTTTATTTTTATTTTTGTTAAAATAAAATATGTACACCAGAAGGAAATATGTAATGATGAATGGCCCTATCTCTCTCTACTTATTTTATTAGGCGATCAGGTCCAGATTGGGCCCCTCTCTTGGGTTCAGGTCACTCAATATTTATTCTAAATATTTCCCTCTTTTTCTTTATTTCTTTATTCTTTTATTTTTGCACAAAAACATGCTAATTATTGATATTTACACAAGCATGCCTAATTGGTAACTTATTGTATTTACAAGTATCTACATGGTGTTTTGCAAAGATAAATAGCTAAAATAAAAGAATAAAGAGTGATGAATGAGTATTCATCAAATATCCACATTTCCCTGGTAAGCCAGATTTGCATGCTATATTGCATGCATAGTCTCCAACCTTAAGAATATGATCAACACATCACATGCACGACTGCGGTCTCGATGAGATGAGTTGAAATTTCACTTGAGGGACTGCGATGAGGGATTCAAGTCTGGACTTGATCTAATGATGTTCGTGGATGGGATAAAATCATTGAAGGCTTCATGAAACCGGAGTGTCAACATTTTAGCCAGTATGAGAACTTGGTTCTTGTACTAATATTTTGATATTTACCTAAGTGGAAGGGTGTGAAATAATAGAAAATTGGTGATCAGTGTGCGCCAACTCTTGGTAAAAGCAGTGGATCTAGCCAACACAAATAAAAGCAATGAGGTATCAATGATGAAAGAAAATCTCTCATTCCACAAAGTCAATCATCAAAGAGCTTCCACCAAAGGCGAACGCTCCCAACCATTTCAAAAGTGTCCACTTGGACCATCGCTATTAGGACCAGGAGTTGGGCTTGCACCAAAAAAGGGCTCTCAATCATAAATGCTACAAGTTTGGATGTAGAAGGTACGATAGGTACTCAAAAAATACACACCCCGGTGTACTCCCAGGAAAACAAGTGCAGACGACTCCAACTTCTCTTGACAGATGTAATGATCAACACCAAAAAAATTGTGTTGAGTTAATAAGGTACTTTAGAGGATCCTTGTTCCAATGAGAGGGAGAGAAGAAATGACACCATCCTAAAACCCTCCATCAACTGGCCTACCACCTACACTTCTAAGTCTAACAACTAAAGAGATGGTGGATTGGATGTAATATTTGATTTATTCCCTGGAGTTGAGGATTGGGTCCCTAGGAGAGTTTCTTGGATCGGAACCTTGGGTGACGTTTTGACTCTACTCTCGTGAACGCAATCTTAAGTTCATATCCTTAGTTTATATGTATACAGGAGAGAGTCTGGAAAACTAGAGGAATTGGATGCCTCTTGATTAAGGCTAGGTTTAGCTCTAAGATTTTGATCTCCAAAATTTTGGAGTTTTTGAACGGATCAGATCTTGTATGCACATGCACAAGGGGGTTAATCCAGCTCATTCATTTTTGAGATGCTCGGGACGAGCATAGTTTAAGTATAGGGGATTGATGAAAATCAGTTTCATGCCAATAATTTGCAGTTATTAACCCCATAGCTTAGACTAAGTGTCAAAAAAACCAGACAAATCCTTGTTTATAGCAGAGTCATGAAATAAATTAAAAATACAAAAAAATAACAAAATTAAAATTCGTAGTGTTTTTACCCTTAAAAATGCTCACAAAAATATTTCTCCTTTGATTTGACCTCGTCTCCATTTTTAGTCAACATAAAAGTTGTAGATCTCATCGAGATCTACAACTTTCATGTTTTGAGTTTTTCTAGATTCGGTCTCCTTATCCCTCATATCTCAACTTCTTTGTCTGAATAATCTGATTGGGCCACATGGCTCTTTCTGGTTGAGCCACATGGCCGCAACTCATCGCGCCACCCGCCCTCGTCCTTCAATCGTTGGATTGCTTTCTGGAGTCTTCAATCCCCGCTGTTGAATCTCGAAGCTTATCCCCACCATCCGATCAAACTTCAGATTCTATCACGGTCGTTCGTTCCCACCTAAACATCGTCTTGACATGTGTCACCTTCTGCTCCGACCGATCTTCTCTGGACGCTTCCATCTCAACCGCACATTCCCGCATCCCTTCTCTGCCCTTCGATCTTCTCTTGATTTCGTCTCACCCGTCCGCTCCCGCTTTCCTATTAGCTCGACGCGTGGCATTTCTTGTGCCCACCGATCGTGCCACCCTCGATTTAATCCAAGCCGCCCACAAGCGCCTCTTTCCTGACTGTTGGATCGCTTGATCCAATGGTCGAGCTTTGTTTTCTACCTCTGGCCCCCAAAACACACACAACTTCGACCTCTCCAACCTGTCTCGCCCTATCCATTTTCTCCACCTTCTCCGCCACCCTCTCCTCTCACTAACTACCCCCTGATGTAGCCCATTATTCCTTCATCCTCGTGGGAGCCCACGCGTGCCATATCTCCCCTCCCATCGCTCCATATCCTCTGCTCAAAGCATGTCGACTCCCACCGGAACTGCCAACTTCAAATCTTTAAATACGTCGTCGCAGCCCCACTTCAAACCTATCCACTTGTATGTGGGGTTTCTCCCAGCACCACTCTGCCTCCCGATGAAAGGGGGAGGCCGGATTGATGGCGCAATGAAGGCGACACCTCCAGTGAGACCCCTGGCCATGGTAGGCCATGTTTCCGACCGCTCCGTGCCAGCGAGCTGCTCCGCTTGGCTGACGGAGTTCAGCGAAGACCCGAGGTTCACATAGAACCTCAATCCCAGGTCTCAATCCGCCAAAATCCCAGGTGAGTCTCCTCCGATCTCCGTTTTTATTTTTCTTTCTATTTTCTCTTAATTTACTAGGATTATACACATGTGTTCACGTCCATTAACCATTTATTGAGCTTCATCACTCCTCCCTCATTCACGCACGCCTCTTCGCTCCCCCCTTCTCTCTTCCGCAACCTCAGTCCACTCCAACTCATCTGCTCTGTCCTTCGCGACGGAGGAGCATCGGGCCTTCACCGTCTCCATCCACTTAGGCTCTCATTCTGCCTCACCTCACCCGCTTTCTTCACGCACACGCTTCAGCTATTGGTCCACTAACATTGCAGGTCTTCTTCTTCATTGGCCGGAGCCCTCGTCGAACCATCTTCAAGTGACCTTATCTCCGGTGTACGAGAGTCGATAGCCTTCTTCAGGAGCTCTGGCGTCTTCCCCGAGCTTCAATGATGGTTGTTGCACCTCCAGCGATCTCCATAGAACAACCAAATAAGCGGAAGGTGGTGACGGAGCTAGGAGGACATCGCCGGAGCCCAGCCAAGCCCACCGCAGGAGGCGACAACGAGGAGGAACCTGCGAAGTAGTTACCGTCCGATCTCCAAGATCGGACGGCCATCAGTGAGCCATGTTGTCTACTAGCCTTTGTACAGTCACCTTTCGATCTCAATGATCAGACGACCCTCATCCAGCCATGTGTCAGAGCTAGGTGGCTGCACCGGACCTCGAGGCTTGGAGCTCCGAGCCACAGCCGAGCCATCTCCGAGCCTCCGTCGTGCCAGCATCGACCTCCGAACCTCCCCTGAGCCTGCATTGGAAGCCGAACCTCGCCATCATGTGCTCGGTAAGTCGGGGTTAATTGTAGGGAGGCCCCTCATACTTCTTCAATTTGCAGACAGGTCCAGACACCATGTGATACCCACGTGCGCCTGGGGTATTTTTCACCCGAACCCTTACGGGTTTTAATAATTGCAAAAATAGTCCCGCGCATGTGGATAAATTACAAGGAAGGCCTCACGGTTTTGGCTATTTACATTTTAGTCCCTCCTAGGGACCTGTTTGATAGTTATTTTCATATTTTTCTTGCATTTATGTTGCTGGTTAGTTTATTGAATATCTTGAGCATCTTGCCTCCATTTGATTTGATTTTGGTCTCGTTTGAAGCTGGTTTAATTCTCTTTTTAATGGCATGCTTAGATATCTATTTGGACACTATGAACTTAGATGCATTATTTTAAACCAAGTGTCTATCTTATAATTCCCTGTATACCTTAAACCCGAGATTGAATCCTGATTAAATGGCCCTAATGTTCTAATAATTGGGGCATATTTGCATTATTCTCATCTTACATCTCCTTGCATATTAAAAAGCCAATAAAAAGTGTCCTTTTCATGCGTCTGCATATGTTCGCTCTGCATTGTGTCTTTGTGTACATTTTGCATTTATTGACCTACGAGTTATTAATCTGACATTTAATTCAAGTAATAAGGTCGAACTCGTGTCCCAGAGTTCGACCTTTGGCTTGCCCAAGCAAAATATAAATCGACCGCTTTATTTTGATTGATGATTTTAATCAAGCAGTCTTTGACGCATCCTATTTCGCCCGACTATAGCAAACATTTTTCTAAATTTAATCATTAATTCAGTTTAATTAAGATGGTGAAATTCCGGTTCTTCAGAAATTTTGACACTATTATCTATTTTTAATCCTGATGAATATACGTTTCATCATCTTTATTCTATCATTTTGGCCTTAAAAACCCTAGTAAATGCATGTAAATAGCGATAATTTAGGCATTTTATCATCCATGCATCATTGTGTAAATATTGTATATAATACGGGTTTTAAAGCTAAAATTATAGAATAAAGAAAAGAAAAAGAATAAAATATTGTAAATATTTTAAGACCCAAAACCCCGAGACCTAGGCATCTCGATGACTAGGTCGACAATGAATAAAGTAGGGGGAGATAAGGGCCAAAATACAATAAAAATCCCTTTCATTTAATTCATTCTTTATTCATTTTGGGACCTATTTTGGTTCCACTTTTTATACCTCAAATAAAGAAACTTTGTAGATGAAAGTTGTAGATAATTAAATAAAAAAATACAAAATTGATTTCACTCAAAAATAATGTACAAATAAAAAGTTATGATCTGAATAAAATTCTAGAATCCTAACTTCCCAAACCTGTATCTCTCAAATAAAAACTCCAAATGTATCAAACTCACCTTTAATTGTATATAATTTTAAATAAGCTATTTAATGAAGGTGGTTTCGCCTTTGGCGGGGCTACGGTTTGAAAGTTGAGTTTTGGACCCCACTTGTATACTTGTACAGATTAAAATATTCATTTTATTATTTATTCATTATATTCATAAATTGATATTTTTATAATTTTGTAAATACTATTTATAATATATGTGTACATTAAAGTCAGAATAAAAATCTAAATAAAACATAAAAATAAAATACATGTATATAACACATAGGTATAATACCCGTAAATATACCTATACAATTACTATTCCTATTTTATTAAGTGTACAAAATACATCAAAAAATAAAATAAAAATATATTTAAGTGTATAAAAATACTTTATAAATATATAAAATAATAATCAAAATAAATAAAATTAAATACATAAAATAAAAATAAAATATTAAAATACATAGATGTGTATACCTATATAGACCTAAAAAGGCACTTGTATTTTTATACCTCTAAAAAATAAATAAAAATCGTCAAAAATTACTTTATAAAATAATAAATATGTTTTATTTTATAACCTAAAATTAATAAAATAATTTAATATTTTTTTATTGATGTTTTAATCTTTTTCAAGATGCTTTTTCCTGGTTGGTCCACATGGATCAACTAAGTGGCTTCGGACGTTGACCTTTGGTCAACTCCCTGGTCCTAGCTCCTATAGCTATGTCAAACTTGGTTTTTGTCTGCTTTTGCGGATTTATCGAGGTCGTTCCTTTCACCATTTGATGCCAAATCTTTCATGA
The DNA here is from genome assembly GCA_037367405.1 of Ottelia alismoides. Taxonomy (NCBI): domain Eukaryota; kingdom Viridiplantae; phylum Streptophyta; class Magnoliopsida; order Alismatales; family Hydrocharitaceae; genus Ottelia; species Ottelia alismoides. Next base: position 143,230 of record JAZKJV010007099.1, read on the forward strand.
CTTTTGTTCACCATATACCCATGAATCACGCCCAAGTATTTTTTCGGGCTTTGGATCATTGATCCACCCGTTACACCTCATTCTTGGAGCCCTATTCGTCAAACATACAAAAATCCACCCGACCATTCCTTTTTCTTTTGAACCATCTTTTGACCAAGCTTTTCCCCTCCACCTTATGCCCTGGACCGGCGAGTGTGACAGGTTCTCCTGCCAAGTGGTGCGGCGTTAGGCGAAGTTGCGGACGGTCTCCACCCACCTCCGGTGTGCCCGCCGTCAAGGTACCTGTTCACGGTTTTTAGCCGTTTGAGCTTGTAGTTTTGTGCTTCTTTTTCGTTTTGTTTACCTACCCGTATCCCTAGATTCATTCCCCGCACTTCCTATTAGTTGTCGCAGTCGTTCCACCTTCGATCACCCCCTCGCCAGAGCGAGCTCCGACGAGTTCCATTCTTGTTGATTTCCACTTTCCCGCACTGCTACGGGGTCGAGGCAATTTACCCTCGACCCCATAACCATTGCTCTGCAGGTATTTGGAGCGAAAGACACACTGGGGGCCATTTTGACCCTCGTCGGGGGTTCCTGGAGCCTTTAGGCCTCCTCGACCTCGCCGGCGAGCTTCGGTTGACGCCGGAGGATTTTGGGGCTACCAGTCATCAGAGGAGACCCGCGGGAGCAACCGGGGGCATTTTGGAGCAGCATTGACCATCGGAGAAGACGATCTGGCTGGGAGAACCTCAACCTTAGCGGAGCTCCTCCCAGTTCATCGTCCGACCTCCCCCACCATTAGATTGGCCCCTATTCTTGGCAAGCTTTAGCTACCATCGGATTGAATCACCGTGCAACCATCAGATCCACGGTTGGGATCTAATCCCAACCGTTCGTCCACGAAGGGGTATCAGCTGTCCAGAGGCCGGCACGTGTGTTAGTGAGAGATCTTCAACCGTCGGTTCCGAAGGCCGAGGGTATTTTGCAACTTAACCATCGCACCTTTTTGTATTTAGATATTGAGCATCAAACATTCATCTGTCGTTCAAATATTTATGTAATATTTACGTTTCGCCCCTCAAACTTTATATTATTACGTTAAGGTCCTTGTCTACGTCACGCCACGTGCCTCACGCACGTGGGGTGTGGGGATTTTGCACAGGGACCCTCATTTCTCTTTTTATGTTGTTTCAGTCCAGAAGATATTTTATAAGGTGTAATATTTTTGGAATATTTGCAAGTGAGCCCCTGGGTTTTTGATTAATTACATAATCGTCCTTCCCAAGTCACGTGTGGCATGTACGTGATCTTGGGCTTTTTGCAAAGATATCCCTGTGGGTCTTGAGATTTGTTTTTGGTCCCGAAACTTGTATATTCAGTTATAATTTTTGTGGGAAATTTATATTTTGGCCCTGAATTTTTCGCATATTACAAAAATACCCCTTCCAGACTGCATTTTCTCTTTGTTTCTAGTATTTATTTCATGCATCTCTATGTCCCTAAAAAATCCACAAATATTTGCGTAGGTTCCTAATGCATTGTAGTTTCATGCCACATTTTTGTTTTGCATTTTTATTGCATTTTCATATTTATAAAAAAATCAAAAACAAGTATTTTATTCACCGTTTGCATTATAAAATCCCTAGAAATTATAAAAACACTCAGAAAATTCCCAAAAAAATATATTTTTCTTATTTCAATGTCTTTTAACTTCTATCTAAAAATCACTAAAAAAATAAAAGAAAGCTCCTAAAAATTATAAAAAAGTCCAAAAATCTTCATAAAAATATTGAAAATTCATAAAAAATCTAAAAATTGTGTTTTCTTTTCTTGAATTTTTTTATTTTGTTATCTTTCATTTAAAATTAATTTAGGGAACTTTTGTCACTATTTAATGTTTTTCATCCCCATTTTAATTTTAGCTTTTTATTTTCTTCACTGTTGTTAGTATTTTTGTCTTTAAAAAACCAAAAAAATCATAAAAATCTGGAAAAATCACAAAAACATTATAAGAATAAAAAAAGCCCCAAAATATTTTATTTCCTGATTTTTTCTTATTTTTACTTATTTTTATAAATACCTTATCTTCCTCTTTCTTACTTTGTGTACATATTTTATTTTTAAAGAAAAAGAAAATATATAATATAAAATATAAAAAGAAAATATAAAATCAGAAATTAAAATCAAAATACAAAAATATAAATTCAAAAATTAATAAAAAAAAATATAAAATTAAAAACCCACAAAAATAGCATTTATAAATACCTTATCTTCCTCTTTCTTACTTTGTATACATATTCTATTTTTAAAGAAAAAGAAAATATAAAATATAAAATATAAAAAGAAAATATAAAATCAGAAATTAAAAATCAAAATATAGCATTTATAGACAAATCTTCACATTCACGTTTTGAGCATTTTGCCCCGTTCTACCTGTCTGCTCCATGTGTTCGACCTCTACACTGCTTGCACACTATACACATCTTGTTGTAGAGTTATAATAAATTTTAACTCCGCACCGCTTTTCACTGTTTGATTCTTGTTATGGGTTAATTGTTGTTTGAATTCCAGGATTCATGCGGTCGCCACCGTGACTTTGTCTCCACCTTGTGTGAGACATATTTAGACCGCCGATTTTTGTGTTCAACAAATCCCCATAAGAATTCAGCTTGTTTATATTACTCATTGTTTTGTACATTTTAATAATACCTTAAAAATACATAAAAATCACAAAAAATATATAAAAATCGTAAAAATAGAGAAAAATGTTAAAAAATACAAAACCATTTAATGTAGATTTATATATATTTAAAATTATAAAACCTTATATATACTATATATAACTTATAATACTTATATGCTAATTATTATTACTTAAAAATCTATATATACTATATATACTTAAACTCATAAAATCTTATACATACTATATATAATACTTATATACTAGTTATTATTATTACTTAAAAATCTATATATTATCTTTAAGACCTTTTAAAAAAATAAAAAGGATTGTTCCTTTATATATTTATGTATATAGGGGTTGGGGAAGCTGCACCCAGGGGTGTAGCTAACTAGCTGCACCCATCCCTTTTTTTCATTGGTTTTTTGTGTTTTTGAAATGAAACCTAGGAGGATTTAAATTACCACATATCACCATGATATCATACAAATTTCAACTAAATTCGATACTTCTATCATCTCCATCAAGACTATCACATTTTAACGGTCTCATAATTATTGAAATTGACCCTATCTAGATGGGCATGTTAGGTATGTTTGTTTTGCATGAAATTTGAAACACATATTCCACTTAATAAACTAAGTAAATCCCCATATGTTTTCTTCAAAAAAATCAAAAACCAATGAGAAAAAGGCCCGGGTGTAGCTAGTTGGCTGCACCACCCGGTGTAGCTTCCCTTTTCCCATATATATATATACTATATTTTTTATTTATTAAGTATCTTCTATTATTATTATATATTGTATTTTTAAAATAAAAAGAAATTAAACTTTTGCAAATATTAAAGAAATTTTAAAATTAAAAAATAAAAAATTAAAAAAAATTAAAAAATATAAAAATTAAATATAATTTAAAACTCAAAAAATAGAAAAAGATAAAAAAGTATAATAATACCAATAATTATTAATTATTATTAATAATTATATGTATCCTCCGTGCTCTCATTGGTTTGACCCCTACATGTGCTTGCTATACACATTTATTTGTAAGGTATAATAAATTTTACCCTGCATTTTATTCCTTGTTTAATTTATATCGTGGGTTGATTGTTTATTTGAGATGATTGTTTGAGTTCCGAGAACCGTGATAGTAGCCGCTGCAACGATTGCCGCATCCGACTTGTCCGACGCCGCATGCCATCCAAGATCGGGCATTAGGAACCTCGATAAGTCCTCCTCAACAGACTTTTCTTAATTACAAATGTAAATATTTAATTTGGATGAATAAATAAACTACTTTATTTCATTGATGGATCATCAAGGGCTTACAAATCAATCATTGAATTATGCTCTCATGCCCTCAAGCTCTTGTTTGTCACCTTCTAGCTTCACTCGGCGTGGTTAGACTTCACAACTCTTAAGTAGGCTTTTGTGTTCAGTTTTTATACTAAGAAAATGCTTTCATTATTTTGCTTGTTGTAAACAGATATTCATGTTGTTGGTTTCTTTCAAGATAAAATCTCTTTTGCGGTCTATCTAAGGGACGGTGCATATCGTATGTGTGGTTGTGCTATCCTAGATTTCAAGTAGCATGATAGTGGAAGTGAGTATCTCGAAGAGAGTGAAGGGAAAATCCTAGACTGAGAAGTTTCTGGATTGTGGTTTTTAATTGATTTGGTCCCGACGTTAAAATGATGGGTAATTGTGTGGTTTGCATCTTTAACCTTGACTCTCTTTCTTGTGATTTCTTAATTACAAATGTTGTTTATATATTGTAAATTGTGTAATTCACTCCTTTTCTTGTGTCTAACATAAACACATGCAAACTTCAAATCCACAATTAGTTGCTTTACCATAGCAGTGTCATCTGCATATGCCTTTTTCTACAATAGCGTAATCCACTATAGTGTGGCTTTCCAGGTAGTCTATATATGAGCCACTACTTATTCTACCTCTTTGGTGCGTTCGGTTCGAGAATTAGCAATAATAAAGGTGAGGAATAAGCTGGAATAAGGCACTATTCATGTTCGGCTGGAAGGATAGGAATAAAGTAGAATAAAGATAGGTAAGATGGAATAAAGATATGAATAAGAGTGGAATAAGGTGAAATAAGGAGGAGGAGAGGGGAATAACCATGCAAGGAAGGAGAGCGGACTGGAGGAAAATAACACCTATATTCTTGAGGCTATTCCCCAAACGAAACACCATATTCATGACACCTCAGGATTAATTATCTTGTATTGGTCTAGCACGCATTATATCATCAATAGTCACTTTCAAACCCGTAAGTTCTTCTATTTCATATTCCATGTATTCCATATTCCTTTACCGAATGACATAAATTCTAGTGATGCAATCAGAATTCATGACTTTCAGAGGGATTGGCCAACGTGTTAGTTTAGAGAAATTCCAATCACATGGATCTGCCTATCTAACGTAAAATTGGACATTTTGAGGCATCTATATGCATCGTACTTATAGGGTATGATGCATAATTAAGTATGCATTGCAACCCTAGAGAATACATAACAGAAGCCAAGATGTATAAAAAAATTGCAATCAACATAGTACAACATCATAAGATCACATGCTACTATATCTTCTCATTCATATCATAATTAGAAATTAATAATGATTGCGGTTGCTTTAAACAGTATATAAATCTATCCATATATAACATCAATCATGAGTGCTGCATGATGCATTTTCGTACAAAAAATAGATGCTAATCATTCCAAAACTCGTCATAACATTGTATATTATGTGATGGTAATCCAGGGATTAAGCATACAATTTTCAAGGAAACATAGACAATTTTATGTCTCATCATTAACATCAATATTGCGCATTAATAGTTGAAAATGTGCTATCATTGGTGGTAATTCCTTGAAAAAAAGACCGCCATGGTTAAACAAAAGGATGTTGGCCTTCAAGACAGGCACATCACAAACCATCGATAAATAAGAACTAAAACTAAAGAATAGGATATCTTACACATATATTCATGTATACTTTATCAAAACCCTTCCATAATTACAAATTACACCCGTATCCCAAAATAATGACTATTCATTATTGACATATCTTTATGCAAACTTCCATCCATTCTTGTTCGTTACCTTTTTGACTTGAATTGAGAAATAAATCCCTTAATGTCAATCTATTTACAAACCATGTCCTTTTCTTCCACTACCCATTCCTAAACTCACACCTTGCCTTCCCCGTCTCCAAGTCCTTCCTCTGTCACTTCATCATTCTCCTTTACCTCTAATCCCTCTCCTCTGACCCCTACCATTGTCATCCATTGTTATCGAGCATCTTTTTGAATCCATCACTCTCATAGTTGCATGTCCATCTCATCCTAGTCATTGTGAATCATCCACATCACCCACATCCACCATTGTGATTGCTTTCCCAACTTGCAGAAATAAGCATTGCATGCTCACACTTCTATCGCTCCTCATCGTTGATGATACCGCTATGTGGTTTTGTGCTACACTCTTCTAGAGTATCATCATCATAGAAGCGGCCCCCTAATCATACTCATCCTTCACTCCATGCATCAGAGCCACGTCGTCATTGCCATCTTGCTTTGTTGAGTGGCATGGGAGGGGGGAGGGGGAGGTTGGGAGGAAGGAGAGGTAAGCATGAGTGGGATGGGGAAAGGGAATGTTGGAAAAGGTGATTTTGTTGTCATAGGGATCGGAGGTCGGGGGAGGTGCAGGGTGTGGGTGGATGGGGAGGTCAAGGGAGGTAAGGGGAACTGGCGTCGATGGCAGTAGGGATCAAGAGAGTTTGAAGCACAGTTGGGAGGTTGGGGGAGGAGGTATCGATGGCAACAAGGATTAGAACAGGGAGAGGAGTTGTGGGAGGACGAGGAAGGGGGAGGGTTGGAGATAGGATGAATAAAAATAAATTGTAAATAAATACCTACCATTATATATTATATGGTTAGATCAACTCAAGAGGTGATTGAGTTAGTGGAGCAGAGTAATAATAGGAGTTAGGATATCAAACGAATGACTCATTTAGGAATGTAGGTATAATTCACAATTATGGAGGGGTATATATGAAATCTCAAAGGTATACATAAGCACATGTGTAAAAATCTCTAAAAAAAAATAAGCAAGAGTTAAACACTGCCAATCCCAAATTCCCTCAATGTTCCATCCCCTAGTTGCCTCCCCATTTACCCTTTAGCATGCGCCACTCCCATATCGCACTATCTCGCTTCCTTCTCGTTGTCACCCTCTCCTTCCCTTGTTGTCTTCCTTGCTGCCCACAGTGTTGCTCTCTCACTCTCTTCTCTTCTTCGAGTTGAGGGAGCTTTATTTATTTAGGTCTTCTTTTTCTATTCAATATTTATCTTATTTTTATCTCATGTATGTATGGAAAGTTTATATTTGTGTAGATTAATATGTCACACATGAACTACACTAAAACAACGGTACTTTATAGCAACAAATTCTAGTGATAGAAATTTAATGGTTGGTAACTGTTTCAGATATTAATGTCACCAATACATGTAGCCAAAGCACTGTAGTAATAGTTTTAATTGAAACTGTGGCAACATATTATTTTAGTATGATGTGTGATGACAATTTTTTAGTTTGAATGTTTCGGTAACATGATTTTTGTTGGCAAGAAATGTTTGATCACTAGAGAGCTATGTCTCTATAGCTTAATTGCCACAAGAATATTTATTGTGGTTTACTTTCAAAGTAACAACCATCGTCTGCATCAAGAAATCATTGTGAAAGCAAAGAGTTGGGAACTGCTATCCATATGTGGATGTTCCCATTTTTCTATCAAAGATCCTTCCCAACTCGTTCCAATAAATCATCATGGGTGTGATCTTATTTATGACGATAGTACAATGTATTCTTAGTTGTAAAAATTAGATGTATACGTGAATTATAGGTTCTTTAGCATGTTGATGTCTTCTTTAAGTTGTTAAGATTTGTTTTTAACAAAAATAATGCCTCGATTATAACTATAGAGAGACCAGTTATTAGTGATAATCGGAACTTTGCGAGAAAACACCACTTTAAAAAATGGATTTTATAGTAATGAATATTTTGAAGACCATAGTTATATAATTTATATTAAATATATAATAATGAATACAATTCCTCACAAAAATACATAATATACTTTGAATCTGCAATGAATACATTTGTTATGAAAACGATTGTAAATAGTCTATTTAGGGTGCTAAGACTGTCAATAATATCAAATTTAGCTATTACAGAGAGATTGATGGGAGACGGATAAGAAGTTGTATCGTCAATCCCTTTTGGATGACATCAATTCTTCGAAGTACGATATCTATAGACGTGGGAAACATAACACTGATATATATAATTTTTTGGACCCTTTTGAGGAGCCCTACTACTTCAGTTGCCAAGAGCTCAAAGGTATCCAAAAAGAATAAATACATGATGATTGGAAATATAAGCCTTCTCATACTTAACAACTTTAACTGAGGCAACTTTCTGTGCAGCATATCCCGCAATAAAATGACTCCTTATCGGAGCCACCAATGGAAAAACTCCACTCAAATCAACACATGCATGCTTCCCTCCATCCCATTCAAATATTAAAACACATGATGGTCTGAGTGTCGATTTCCCATCTTGTGGATTTGTTAAAAAAATTCAAAGTGCTTTCTTTCTTTATCCATTTATTGATTTTTTTAATCGTGGCAAGAAACAACGAAGTTTGGTAAAAATTTCGAGGATAAGATAACTCACAACCATTGCGAACAATAAAATAATGAAAATCGTTTTCATTGAGAATTTCAACCATAAAAGATAGTTTGCAGTGAATAATATTTATCACTATTAGAATAACCAATTTAAAATATAATTATTATATATTAATCTTGTAATAATCTATCACCTATCATAGATGAGTGATCCATCTTAATGATTTGGTCAAACAACTCCACTCAACTAATGACAACGTTGGTTGTGGTGGGCACCATTTGGATGTGCGTATAATAGATGGGCCTAAATTCTATATAATAAAATTCTTGCACGGATGCTCATATAAATGCTAAATATATACAAAGCACCCCTCACCCTATATGTTTACCTACAAATTACTCTATACTAAAATTGATTCATCGGCATATATAGGTCAAAAATAAATATCCACAAAGAAGTGCAAATCCTGTTTCTATCACCATTTGAAGAGTCCCACGGACCTTGTAAATTACACGATAACCATTGCAATCTGACTAACTCTTACACAATTACATTGGTGTAATTATGTAGATCACAGGGGTTACGATGTAATTAAACGAGATTTTATGGAACATATAATAAAAATCCCTTCAATATCTTTCTTTTGGATAAACCATCCCTCACATTTTCCCCTCCCGCCATCCCTTCTTCCCATCTTTCTTTCTCACCCTCCCCCTTCTTTATAAAGCCAATTACCTGGGTTATTTCCTGCAGTTTTACCCCCTCAAATATGGTGTAGAAGACAGGGGAAAGATATTTTCCCGAAATGCAGAATTAGGCAGGGATACGGTTGCAATATATCCAAAAAGGTCCGAACCAGGTCTTTTCCAGAGACATCGCCCACCTCTGGTTGAGCCACGTAACGAACTTGCCATGAAGCCACGTATACGCGAACGCCATCAGAAGAGGAGCACGTGCATGGGATGTTGACGCGGGCGTTGCGGTGGCACGTGACGGCGGTGGGCTCACTCCCTTGGACCAAATAGAGAGCAGTAGCCGTCGACATGGATCCTCGAAGTGCGGTCGCTTTCCACCTCAAGGCACTCACGTCATCTCCATATCAACTACAACCTCGAAGGTGACCAATAATCTCATTTAAAACATTGTTATGGGATACTAATGAATTGGAATATCTTTAGTTAGACTTGCTATCGTGGTTGGAAAGAGTGGGTTTTGAGGAATAAATGTGTAGCAGTGATTACAAAGTTGTTTTTGTATTTTCTATTTAAATTGTGAATTTAATATTTGATGAAAATAACATGAACATGTAAGCCGAAAAATGGCAGGTAGGCTTGTAGTCACGAACTTAGGTCCCTGATTCATTATTGAAGAAAACTGGTCATAGCAACTTATTGTGTTCATGATCGAATTAACCCTAACAACCACTCAAAATGGTTAAGCACAAATTGCCAAATAGTAATTTATACCACTTATAACACATATCCACATTTTGTGAGTTTCCGATATGGGATTATGTTTGAGGGTTGGAGTGTTACACTGTTAATTTCTTGTGGGAGTTGACATTTGATGGAATAAACTATTTTTGATATTTTTACACCCAAAACCTTGAATAATTTGCAATTACAATCATAACCCCATGTGATCGTGAATTACACGAGAAACCTTGGATAGTCACTTCATTTCATACCCATAACCCTCTGTTAGTTTAATATGCTAACTCAACCACACAATCGAGTTAATCTAACTCATCTTCAATTCAATGGTTATGAATTAAACAAAAAATCCTAAAAGAAAAAGAAAAAAACACCCTTTCTTCTCCCACCCATCTCATGTCCTCCAAGCCAATTGTCGTCACCCTACCCTCTCCTCCACCTCCCCCCTCCTCCAGGCTAGCTTCCCCCCACCCCTCCCCCCCCTCCCCCCAATACGGATTGGCATAGAGGTTCGATCGACGGGGTGTAGGAATGATTCCAGGTCAGTGAAAAATCAAACACATTGAAAAACTCTATTAGTGACGTCTACCAAGAAAGCAAGATAATCCAAGCAAGAAAAATCATATAGTTAGGGCGATTAGGGCAAATGGAAAGATCTACTTCGAGTTAGTGGGCTGATGTCAAAGAGGATGACGTTCAGGGCTCTTCTTTCCGCATAGTCCTTTACATCCTCACTTCAAAGAGGGTGTAACTGGTCAATCAATCACAAAGACCACTGCCAATGTATATTCTTGAGATCGACGAGCAGAGTCTATCTTGTCTTAGTGAGCTGGCAGTCGGAGCTCTGGGAAAAGATGATCAGACATGAGGGTCAAGAAAGAAAAAGTAGAACGACACTATATAAAAAAACTTCACTGGGTGATGTTAGGTCTAGGTCTTTGTGGGTCCGACTTCTTCGCTATAAGCTCGCTTTCGCGCCCTCACTCTCTCTTTCAGCTGGGTGCTAAGTATCAGCTAATCGCTAAAGCTTGTCTTTTCTCATCTCCTATGGGTCCAATTCATCCTTCATCGCCTCATAAACCCACGCCATTTCTGTCAACTCCTCCCTCACCTCCATTGCCCTTTCCTCCAATGACAGCTCCACGACATCGGTCAACCCCACGATCTACCGCATGCACCTCTTCATCCTTCTATCTCCCTTAACAACCCATTGTAACCCTTCCTCCTCCTGGACTCGTCCACTATCTGCTTGTGCAATACCACCATCGGCATGGCCCATGTGTAGCTTCTCAGTATAGAAATCAGGCTCTGCATTACTCTATACTGACAAGGCACAACCACTAGCAGAACCCACAATACTAACAATAGAACCCAACTCGCACTTGGACGAGACAAGTTGCAGGGTATGCTCCAGGACAGTGATCAGGAGTGTCTGGAGTGGCGACATTGGTGATGGTTGGCATTACACCCGAAGGAGCGGTTGTGGCAGGTGAATGCAGGCTTATCCTTAGGGAGGGACTTGATAGAGAGGTCGATGAGGGCTTTCCGGGCAGCCGTAGGTGGCCGTTGTTGATGAAAGGGATGTAGAGGGCGTCAAGGGCAATGTCGAGGAGGTTGTGGTAGTCGTGGAGGTGGTCGATGTCATTGTGGATGGCGTTGAAGACATCAAGAGCTTGACCGCAAATTCAAGAAAGTCGAAGAGGGAGCCACATAGAGGATGGGGAAGGGGTGGAGAGGGAGCTGTGGGAGAGGAGCGAGCGAAAGAGGCGGTCACAAGAGAGGAAGGAGCCGAGGAGGCGGCAGAGCTACGAGAGGGAGAGGAAGGGTCGTCATCGTCAGGAGACGGGAGGAGGGTTTGGAGGATGCGAGTCTATTTGAGTCGAGGAGACATCGACACATCAAGGAAGAGAATGATAAGGCATGATTTGCAAATAAGGTTGAGAATGAAGGGAAATTTTGACTTTTTTTAAAGGAAACTATCAACTATAATGAGCATCTTAAACAGAACATAACCTAGGGTTATGTCTGTAAGAGTTGAGCATTATTCAGGGTTTCTCGTGTAATTCACAATTACATGAGGTTACAATTGTAACTACGAAATTACTCAAGGTTATGGGTGTAAATATCCTTTTATTTTATTCTTTTAGAGCGAGCAAGAGTCTGAAAAAGGGTGAAAGGAGGGATGAGGAGAAGATTGTGTAATATTTGTTGTCTTTTGTAGGGAAAATGGTAGAGTTGGTTGTTTTTTAAGGAATATTGTACTTTTTTTAAAAATAAAGCTCATGAGGATATTATTGACCCTTCTCTTTGTTGAGAGAAAAACATAAAAAGATAGGAGGAGATTAATCAAAACTGAAGGATATGGAGAGATCCTCAAGCGCATCACGGAAGCGTGAGCGTCGTATCGGATACGACGAAGAACGACTAGTCGTACTAGTTGTTCGGTGCAGCGGAATTTAAAAATTTTATTCGATGAAACCACATGATCCAAGACCATTATCGGATCGTTTCATCTATAACCACAACAAGTATAATGCAATACCTCTTGAAGCGTGGTTGATCGAGTCTCTAAGAGAAGAGACCTCCTGTCTCAAGTCCGATCGTCGGAGAGATCGCTTGCAGCGCGGGGATGAACCGCGGTGTCCTCGCAATCCAAGAAGTTGATCCAAGCACGGTTGCTCCTGATCTCGTCGCATGAGATCGAACGTCTCCTTCGTAGGCGAAGCACTCGAAGTAGAGGAAGAACCACAGAGCGTCGAAGCGGTAGCACGAGGGCGCGGGCGACGACGATTCTCTCCACCAAGGTGGACGGCCACCAAGAAGAAGGGGGAGAGAGGGCTGTCGAGTATGAGAGAAAGAGAGAGAGAGAGTTTTGCTACAATAGCATGTGTAAAGAGAGATCCAAGAATGCCTCTCTATTTATAGGGTTTTGGGATCCATGGATCTCAATCCATGTGTCATATAAAATCAATGGTTGAGATTGATTTATGACAATCCAATGGCCAAGATTGTTGTTGGTAAAAGCCAACAACTTGTTATTTAATTTTGATTAAATATATTTGATAAATCAAATAAATATAATACCAAATTAAACCACACAAATAGAGAGAGAGAAAATAAGGGAGATACACCTTCCTCTTTGGAAGGGGGGGACGGCCACCAATTCCCTCAAGGAATTGGTGCCGCCCCCTCCTTTCCAAAAGGGGAGGGCAATCTCCTTGATTTTCTCTCCATCTATTTTCCAACAATAATTTGTTGGTATTTTAATTCACCAAAATAATTCTCAATTAATTTTGGGAATATTGCAATCTTGACATTGGAATATTGTGAATCAAATTCACAACCCAAAACAAAATGTAATTTACATTTTCAATTAATTAAACAATGTGCATCCAATACACATTAATAATTAATCTACTAATATAAATTATATTTAACTCTCTCTAATACATTATAAATCATATTTATAATATATTATGAATAATTGGATATTGCTATCCACATTATTCTTATCCATAATAATTAAACCATATTTAATTATATTGGATAATATCTCATACATCATGATAATTAAATCACATTCAATTATCAACTTCTCTTTGCTTAGATCTCATGGAATTGTTCTTAAACTATTTAAGAACAATGCTATTTCTCCTCAGATACTTGGAGATAAGGACAGGGCGATTGTATTGTTCCACGTATAGTGACTTGGATATTGAGATCACATCTCAAATCCAGATCCCATGGACCTCTCATAGATGCTTGATTAAATCAAGACCGTATACCTAATCTTCTCATTGCATTTGAATCTCATTCAGATCAATGTCCAGTAAATGGACTAAGATTAGGTTACTTCTTTAATGAGAGGAGTCACTAAAATCCAGACCTATTTCATCACTCCCTCGGAATGGAAGCGTCATGGTTATACAATCGTTTATGATCAAATCACCCTTCAGGTATTCCCAATACCTGCACATCCTGCATACTGGAAGACTCATGATCATCATGAAGATAAAGATCACTTTTACACTGTCATCTTCATAGTCTTATCATTAAGTTTCTCAATCTTGGTCCTTGGGATATGGTACAGATCATATGCTTTCACAAAGCATATATCTTACCTTCAAATTCATATCATGCTTCTAAAGCATGATGACCATGCATGGAATTTGGTCAATCCCAATACCTCATGAGTGAGCTCATGTCTCCCGGTTCACAAGTGAACCTGTATGATCCCTTTGAGAGATCGTATTACTCATATGCCCTTACATGCACACCAGCTCGCCGGTGTATAGACCTTGATTAGGTCATCAACCTATTGGTCTGCCAAATGTACATACTCAGACATATAACAATACATCTGTCTCTGGTCAGAGGATGTTTTCCTGTGATGTGACAGCATTCATCATAGGTCTTTGGTTTATCTCGATCTCGTTAAGTCAACTCATTGACTCAACTAATCTGATACCTCCGAATCAATATTCCTATGCAGAGGACATGCATCAAGAGGTCGATCAGATATCAGTCTATTGAGATGGGATTGCCATCTCCCACTCAGACTGGAGATCACTACTTGTCAATCATTGATGATGCTTGATGAGTCCTCTGTCTAACTCCTTAGATATTCATCCAAGCATCAGCCTCTATTCACTTAATGAATCAACATCTGTATGATTATCAAGTTGGCCATGGTACATAACCCTTATTGTACAGAGGGACCTTATAGTGCATTCATTCATTCAATATCAGAAAGGTAGTGAAACAAAATCAATAACTTTTATTGATAAATCATTTATTACAATAACATTTATTGTAGGAATGGTTCGCCTCGGGCTCACATTGCTAACAATCTCCCACTAGCCCTCAGAACCATTCAGGAACAAGCCTTAAACCCATATTCATTACATGCTGGTCAAAAACCTTCTGTGTCAGAGGTTTGGTAAGAGGAACAGCAACGTTGTCGGCAGAGGCCACCTTGGTAATGATGATGTCACCACGCTTTTGAATCTCCCGAATGATGTGGTATTTCCTTTCTACGTGCTTGCTCTTCTGATGCCATCTGGGTTCCTTCGCCTGGGCAATGGCTCCCGTGTTATCATAGAGTAGCGGGATGGGAGTATCAGAGGAAACTACGCCAAGCTCCTGAACGAACTTGCGCAACCACACCGCCTCCTTTGCAGCATCCGATGCGGCAATGTATTCGGCTTCTGTTGTTGAATCTGCTGTAGTGTCCTGCTTCTTGCTTCTCCAGCTCACAGCACCACCGTTCAACAGGAACACAAACCCTGATGTCGACTTTCGATCATCAATATCCGATTGGAAGTCAAAATCTGTATATCCCAAGACTTGGAGATCACCATCTCCATAGACCAAGATGTAATCTTGTGTCCGTCTTAGATATTTGAATATGTTCTTTACTGCATTCCAGTGTTGTTCTCCATAGCAGGATTGGTAACGACTTACCACTCCCACTGCATGGCAGATATCTGGCCTAGTACACATCATGGCATACATTAAGCTTCCTACGGCTGATGCATAAGGACATCCAGTCATGGCCTTCTTTTCCTCAACAGTTTGAAGAGCCATTCCTTTAGACAGGTGGATACCATGTCTTAAGGGTAGGTATCCTTTCTTGGAACTATCCATACGGAATCGTTCAAGAATCTTCTTAATGTATCCTTGTTGTGACAATCCCAATATCCTCTTCTCTCGATTTCTGAACAGCTTCAGACCCAAGATGTAAG
This sequence comes from Ottelia alismoides, assembly GCA_037367405.1. NCBI lineage: Eukaryota > Viridiplantae > Streptophyta > Magnoliopsida > Alismatales > Hydrocharitaceae > Ottelia > Ottelia alismoides. The sequence continues at coordinate 158,779 of JAZKJV010007099.1, forward strand.
AGGCTTCTCCAAGATCTTTCATCTCAAAGGTATGGGACAGCCAAATCTTCACAGTGGTCATCATCCATGTATCATTCCCAATGATAAGGATGTCATCTACATAAAGCACGATGAACACAATGGCGCTCCCACTAAGCTTCTTGTACACACAAGGTTCATCAGGATTCTGCACAAAATCATAACTCTTTATGGTTTCGTCAAATCTGATGTTCCAGCTACGAGAAGCTTGCTTGAGCCCATAGATGGATTTCTTCAGCTTGCATACTTTGCCATCCTCAGTTATGAAGCCCTGGGGCTGCTCCATGTAGATATCCTCCTCGAGGTATCCATTGAGGAAAGCCGTCTTGACGTCCATCTGCCAGATGTCGTAGTCAAGATATGCAGCTATAGCTAGCAATGCCCTGATGGATTTAAGCATAGTCACAGGAGAGAACGTCTCATCGTAGTCGATGCCTTCTCTCTGTGTGTAGCCCTTGGCTACGAGCCGTGCCTTGAAAGTCTCTACTTTCCCATCAGGTCCCCTCTTTCTCTTGAAGATCCATTTGCACCCAATGGGTTTCACCCCCTTAGGTGGATCCTCTAGGGTCCATACACCATTCTTATGCATGGAGTCAATTTCTGACTTCATTGCTAGCATCCATCTATCCATGTCATGATCCGCGAGTGCTTCATCAAATGAAGTAGGATCATTGTCAGTTTCACTTGACACATGGAATCCATACCTTTCAGGTGGTGCAACCACCCTCGAACTCTTTCGAAGAGGTATAGGTGTTTCATCTTTATTTATTTCTTCACTTTCTGGTTCAGGAAGCTCAGAGTCCTCAGGGGACTCAATGAGTTCCTCTACTTCACTTTTGTCTTGACCTTTAAGGAAATCATCCTCCAGAAATTTCACATCTCTAGAGACAAAAACCTTTTGGGTCTCAGGGTCATAAAGTTGGTATCCAATACCATCTTTAACATACCCAATGAAGTAGCACTCACGAGAGCGAGATTCTAGCTTACTTGCATCCACATTCTTTGCATGGACCAAGCAACCCCAAACCCTCAAGTGATTAACATTAGGTTTGGTTCCATACCATAGCTCATGAGGAGTCTTAGGTACAGATTTGCTAGGAATCTTATTTAGGATATATATTGCAGTCTCTACTGCATATCCCCAGAAACTAAGTGGTAAATGTGCTTTACTCATCATTGAACGAACCATATCCATGATGGTTCTGTTGCGTCTTTCAGCAACACCATTAAGTTGGGGAGTTCCAGGAGGAGTGAGATTGGAAATAATTCCATTCTCTTTAAGGTATTCCTTAAATTCATCTGATAGGTACTCGCCACCTCGATCAGATCGAATTCGTTTAATCTTCCTATTGGTTTGGTTATCAACCAAAACCTTGAACTCTTTGAACTTTTCAAAGGTTTCAGACTTATGACGTAATAGGAAGATAAACCCGTATCGCGAATGGTCATCAATAAACGTCAAATAATATCGATATCCATTTCGGATCGCGGTACTGAAGGGACCGCATACATCAGTATGTATTAGGTCAATAATACCTTCACATCTTGTAATCTTGTTACGGAAAGGCATCCTAGTCATTTTACCTCGAATACAATGTTCACAGGTAGGTAAAGGCTGAACCTGTAGAAAATCCAAAGGTCCATCCTTTATCAATCTATTGATCCTATCAACAGATAAATGACCAAGCCTTTGATGCCAAATCATGTTTGAATGATTTATATTACTCCTGGATCTTTTAGGGTTTTTATTAGTGGTTGTAACATTCATGACATGCTCATTAATGCACAATTCATAGAGTCCTCCAGAAGTCAAAATACCCTCTGCAATATATTTATCATAATGATTTATGACTAATTTATTACAAAATAGGAATGAATATCCACTTCTAACTAGCTTAGATACAGATATCAAATTCCTTCTGACTTCAGGTACATAAAGACACTCTTTAAGTACTAGGACTCTTCCACTAGATAATGATAGTCGGCAGGTCCCGACGGCGACTGCTGCAACACTTGCATCAGATCCCATCTGGATGACTATCTCCCCTTCTTCAAGCTGTCTAGTTTCCTGAAACAAATGCAACAAATTGCATACATGAACATAAGCACCAGAATCAACTACCCAACTTCCTTCTCGTTCAACGAGAAAGCTGGTTTCAATGATAAAAGTAGATTTCATACCTGCTGGGGCTTTACCTTTGTCGATCGACTTCAGGTAATCCGGGCAATTACGCCTCCAGTGCCCCGGCTTCTTGCAGTGGTGACAGACGTCGGTTTTCTTCGACGCCATCAAAGTGGATGCATTGGAAGATGAGGCAACACTTTGTCCCTTCTTCTTTCTCTTCTGGGCCGGGCCCTTCCGAGAACCTTGCTTCCGACCGTGCTTCCCTTTGACCTGTGCAACCATTGCAGTGCCAGAGGGACCATCTTTCTTCATTACGTCTTTTGCAGACTTTAATGCAGCAAGAAACCCAACATTTGTCAGTTCCAGCTTATTCATGTGGAATGACACCACAAAGTTATTGAAAGATTTGGGCAATGACAGCAGAATGAAATCGGATTGCATATCTGCATCCATCCTCGCCCCCAGAGTCTCAAGCTCCGACAAGTACCCAAACATTTTGAGTACATGTTCACGGACCGAAGTCCCTTCCTGCATCTTGCAGCGAACCAGTTCTTTCATAACATTGTACCGCTGGGTGCGGTTAATATCACCAAACATATCCTTTAGATTCTGCATGATATCCTGGCAAGTACTCATCTCCACATGTTGCTTCTGAAGAACATTGGAGAGAGAACCCAAGATGTAGCATCTAGCCAAGACATGATCTTCATCATACTTGTCATTGTATGCTTTATCTTCCTTAGATTTAGGGTTTTCAAGTTTGTTTTCAGAGAGCACATAGCTGATGCGCTCTGCCGAAAGTACAAGCTCCAAATTACGGATCCAATCCGAGTAATTCGGTCCGGTCAATTGGTTGACCTCCAGAAGCCTGCTCAGTGGGTTCATGGACTTCATTTTCTGAAATTGAGAATGCACTATATTAGAACATATAATCATATATTCAATTTAATTTTATTTGATTAAGGCATTTTAAATCAAATTAGTCTTGCTATGTCAACTATGAAAGTTTATTCCCTTATTCACTTTCAAAGTAGGAGATATACTTACCAATATATCTCAAGCAAGAACTGGGATCTCCTCTTTATCTTTGTCATATCCCAATAATATGAGAACCTATGACTCAAATAAAGAGAAGCGGGAACACATTCCGCCTTGCAAGTCCAACTTGCATTTCCCAATTTGGTCTTTAATACCCGAACCCACCACCCCTAAGGTGATGTTGACTCGTCATTAATTGAACTAACCGTCAACAGGAATACAACTCGCTATGCGCAATCAAATATCGCCCCAATAATATGAGGACCCGATATTGGGGTCACTACGCGTACGTCCTTACTCTTTCGATAAGCGACAAGCCCGATCCAAACGGATCATATGTGGGAGCTGTCACTTCGGACAGGCGTCTCCCACATATAATATTTGGCGACGAAATCCTTCGCCTTGACGGGAGACCACGGATGTCACTTATGTGATCCTCCATCTCTTATTCAAATTTAATTAATTACTATGAATCTCATTCATATAATTAATTCTTCCAAGGGAATTATTAGCTCTAATCATATTAGAGTATTTTCAATTGGATATAATTAACTTAATCATATTAAATTAATTATCAATCCAATTCAATCAATCAAACTTAATTTTATGCTTGAATATATATGATATTATTCTCAAAGTACGTATTAATTCGTATTTTAATAATTAGAAAAATACATCATAATTCCTCGAACATTATCCCGGCCCTACCCGCTGTCATGGCCAGTACCGACGGGAGTGGGGCGGATCACATACGTTGCAACCCGCTGACCCAGCGATCCCCGACTAGACACCATATCCGCCTCGGAAAAGAATAATGCCAAATTGATTATTTTGTACTTGAGATGATCATCGGTTCTTCAATCGAAATTATACCATATAGTAATCAAAACAATTTTGATTTTAAGGAAATTTGCTAGGCAAATTCCCAAGTCCTATTCAAGCAAGAAGTTTGATGATTGTAATTCCAATTATGGTTTAGATCAAATCTAATCAACTAATTGGTTGGGGCCAAGTCAATTAAAGAAATAATCATTCTCTAATATTTCACAAATATTTTTCATAATTATTTCTCGAAATTAACAATTAATTTCATTAATTGACAATCACATGGTTCTTGATTAGGAAAGTAATTTCAGCAGTGACTCCTACTTACTAAATTAGCATATCTCAATCATATTTAATCCAAATTAAGCAAAGTCAATTTATAAAGTTTGATAATTTGATTTAGGACAGAACCTAGGTGATGTTTCACGCATTTCGAGGCAAGTCTAAATAGTAATTAATATTTTAATCACGTTCAGATTCACAGTTCCCGCAACAGTGCATACATGTTCATTAAAACGACCATACCTCGAGCATACAAAATCCGATTTACGCAAACTCAGATCCTATGGTTTCCTTATTTAATGGGGAACTTAATCCAAGTATAAAATTCGTGTTTAAACAATTTAAACAGTGCCGAATTTATTTACTAAACAGATCTGCGAAATCAAATGCGATGAAAACTTTCGCGACCTTAGCGAACCCAAGTCGTCCTTGGTTAACGAATCACTATTCGAAAACGTCGACCTAAGGCTCTGATACCACTTGAAGGATATGGAGAGATCCTCAAGCGCATCACGGAAGCGTGAGCGTCGTATCGGATACGACAAAAAACGACTAGTCGTACTAGTTGTTCGGTGCAGCGGAATTTAAAAATTTTATTCGATGAAACCACATGATCCAAGAACCATTCTCGGATCGTTTCATCTATAACCACAACAAGTATAATGCAATACCTCTTGAAGCGTGGTTGATCGAGTCTCTGAGAGAAGAGACCTCCTGTCTCAAGTCCGATCGTCGGAGAGATCGCTTGCGAGCGCGGGGATGAACCGCGGTGTCCTCGCATTCGAAGAAGTTGAACCAAGCACGGTTGCTTCTGATCTCGTCACACGAGATCGAACGTCTCCTTCATAGGCGAAGCACTCGAAGTAGACGAAGAACCGCAGAGCGTCGAAGCTGTAGCACGAGGGCGCGGGCGACGACGATTCTCTCCACCAAGGTGGACGGCCACCAAGAAGAAGGGGGAGAGAGGGCTGTCGAGTATGAGAGAAAGAGAGAGAGAGAGTTTTGCTACAATAGCATGTGTAAAAAGAGAGCCAAGAATGCCTCTCTATTTATAGGGTTTTGGGATCCATGGATCTCAATCAATGTGTCATATAAAATCAATGGTTGAGATTGATTTGTGACAATCCAATGGTCAAGATTGTTGTTGGTAAAAGCCAACAACTTGTGATTTAATTTTGATTAAATATATTTGATAAATCAAATAAATATAATACCAAATTAAACCACACTCAACGGAGGAGAACACCCCTATCACGAACCCTCTCAACTCGCGGAGCTCAGTGGAGAAACTCTGCAGGTGCAACAATAAGAACATGAAATTGGAGTAAAATACAATAAAATCTGAGATAACTACCAATTACATCGAAATAGAAGACAAGAGGGCAACAAGCTGCGCTGCTAGTCCTTTTTGAATTGCAAAAGCAATCCTTATAAACACTACATCTGTAAACCTAGGAACCATCACATTACTGCTCATGACTTTTTGAATCCTCGTCAAAAGCTCAACAACTTCTGTTGCTAAGAAACCAAAAGTATCAAAAGCAAAAGGAATGAAGGCATGCTGATTCTCAATGCATGCTTTCTTATGCTTCACCATTTTTGCTGAAGCAGCTTTAAGGGCAGCATGCCCTACTGTGAAGGTCTCATTCTTCAATCCCACCGGTGTAGAAACTCCTGTTAAGTCTACACAAGCATGTTTCCCCCCAACCCATCCAAAAACCAAAATATCAGTAGGTTTAAATGTGGATCTTCCCTCCTGCGGATCAGTTAAAAAGTTCACCGGTGCTTCTTTCTTAGCAGCAACACTGACACATCTGAGTATATCAAACAAAACGTCTGTAACAAGATCATGTCTGTACTTAAAATCTAGAAGCTCCCTGCAATGAATTGCATGATCCCCAAAATTGTCTAAGTATGCCTTACGGCAAACTGGACAAATCTCATCTGCTGGTAATAATGGGATCATGAGACGATATTTGAGGATAGTGCGATACTCCACCGGTGACATGTGCAGCCTAAGTCCATCAATCGGAGAAACAAGGAGAAATCTTGAGCGTGATCAACTTGGAGGCGCCAAAAAATTACCTTCTATCTAACGGACATATTAAATACCATCTCTATATCATCAATTATTTTGCTAAAAAGAACACTCGCCAAAATATTTTAGGTCTTGGGGGAATGGTGTCCTTTCTAGAGAAACAACTGAGGTTGAATGAGGGAATCATGCCAAGAAGTTTATGAAGAGCACAATCAAAATTAGAGTCCATATTGTAAATACCACTGTCTTGCAGGATATGATCATGAAGTTCCCAAGATTGCACCTTTGAAGCCACAAAGGCATACGAAAAAGCCTCAACCGCTGAAAGTAATCCCAAACCGCCAAATCGAATAGGCAATGAAGCCATCCTCCATTGGAGGTCTCCAAAAAAAAGCCTCCACAAAGAATAATGTCTTCAATAGAGTCTCGTAAGCCTTTGTCAAATAGTTTTGCAGCCTCCTCCATGTACATGGATTGGCAAGTCCTCAAGCCAAATAAAACTTTTGCTAAACCCATACATGAATGGAGTAAAAGAAGCTCACTCTGAGGGTCATCCAACTGAGGAAGAAGATGCATCAACTTCACCGCTTTAGCTGCCCTCTCCAAAGCTATACCTTCAATAAAAATTTATCCATGCTAACCGCCCCTCCAAGCAACTTTACGCCTGATAAGGGTCTTTCAATATCGGTTGGGAACAATCCTTTGCAAAGCTTCTTACCATCACATGTAGGCCAAAAGAGTTTTGTTTTATGAATATTCAATACTAAGCCTAAGTCTGGTCCATGATGTTGGATGATACTCAGAATCTTGGCCACCTCATCTGTGTCTCCAATAACTGTACCATCATCAAGATACCAAGCATGAAAAAGAACAATCAGTCAAATAGTCAGTTGTCGAGGGTGTAGCAGTACATAGACTCTTGTGCCAATGCAACAGACTTGGAAAGTGTACGTGGAGTGATTTTATGCTGGGAAGTATTTATACACCATAGTCGTATACTAAGTTATTACAAACTGATTCGATGAAAGATAAAAAAAATATATCTTCTTTTCATGCTTTTCATGATGTAGAGTCTGCATCAGTTCTATTTAGCACTTGTTGTCCATGTAGATCACTTAAGATGGTCAAAATATCATATCTACTTCAGTAATCAGATTTCTGCAAAGAATGCCGGTACTAGATAAAATAATTATCTTATTTAAATATTGATTTTTTAATAATCAAAACTAGGTGTTTCAACAAGGTTGTATGTCGGTAGGAAGAGTTAGTTTGGTTGAATAAGCTCATATAATTGGGTCAGGGTTGGCTTGTATCCTCGGTGGGCCCAATTAAGCATACTAGTGGCCATCCCCATGCTTGACATGATAAGGCGCCTATTTTTTATATTATTTTAAACTAGTATTTAGTGTTTATGTGTGTTAAGTGGTTTGTCAATACAAATCCACATAGAAGGTTACGTGTATTCCATAGAAGCCTCCACCATAGAAGAACGTAGTTGATGACAAAGGTCATGGTCGGTCTTGATGGGTAGTAAGCTAAGGATAATAGAGGGAGGTGTGCGGTCATAGATGGAGGGTTCGCTACGAGAAAAATAGTAGAAGGCGACTATATTTTTAGTCACATAGGGTCTGTTTGGTTGCTGGGTTGGACTGGGTTGGGTTGAGTTGGGTTGGGGTACCCCTGTGAATAGTAAGCTGTACCCCTGTGAATAGTAAACTGTGAGGAGGATTGAGAGGGTTGGAAGGAGGGGTACACCGGTGTACCCCAACCCAACCCAGTCCAACCCAACAATCAAACAGGTGGATAGTGGTGTCCACCTTGCGCCAATGTAGTTACAATCATTATTTAGGGTTAAATGTGGTCGCATCTTATTGGGCTATGTTCATGTGAACATAGTGTGGATGCATTGTGGTCTTGCATATGCATGCGACTATAAGTAGTCGAGAAGGATGTGGTCGCACCTCAAGGACTGGAAAAATGATTACGACCACATTGTGGTCTTATTCTTCTCATATTGTGCGAGTATAGTGGTTCCCCGTGCTCGTAATAGTTGCAACCAATATATAAAAAAACGTACGAAATGTGACTACTCGAGGGACTACATGCAGCCGCATCTGATACCAGAATAAAAAATTATTACATGGTCTAGTTTTGTGGTTCCCTCGTGATTACCTATAAGCATATATAAATTGTACCTGTACAAGAATACACTAATTTCATATAATCTACATTCACAATCAAGCATCCAAATATATCAACATTCACAATCAAGCATCACAATGTGTTTCACATTTATAAACGTCACAATACAATATATCGCAAGAACAATTTGAACTTAGAACGATAATGTTAATGACAAAGAGTTTTGAATACTAAAGTAAAAGTTACATAGTTCTACATGCCATTTAGTGTCAAATCCTTCACTTCTTTCATCGATGAAGGATGTCCTTTCCCTTTTCTTTCCTTCTGTGTCTTTGACTCTCCCTCTTTTCTCACTCCTCTGCCTCGATATCCCTCTTGCGGATGATGTCTCCGCAACGAACCGACCACTACATCGTGACCCTAGGTTGCTCTTCATCTTCATCCCCATTCTTGTCCTCATCCTAGTGACTCCGATCATCGAGATGGTCGACGACCTTCTTTTCACCTTGACGAGTACCCCTATATTTGTAAAAATAAATTAGTAATTCTATCATGCAGTAATAAATAAAATATGAGATATGTAATTACCGGACTACAAATCAAGATTCTAGGACATTGAGTCTATTCTCCACCCCAGTCATGAAGTTCAAAATACGATCATTGTTGGTGGATATCCTATTAATCTATGTCTAGACTGGAGGAGGTGCCACATATGACTGTGTATACTGCGATGATGGGTAACCATATATTCCCGTGATGCTGGAGTGTCGCAACTAGACCCTGACAAGAATTTAGGGTGGAGCCCCCACCACCCAAGGCCTGCCGACTGGTGGGTCCAACCTATCATCCATAGATCACCTCCAACTAGACCTTGACGTTAAATAGCGGGCGATCCTCGTCGGATAGGGAGCCATACTTCTCCGCGAATAGCTCATTGTAGCGGTCATGTATGTTAAAGACACCTTTTAGAAATATATACTTAAAGTTTCTAGTCACGAATTAAAAAGATTGTGAAAATCCAAGAAGCACTCACCGCCATAGTCTGGGATTCTTGTGTGGACCACTGATCTCCCCGCATGTGGGTCATCACCCACCATTCCTTAAGTGTCGGTTCATGTTGGGAAGCCGCATGCTATCACGATACAAAAATGAACATCACTATTAACATGTCCGTTCACGTTGTCGCCCACTATTAACATCCAAAGTAAAGCGGGTTAATACTATATTGTGATGAATACTTACTAATTCAGCTGTCACTACCCTAGAACTCATGGCACCACTATTAGATTTGATATCTTGACTCCCTCTATTGATTTTTCCCACAAGAGAATGTCTCCCAAAATCTTTAGAAGTGAAGATATCATAATATCGATTCCATATGTTTGGAAGCAGATAAAGAACGGATGTCAAATATTAAAATAATAGTGAGAAAATTAATACATAATACCTTTCGAAAGTGCACCAAGATCGAAGAATTCTTTGTACCTCTCCCAATTAATCTCCCCCTCCAGCTTGACCAATGCATCCTTTCTGGCCCTATAAATGTTATATGTAATCCTATTGCTGACTGGGTGAGTAAAAGGGATACGAAATATCTCTCAAGTATGCTCAGGATAGATGTCATAGGTGTTTTGCATTTGAAATGTATTTTTATCAAACATATATGAGTCCAAAGGAATCTCAAACATATATAAATAAAGTACTTACGTAAATACCATCCAAGAATCTTTCCTGATCAGACAGACTCATACGAGTCCATCTGTAGTCCTCACAATATTAGAATCTCTTCTAGGCCTTACACAACACCTTCCTACATTATTTAAATCCTTCAGTGTATAGTTGTATCAATCAACTTCTTCATATAAATAAGTTTGACATTGTAGATTAGAAATAATATGTAAATTCATAAGTTTAATCAAGGAAGATATACCCATCGGGCATAAGCTCCAAGAAGCGACGGGGGTCTTGGGCCACTCCTGCGGAGGTGGTAGAACGAGCCATGACAGGAATGCCACGTACATCCTCCACATCTATCACCGACTCCTCCTCATTGCATGAAGATCGCATAGTAGGATGATGTTCGTCAAAAGTATATAGACGGGTCATAGTAGGCTCCACGTATTGTAGAGGGTGCACATGCACCTCCATCCCAAAAGAGACGCAGTTCTAAATGAATGCACTCATCTCTGTGTCCCATGATCCACCGGTTGTAACATGAAACCAATAGCACAATATATCCATGTATAATTATAAAATAAAAATAATAAGAGAAAAGGGATCCAACTCCATGGAGTAGGTAACTCACCTACTCTATTTTCTTCTTTTTCAATTTTTTTGAAAAATACTTCCATGGATTTTCATAACTATATCCCTCTAACATGTCATTCAAATTTCGTCAGAAACAGAGACTCCTACGGCCTCCATCCAGACAATCATTTAACGGTCACAGATTTGCTGTATTTTTCATGTTCTGGATGGAGGCTGTAGGATTCTCTGTTTCTAACGAAATTTGAATGACATATTAGAGGGATATAATTATGCAAATCCATGGAAGAATTTTTCAAAAAAATAAAAATTTTTTGAAAAACAGAAAGTGGAGTAGGTAAGTTACCTACTCCATGAAGTAGGATCCCTTTCCTCATATAATAATATCGTATATTAAATATGATATATTTATAAAAAAACATATAGTACTGTCATGCTAGGATGGAGGTGGTCGCCGGTCACCAGAACCATCATGTCTGCCAGCATCGCCTCTCCTAGAGGAAAAGTCACCTCCTCTCATCACCACCATCACTACTTCAATAAAATTTATATAATTAGCATTAAATGACAAAATTAATGAGAAAGAACCATTTAATAAGATTCAATACGACATTCACTATCCCATTATAGAAGTAGTAATGACATTTGTTGTGGATGTTCTCGTTCAGAAACTAGTAAGACCGTCGAAACTTGACCTTCTTCTATGACGATGCTGGTGTCAATGTACATGTGAGTCATCCTTCTTAATATAGTAAGTCGGTCATCTCTCTTTCTCTTTTTACCCACTTTAGGCACGTATCATATTTGTTCAATTTGATAAGTTAGGACAAAGGGCTTAAACATTTTTGTATATCTAACAAAAATGACCTCAACCATATCATGCCTCAAGTCTACCATGACTCCTCGTTGTGGATCAAACCGGTCACAAGAGAATAAATATAGGTGATTTGGTGATGGCATGTTATGCTCCAATTCAATCACCACTTAGAAAATACCATAATCGCTTAAGTTGTCCTCACCATAACAAGATCCCGAGACCATAACACCAGAATTACATGCGGACAACCCTTTATCCCCTTTTGATGAGTAGAATCTTGATCTATTAGCATTGAAATCGTTAAATGATTTGACCATGTAATTTGGGCCCTAAGAGAAACATCTTCGACTTTCCATCACTCGGATCCAATGATCCAACATGCTTTCTAAACCACATTGCAAACATTTTTTAAAACTCCTCGATCACCTCACGTTTGTCGAACATCAGATTATCCATCAATATTGGGTTCCTATACTATGCATTATTAAATAATAAAGTAATGATTTACAGTTCATAGTAAGTGTATACTTTTCGAAAATGCATACTCATCGTATGGTGAAGCTTCGTCTGTAATGTCCAGAATATATAGCGCTGCCGCTTCTTTTTCACATCGACTGAACATATGAGTCCTCCCCTTGCTAAATGTTTCCCCACTCGGCCGATACAGAGAGAGATGTGTATCTACATATGTTGTTGTAACTCCATTACATGGAATGATATTATGAATGGTCTCCACATCCTCGACCAGGTATCTTGTGCAGAAGTTTGCAACTTCCTCCATGATGTATTGTGTACTTATGGACCCTTCGATCTTATTCTTGTTACGAACCTTCCATTTCAGAAAGAACATATACCTAAAGATCAACCTGTTAGAGAAAGAATATTTAATATTTAAGAAAGATTCATTTTAGTGATACATCTCAAAAGGGTACATCCAACAGTAACTACTCGGTCCTCCGATCTTAGCGTCATACGACAAGTGTACCATGAGGTACTCCATGGAATCAAAAAATGATGGTGGAAAAATCTTCTCCAGATTTCATAAAAGAACTGGCACATTCTTTTCCAATGTCTTCATGTCAGAGATGATTATCTTAGATGAACTGATGCATTTGAAGAAGTTGCTGAGCTCTATCAAAACGTCTACAATTGTCTTGGGGAGCAAAGCTTTAAATGCAATCAGTAGCCGCACGGATCAGCCGGTCGAAGCTCGCCAGAGACGAGTTCTTCGTCGTTCTTCCAGGAGTCGTCCCTGCCGTTAGATCGAGGGTTCACCCAGTTCTAATCTCGCCCGTCCATCTTTGGGGAGACCTCGATCGTCCAATCCATCTGAGGATCAGCTTTCAGTCATCCATCGTCGAAGGGTCATCAGAGGAGCTCAACCGTCTGATCATAAGTGAGGAACCACCGACCGTTGGATCGCTAATAAGAAGGGTATTTGCAATTAGTCCCTCTTATCTGTTTACATTTCTGTATTAGTCCTGTAAATATTTTCAGTAGTTGTTTTTATCTTCGATATTTTGCATCTTGGACCTTGTGTTTTTAGCATTTGCATTCCAGTCCTCTAGTTTATGTAGCACGTGATTCCCCCATGTGACTTTGGGATTATTTGCATGTTTCATCCTGGACTTCATGGTTGTTAATGAATTTTTATTAATGGAATTTGCATTTATGCCTCTGTGTGCCTGGTTCACGTGCTGACCACGTACGGACTTGGATTTTTTGCAAACTAAGCCCAGTACTGTCCACAAGTATTACTGTTTGGTTGGAAACTTTTCCATAATTGTAATTTGGTCCCTGTGTGCTGTGTGTATTTAATAAATAGCAAATATTATCCAAAATTCACGAAATTTTGATACATGGCTCCTGCCATGGTTTAGGAATTTCGGTGAATTTTTGGTTGTGTTTTGTCTTTATTTACTATTTTTAAAAATTCAAAAACCTTAAAAATAGTTCATGTTTGTTTTTAAAAATCAAATAAAAATATTAAAAACCCTTGAACAATTCTAAAAAATTCATCGTCTACTTGTTTTGAGTGTTTTTATTTCTATCTAATTTTTGTTTATAAAACTCATAAAAATTGCAAAAAGAGTAAAAATCTTCTAAAAATCATTAAAAATTTATAAAAATTCAAAAAATGTGTTTTCTTCTTCTATAGTTAGATTTTTACTTGTAGTTTCACATAAAATTGTTGTTTGAATTTTATAGTCATTTAAGCAATTTTAATCTCCCTTTAGATTCCAGATGTACCTTGGTTTTTATACCTGACTTTATTTCATTTTTAGAAAATTAATTAAAAATCTGAAAAATCCCATAAAATCGACAAAAAACATTAGAATATTTTAAAAACACAAAAATATTTTTGTTTGATTTTTTGAGTGTTTTCAGTGCTTTAAATAATTTTTGGAATGTGAAGTTTTGATTTCTTGTATCCTTTTTCTTATATTAAAAATCATAAATTTTTTAAAAAATATAAAAACCACCACTTCTTTGCTTCCCTTGGATTTCTGACTACTTCGTAGCATTAGAATCATGTGCTCCTTGTGTTCGACCCTGGTAGCTATACCATGTAAAATAAATTAGCGAGACCGCTTTGTTTGATTGATTGTTTGATTTTTTGGTGGTCTTAATTTTTCTTGATTGATTTCGCCTTGCAATTCGGGTTGCAACGACCTTATTTATTCCTTAACCCAAGTAGCAAAAGCGTTATCATCAGAATGGCACCGTTACCGGGGAGCATGACTTAGTAGTCAGTTTTCCCTTTTTCGGCTTTGTTTTCATTTTTCTTCTTTTTATTTTTCTTTTCTTTGATTTCTTTTTATTCTGGTTTTTGTTTTTGTTTTATTTATTTTTATTTTAATTCTTTTGCTTTTATTGTGCATTTATTTTATTCCTTTTATTTTCCTTTTATTTTATTTTTATAAATAACTGTGGTCTGACAGATTTTCTGTTTCCCTTTTCTTGTGAGGGCCCGACGAGCAAGGGCGGCTATCTTTGGAGAGCTGAGGCACCTGAGTGACTTGGAAGCGGCTCGTTTCTGCATCAAGCTGTAGGAGAGCGTGGGAGAGGAGGAGTAGGAAATCTGGGAGTAGTTGTAGTTTAGCTTAGGTTTATGGTAATAATTCAGGACAGACACTAGACTCAGACTTGGTGATTATTTCGGGGCCTGTTTCACCGAGCATCGGTGTGCTCAGGGGACCTCACCACGGATTTTCGCCGGTTTTGTTTTTGACCGTATTTTATTTTCTTTTTGATTCTCGAAGTTTTTTGCGATTAGACTTAGGATTTTTGCTCTGATTGTGATGCAATTATTTAAGTCCCAACCCTAATTCCATATCTGTTCCTATAGAACGTTAATAGGACCTTATTAATTAAATTATAAAGAAAAAGTTAACTCGGTCACCTGAGGGGTCACGTGCCACTAGAGGTTGTATACAGCGCTGGCAGGATCTGTTGTGGCGAACACCGATCGGTATTAGAGACCGGACCCCGACCCCTCTTGTTGACCCGTTAGCTACAGTTCTTCGTGAGTAGAAATTATTTGTTTAAGGCCAATTTCTTCTTGCATCATGTAGGTAGTTTACTTTCAGTCTTTTATTTTATGCGTGGATCACTCTGCATGTAGAGAGCTGGAGTCAGGTACGCATTTCTTACTCTGTATGCATCATCTTGTTTGATCACGCATCGGCTTTTTCGATTTCTTCCCCTGATTTTTGGACTTAAAATAACTAGGAGAACTGAAAAATTCATTAGGCATTGTTTGCTTTGAAAAAGATCTAAAAAGAAAAACTATAAAATTGGGACTGCTTAAGCACATTTGACCCTAAAAGACACCTCACCTAAAAATTGTCTTGGGAGAGTAATTCCCTCATTGTATGGTTTGGATGAGCTAGAGAGTGACCCGCACACTAGGCTAGAGCCGCATCCGACCTTTCTTCATAATACTAGTTTCGGGTTAGTCGTTCTCCAATGAGGATCGCTCCGATCTCTGGTAAAGAAGGCCGCAATATCCTTAATAGAGTGAGTCCATCTGGTAGCCGGTAAACGGTCCGCGACTTGTACTGGCTGGGAAAGATCTAGCCTTAGGATCGGGACAGTCTCATAGGAGTGTTGGATTCCCAACAGCTCGCTTAATCGCTCTAAAAGACTATTTTATCACCTAATAAAATCGATAAGATAAAAGACCGAAAAAATGGTCATCAGCTCTGCGTTAGTAGGTCAATTGGGGGTTTGCTTGACCGATCTTGTGTGCTTTTCCATATCTCATCCGCCTTCACTCGCCACATCAAGATGATGGGCTGGAGGTCCCTTAGGCAGCCTATGGTTGTACTGCTTTCGAGCACTCCAGTCCGTTCATCTAGGTTGGTTCACGAGAGCCGAGACCGCCCTCCAAACCCAAGTTCGACATCCTGTTCCCCCTCAACCACCCTTCTACCAGTCCTGAGGTGCCCAAGCAGATACCGCAGCAGACAGTTAATGATTTATCGGCACCTGAGTTTGGGTCTTTTGCCTTTGCAGATACCATGGCCAGCAGTGAGGAGCACACCGATGGACCCAGTGGGAACCAGACATACGTACTTGATCGAGGTGCCATCAACAACACCCTGTTAGCCTCTCTAGAGACCATGCAACGTCATATCAGAGACCAGGGGGATTTCATGGTGGACATGCACCAAGAGATGGAGCAGATGAGAGCCGACCGAGAGCAGCGAAGAGCTGGTGGAGGAGGAGGAGACCACCCTGATAGAGGAGAGCCTGAGGAGCCCACACAGCCAGCACCTGCACGACCGATGAGAGAGTTGCACAACCCTGGTGCAACTCTGACCTATAGATGGATCCAGTTGCCGGCCATTTTGGGAGATTTCAAGCTCCTGCCTCAGACTATCCAACTTTTTCCCCAATTCCACGGACTCGCCACAGAGGAGCCACACCTCCATCTCCAGGAGTTCGAGATGATCTGCAATACTGTCCACGATCATCTTGTAGACGAGGATACCATCAGGATGATGGCTTTCCCATTCTCCCTTGTAAACAAAGCAGCCAACTGGCTAAAGCCCCTAGGGAGATTCGTCACATCTTGGGAACAACTGAGGAATGACTACTTGAACAAGTACTGTCGACTCGGCCGGACGAATGCAGCAAGGGCCCTGATCAGCAACTTTTCCATGCTCCCCAACGAGCAATTTCATGAGGCATGGGACAGGTTCAGGGAGCTCACAGATCGGTGTCCTCACCATGATATATCCAAGCCCAACCTTGTTCAGAGTTTCTTCTGCGGGCTTACACTAGAGTTGCAAGGGCTAGTCAATGCATCCTAAGGTGGTTCCTATTTCGCCAAGGATAAGGATCAGGTCTGGGCCATCTACGAGAAGATAGTGGAGAACTACACTGTGATGTCCTGGACCCGACTATATACACAGGGGAAGCCTACACCACAGGCCGTGTCCTATCAGAGGATAGCACGAGTCGATGTCGGTCCATCTACATCATTAGCAGTCGCAGCACAGGCAGAGTCGACGACCGCTGATATGGGGATTATCAGCGAGAAGTTGGACCGCATCGAGCTGATTGAGAATAAGCAGTGTCAGGGCATGACTCACATCGATCAGATGGCACAGACACTGAGTGACCTGAAGACCCAGATCATGTGTCTCTAGGAGGTACAGACGGCTTCTCAGCCCCATCTTAGGTCACGGGCAGACCACAACAATAGTAGTAGCTCGACCCAGCCCTCCGCCCACTACCGACAGGTGCATCAGATTCAGGCGGAGCCGTTCCAGCATCAGCATCGGCAATATGTCCAGCCACCAGCATCTCAGGATAGCCAGATGGTGGTTTACTAGCCGGATCAGCCCTTAGTAGTTCTCTCTCACCCACTTACGAGCAGGAGCCGCTGATGGACATCAACGGGATTTGGTATGACCGATCTCAGCCTGGGATCCGACGAGACCATCCCGAATTCCGTTGGTCGACCAGAGGTACTTCTTCCCAGCAGCAGCCTCCAGTTCAGGGTGGCCAGATCAGCCAGCAGCACCAGCAACCCCAGTTCCCACAGCCACATATGCAGCTACACTACCAGCAGCATGATCCTCGTCCCTATCAACAGGAACAGTCGTGGAGGCAGCAACAACAACCTCAGCAGTATCATTCCCAATATCCCTCTCATCCTCAGTAGCAGGAGTCTCACTTCTAGAGATGCCACTCATCCGGTTCACATGGGCCCGCCTATGAGAACCCAACTTTAGATGATCTAGCCCGCCTCATCTCCGAGCAGCAGGCTACCTTCAGACGGGAGATGGACGAGTTCCGCCAGGAGATGAGAGATATAGTGAAGGGCAAGGCCGCCATACCCGCCCAGATTGAGCCAAACCCGAGCAACCTCAAGAGGAAATCTGAGCAGGTAGAGTTTACAGAGGTTACTACTCCTAGTGATTCACTTGGTGATATTTCTGCATACACTTTTGATGCTAACTTTGTTACACTTAGGAGCGGTAGGATGTCAACCGGCGGTGCCTCGTTTGAGCGACGACCACATGCAGACTCAGGAGCGCCAGACAATGAGGAGAGCGATGCTGATGCCACTCGTGATGATGATGATGACGGTGGTACTGACGTCACCAAGGATGTTGATCCAGCTGATGGTACTGAGGCCATCACTTCATCAGATGCAAGAGGTGGTGCTGATACCACCAGATTTGATGCTGAGCCAGAGTGTGGTGCTGATGCTGCAAGTCCAGATGCCGTGGGTGGTACTGAGGCCACCATTTCGATTACTGTTGCATTTCCTTCTATCATTTTATCTCATGACTATTCTGGTAATAAAGGAAAGGGTTATTCATTTTTGAGTCCATCTGTGATGCATGGAGATGTTTGTATGGATTCTACTTTATCACAGCAGCAGCGACCCAATCCTAGCCCTCCATCAGAGGAGGGCCCAGCCATCCCCTTTCCCCAAGCACTCCGCTTGGCTAAGGAGACCAAAAAAGAAAATTCAAAAAAATCCCAGCAGTTAGAGTTCAACCAGCAGATGATGGACAGATTTCAGATACAGCTGACTCTATAGGAGGCCTTGGAGCACATCCCCCTTTTCCAGAGGAACCTTAGAGAGAAGACCACCATTCGTAGGAAGAGGAGGAACCACCACTCAGAGATTCATGTACTTACTCGTGCCACCTACTTCGCCATCCAGAACCATCTGCCATCCAAGAGGCCAGATGTAGGAGCTCCCTATGTCAGATTCCACATACATGAGCAGAGTTTCGATTGGACTCTATTAGATATCGGCTCTTCTATCAACCTACTTTCGGCAGCTTACTCGTCCGATTCGAGTTTGGCCCTCTTCGACAGAGCAGGGCAGTCCTTCAGTTTGCTGATCGATCTATCAAGAGGCCGAAGGGGTTGCTGAAGGACGTGGTCTCACAATTCAGGGCCTAAAATTCCCCACGGACTTCGTTGTGTTGGACATGGAGATCCCTGAATCGGTGACTGATACCCCCATCATTCTAGGATGCCCGTTCTTGGCCACATCCAAGCTAGTGTCCGATTATGATAGCGGGAAGGTGTACTTTCACGTCAAGGGAGAGAGTATACAAATAGAGTCGATCGATGAGACCATAGCATGGGATTCAACTTGCTCAGAGCCGCTCACAGATTCAGAGCAGATGACAGAGGCAGAGCGAGACGTCCACCAGGAGTGCGATTTTGTGATTACAGACGATGAGGTAGCTTGGTCAGACCGTGTTTCACGATCCATCCTCTCACCTTCAGATCCTGTTGATGTACAGATTCTAGCAAAGGAGAGCTTGGAGAGCACAGTCTTGGCAGAGGATACATTTCAGGCAGCAGATCACGTTCCGGATAGCGAGGCAGTAGATATGTCTTTTAATTCAGATTCAGATCCCTCGAAGTCAGATATTGATTGGGCAAAGTTTGATTTTATGATTCCATGTCTGATTTCCACAGAGCCAGCAACTAGGGTGGAGACTGATCCCATTCAGAGCACAGACACACCAGCAGAGCAGTCTTCACCATATTTTCAGGTTCAACGAGAGTTATCCCATACAGATTTGGTTGCATTCACTCAGACCTTTAAGAGACCAGATCCGCCAGCTCCTACTTGTCCAGAGCTGAAGCCCTTGATGCAGTCACTAAAATATAGGTTCCTTGCGAGTGAGCATGAGATGCACCCAGTCATTATCTCAGCGGATTTGACTGGGGAGCAAGAATCTTGTTTGATGGAGGTTCTTGGAAAGAACCGCAAGGCGATAGGATGGAGCGTAGCTGATCTCCAGGGGATAAGTCCGGCCCTGTGCTCCCACCATATCTATCTCAAAGAGGATGCCAAGCCGTCGTGTGAGTTCCAGCGGTGGTTGAACCCGATCTTCAAGAGGTTGTCATGAAGGAGTTCTCGAAATGGTGGAGCGCTGATTTTATCTACCCCATCTTTGACTCCAAGTGGGTTAGTCCATTACATGTGGTGCCCAAGAAGACGGACATCACTACAGTTGTGAGTGAGTCTGGAGAGGAGATCGCTACCTGGGTACCCACTTCTTGGAGGGTCTGTGTGGACTACAGACGATTGAACCAGGCCACCAAGAAGGATCATTTCCCGCTGCCTTTTATTGATCAGATTATAGAGAGGCTAGTTGGGAAGAATCACTACTACTTTCTTGAAGGGTACACCGGATACAATCAGGTGGCCATTGCGCTCGAAGACCAGGACAAGACCACATTCACCTGTCCCTTTGGGCCATATGCTTTCAGACGGATGCTCTTTGGTCTGTGTAACGCCTCAGTGACATTCCAAAGGTACATGTTGTCCATCTTTTAGGACATGGTGGGTGAGTTCTTGGAGGTCTTCATGGACGACTTTTTGGTCTATGGCAATGGGTTTGATGCTTGTCTTGACTGCCCAGACCACATCCTTCAGTGATGCATCGAGGTCCATCTTGTGCTATCTTGGGAGAAGAGTCACTTCATGGTGACTCAAGGGACGGTGCTTGGCCATATCATATCCAACAGGGGCATGGAGGTTGATCCAACCATGCTGTATATCATTAGGAAACTCAGTCCACCGTCCAACTTGCGACAGTTACGATCTTTTATGGGGCACGTCGGTTTCTACCGATGCTTCATTCATGATTTCAGTAGGATTGCCTAACCCTTGACTGATTTCCTAACCAAAGACACCAAGTTCATTGTGGATGATAAGTGTCTAGCGTCATTTGAGACTCTCAAGAGTCTAACTGTTGAGGCTCCTGTCCTCTAGCCACCTGATTGGTCTCTCTCATTTGAGATCATGACGGATGCCTCCGATTTTTCCGTAGGGGCCGTGATGGGACAGAGGAGGGATGGAGTGCCATTTTACATTCACTACGCTAGCCGTACATTGGATGTCACCCAGTGGAACTACACTGTCACTGAGAAGGAAATGCTAGCCGTAGTCTTTACCTTAGATAAGTTCAGATCATACATCATTGGGTCTAAGGTGACTATCTTTACAGACCATACCGCCATCAGGTACCTCATGGCAAAGAAGGATGCCAAGGCGAGACTGACTAGATGGATCCTTCTACTCCAGAAGTTTGATATTGAGATTAAGGATAAGTCTGGAGTCAAGAATGTGGTGGCGGATCATCTCTCCAGATTAGAGCATCTTGAGGATTCTGAGCAGATTGATACTATATCTGAGACCTTCCCAGATGAGACGATCCTTGCTATCGCCTCGCTCTCGTGGTATGCCGACATTGTGAACTATCTTGTTGACAAGAAAGTTCCACAAGGTTGTCCCAGACAGCGACTTGAGACCTTCCTTGCGAAGGCCAAGTTCTACCACTAGGAGGATCTCCTCCTTTATCATGAGGGAGGGGATATCGTCTGACGTCGGTGCATTCCTCAAGAGGAGCACCATAGCGTCCTCACTTACTGCCACAAGCTTGAGGCAGGAGGACATCACCCTGGCAGGAGAACGTCACAGAAAGTGCTCCAATCCGGTCTATGGTGGCCTACCCTCCTCAAGGATTCTGATGAATTTATGAAGAGGTGTACTGACTGTCAGAGGATGGGCACTTCTAGACAACGTGATATGATGCTGATGCAACCCATTCTTTTCTGTGAGGTTTTTGACGCATGGGGCATCGATTTCATGGGTCCATTCCCTAAGAGTCAGGGATTCGAGTGCATTCTGTTAGCCGTTGATTATGTGTGTCATTGGGTTGAAGCCATCCCCACTCGAATCGCAGATGCTAGGACTGTATGCAGATTTCTGAGGAAGAATATCATTTCACGGTTCGGGGTGCCTAGAGTGTTGATATCTGAGGGGGGTCTCATTTCGTCAACGACAAGGTAAAGGCCCTTGCTAGCGAGTTCAGCATTGATCATCGAGTAGCCACTCCATATCATCCTCGGACCAATGGTCTTGCTGAAGTATCGAACATGGAGATCAAGACTATATTGCAGAAGGTCATCTGCCCTGACCGGAAGGATTGGTTACAACTTTTGAACTCGGTCTTGTGGGCATATCAGACGTCCTTCAAGACTCCTTTGGGTACATCACCCTTTCGCCTCGTTTATGGCAATCCCTACCATTTACCTGTTGAGCTTAGGCATGAGTCACTTTAGGTAGTCACAAACATACTTTTGGATCCAGTGAGTGTAGGAGACCAGAGGAGGGCAGAGTTGGCAGCCCTGGAGGAGCTTAGAGATGCAACCTTTTTGAGCAGCCTACAATACAAGGAGAGAGTGAAGGAGTGGCATGATTCCCATATCAACCACAAGCAGTTTGAGCCAGGACAGAGAGTATGGTTGTTTGATGCTAGGCTTAGACTATTTCCAGGGAAGTTGCAAAGCAAGTGGAAGGGACCATACCTGGTCCGAAAGGTACATGACAACGAAAGCATTGACATATCTGAGATGTCATCTGAGTCTACCTTTCGTGTTAATGGGCAGCGACTCAAACCATATCTTGATCATGAGCCAATGGCCATTAACGTCACCCCTATTCATTTTGCGTGAGATGTGGTCTTTCACTCACATCTATTGCATCTCGCACCTTATTATCACTGTCTTCCGCCCTGTATAGATCCATATGTCCATATCATTCCATTCTTCAGTCCAACACCCCATTTGTATCTTTGATTAAGCTATACTTAGGGTGTACCTTACCCTAAGTATAGGGGGGGTGTCTGACTTTTGATTTCCTTTTGATTCTTTTTACCTCTATCTTGCTTCCTATACTTAGAGATATTTTACCCTAAGTAGAGGGGAGGTAGACCATGTACATTCTTCCACTCGGATTTCCCTTTGTCAGACTACTATACTTAAGATTACTTGATCCTAAGTATAGGGGGAAAACACCGAGATTCTTTTCCATTCTATTCTTTCATTCGTCATTGTAGTATAGTTTTCCTTTTCACTTCCCTATACTAAGCACGTGTTATGTCTTCTTCATCGCTCTTGATTCACTCTGAGGACATCGTTTGAGCTAAGTATAGGGGGGTGTCGTATATATTTCATATATACTTTAGCCATAACTCGTACTTTGTGTGAGTGTATTAATAAATAAAATGGCTAAAATTCTTTTATCTAAAAATACTTAAAAATTTAAAATTTTTCCTTGTACATAAAATTCTTTATCGCACCTACATGGCTTTTTAGAAAATTTATGTATAAATGTTTGTAAAAATATTTTGTGTGTAAAGAATTTGTAAATAGTTTAATATCAAAATTATGTATATAGTATAAATTTTTTTAAAATGTTTGAAAAACAAAAATTTTGCATAAACCCTTTTGTAAATGTGTGAATATTTTGCAAAACTTCTGCATGCATGCATCCATTCATTCAAGCATTTTTTTCCAAAAATTTTCCACAGTTTTAAAACCTGCATACTTGTACAGTTTTTCTGAATCATAGTTGACATTTAAAGTAGCCTGGAAATAAATTGAAAAATAGAGCTTGGTTAAGACCTTAATCCACCTAATTCTAAGAGGAACCTTATAGGGCTTATGGTTAAGATTTTTCAGGTCCATGGTGACATAATTTTTTGAGTCCACTAGGCTATGATCATATGTCATCTTGATGAGACTAAGTAGAACACTTAACAACACACACATGAGTCTCATAGACAATGGCATTACTTGCACCAGCACCTCACACTTAGCTCTCTACGAATGAGGTGGTAAGGAGGCAATTTTCCTTGGCCTGGGGTATCATATGAGGGTAGTACTTCTAGGAGGAACCTCTCCTCTTCTTTTAGTGAAGGAAGTATGTCTCAACTTGGTATGGTAGCATTAAGGTCTAAAGACAGGAGTTGTGGGTTGCAATAATGCTTCAAAAGAGGGATAGTCTATTGGCTTAAGAGGAAAAACTCCTTATGTATATATGTCGCACCATGCAGATATGTTGTACATTTACACATCGAAAAAAAATGTGCAAAAGAAAGAAAAACTCCAAAAAAATGGTGGGTCTGATAGGAAATGAAATACCCACCGGAGTGTATATAGACAAATAAAGCAAAGCTTATGTTACCCATGCCCATCTCATGAAACTTGCAGCAGGGAGACTTAGCTACACTGGATGGGCTCCCTAGGATACATGGCTACACTGGCCATGGTCCATTCTCTTCTTCCTCCTCTTCTTGAGCCGGTTGCACTTGAACTTAGAAGGGAATACCTCACTCCTCAAGGAAAGAGTTGCCTGACTAGGGCATTAGAGTTGCCTTGTTGAGGGGGATTGTCACGTTACCATTTCTGAGGTGGGGAGCTACATATCACTTACACAGTACAAGGAAAGATTCATGGTCATTAGAGTTTGTATATGTAGACTTGTTCTGATCTGGATTATTGAGGAGTCTTGACCATAGATCGGTGGAACTTAGAGGCTGTTAAGTTTTAAACCTAAGTCCAAATAAGGTTCTGAGAAACTAATAATCCAAAGGTCTGACTGAGCTCCATACTTCAATTCAATGAAGATAAGTTTAATAATCAACCTTGATTCACCTTCTTTTTCTTTTCTTTCTCTTTTCACTTCTTTTTCAAATAAGTGTTTGTTACGGGACTAGCAAAAGTAAAGTATAGGGGGGTGATGAATCCTCATTCATCACTCTTTATTCTTTTATTTTAGCTAAATATCTTGGCAAAGCATCATGTATATAGTTGTAAATACAATAAATTAGCAATAAGCATGCACTTGTTAATATCTAATAATTAGCATATATTTGTGTAAAAATAAAAGAATAAAGAATAAGAGAAAAAGAAGGAAATATTTACAATAAATATTGAGTGACCTGAACTCAAGGGAGGGCCAAGCATTGGTCTGACTGTCAAATAAAATAAGTAGAGAGAGATAGGGCCACTCTTTCTTGTACATATTTTTCACCTATGTGTATATAATTTATTTTCACAAAAATAAAAATAAAAAAGGTGTTTGTACCCCCTTGTATATATTCCTAAAATAAAAATAAAAATTAGAAAAATAAAATAAAATATAATAAAAATCTCTCCTACCTTATATAATACATGTGTATATGTATCACGCTTTATTTATTTTATACTTGTAAATAAACAATAAAAATAAAATAAAAATAATTTCACACTCCAAAAATTATGTTGTAAATAAATAAAATATAAAATTGGGGTATTTGTGCAAAAATAAGAAAATAAAAATAATTATACAAAATACATAGGGTCTTTTATACCTGTATATAATACTATATTGTATATATCATAAATTATTTTCATAAAAACAAATAAAAATCACAGAAAAATTCCTTGAAAAAATATAAACAAATTTCATTTTATTTATTTATAAATTTAAATTCATTTATTATTTTTTATTTTTCAGATATTTTGTCGTTTAGCCTATTTTGTCTTCTTCCCTCGCTGCACCTGATTGGTCCAGGGCGGATTGTTGACCCCAGTCAACTGCCCCCCAGACCTTTCTTCGCTCGGATCCGATTTTCACCCGACTTTCTCCTAATTTCCCCGATCCGATCCGACCACCATCTTCTTCCATTCGCCACTCCATTACTGAGGGATGATCCATGAGTCACGCCTGACGAAACCCCTATGGATCCGCCCCTCGGTTCGCATGCCCATGCTCCATACTTCTCGGACCCTCCAGAGTATAAAACCTCCTGGAGCTCCATCTTCTTGATTATTTTTGGTCGCCCCCTCATCTCTGATGATGTCCATCTCTACCCATGAGTGACAACGTGCGATAGGGGCCGTTGTAGAGAAGTTTCAATCCCTGTAGCCTTAGATCCGACGACACTTCACCGTGCTCTGCCGCGAGGTGAGCCCCAAGCTTTGGACCCGTCGACCCATCGAGGCGAAGACCCCCGGAGGTCCCTGACCTTCAGCCCAGACGACTCCATTCACTAGGTAACTTAGATTTCCTCTTGCACACTTTGGATTCTATATTTTCGAGTTTGGGTCGACTTGAGTTCCTCGACCCCGTTTACTGTGATCGGACCTCCCATTTGCTATTCCGACGATCCTATCACCATCGCCGACCTTCTCCCCACCTTCTTTGCCCAGCCATTCATCTCGTTCGCCCCAGGAACGAGCCCCAGTCCCTTCTCCCCCGTCGCTTCACTGGAGGGCCACGCCTCGCCTCATCATCCACCCATCCTGCGTACTGACGGGTCGAGGAACTTTGCCCTTGACCCAGTAGCTTTTCTATGCAGGTCTAGAACTCAAGGAACCTCATCTGGAGGTCAGCATACCTGAGCAAAGCTGCTCTAGGTCATCCAGCTTCGCCGGGACGTTCCCGACGATCCCGGCCTCATCAGAGCATCGTCATCGCTGCGGACCATCGCCAACGCATTTCCCCTATCCTAGCAGCCTTGGAGGACATCTCAACCTCACGTATCAACCGATCGAAGCTCGCCGGAGGCAAGTTCTTCGTCGTTCTTCCAGGATTCATCCCTGCCGTTGGATCGAGGGTTCCCCAAGTTCTAATCTTGCACGTCCATCTTTGGGGAGACAGCGATCGTCTGATCCATCTGAGGATCAGCTTTCAGCCGTCCATCGTCGAAGGGTCATCAGAGGAGCTCAGCCGTCCGATCATAAGTGAGGAATCCTCAGCCATTGGATCGCTAATAAGATGGGTATTTGCACTTAGGCCCTCCTATCTGTTTACATTTCCGTATTAGTCCTGTAAATATTTTCAGTAGTTGTTTTTATCTTGGATATTTTGCATCTTGGACCTTGTGTTTCTAGCATTTGCATTCCAGTCCTCACGTTTGTGTAGCACGTGGTTCCCCCACGTGATTTTGGCATTATTTGCATGTTTCATCCTAGACTTCATGGTTGTTAATGAATGAATTTTTATTAATGGAATTTGCATTTATGCCCCTGTGTGCCTGGTTCACGTGCTGACCATGTGCGGACTTGGATTTTTTGCAAACTAAGCCCAGTACTGTTCACAAGTATTACTGTTTGGCTAGAAACTTTTCCATAATTGCAATTTGGTCACTGTATGCTGTGTGTTTTATTTTTTATTTAATAAATAGCAAATATTGTCCAAAATTCACAAAATTTTGATACATGGCTCCTGCCATGGTGTAGTAATTTTGCTGATTTTTTGATTGTGTTTTGTCTTCGTTTACTATTTTTAAAAATTCAAAAACCTTAAAAATAGTTCCTGTTTGTTTTTAAAAATCAACTAAAAATATAAAAACCCTTGAAAAATTCTAAAAAATTCGTTGTCCGCTTGTTTTGAGTTGTTTTTATTTCTATCTAATTTTTGTTGCATTTCCATTTATAAAACCCATAAAAACTGAAAAAGAGTAAAAATCTTCTAAAAATTATTAGAAAATAATAAAAATTCAAAAAATGTGTTTTCTTCTTCTATACTTAGATTTTTACTTGCAGTTTCACATTTAATTGCTGCTCGAATTTTATAGGCATTTTAAGCAATTTTAATCTGCCTTTAGGTTCCAGTTGTACATTGGTTTCTATTCCAGACTTTATTTCATTTTTAGAAAATTAATTAAAAATAAGAAAAATCCCATAAAATCTATAAAACATTTAAATATTTTAAAAACCCAAAAATATTTTTGTTTGAATTTTTTTGAGTGTTTTCAGTGATTTTAAATAATTATTGGAATGTGAAGTTTTGATTTCTTGTATCCCCTTTTTCTTATATTAAAAATCATAAAAAAATTTTGAAAAAAATTATAAAAACCACCACTTATTTGCTTCCCTTGGATTTCTGAATATTTCGTAGCATTAGCATCACATCCTCCTTGTGTTCGACTCCGGTAGCTATACCAGGTAAAATAAATTAGCGAGACCGCTCTGTTTGATTGATTGTTTGATTTTTTTTGGATGTCTTAATTTCTTTATTGATTTCGCCTTGCGATTCGGGTCGCAACGGCCTTATTTATTCCTTAACCCGATTAGCAAAAGCGTTGTCATCACTACTCCCCTAGCCTTGTCGGATGCGCTGACCCGTCTTCTTCACCAAATTGTCCCACCCAATTTTTGCATCTTTTGAGCTCAATTCCTTCATGAGATCTGCTCCTCGAATCCTTGCTCTTTCACGTTATTATGACTCCTCGATTGAAGGAGCATCGATTCAAGTGTAATCCCTAGTTAAAGTTGCCCTCCTACTTAAACTCTTCCTCCACCATTTTTGAATTTCGATCTGTTTTTGCCCATCTCCATCCCCTATTCTTCATATTTGGAGCATCCCTAGTGATAGTGGGAGCATCTCTTGAAGCTTAGGTGCGGAGGAGAAGGCAAAAGAACAAGATCCATGGCTTGCCGAAGTTGCTCCGTCGCAATGCCTCCAGATCCCTGATTCTTAGGTCCAAGCTTCTCTTTTCTAGTTCGTTTCATTTCCTAGGAGTAGCAATAGCATAGACCTGCATTTTATTCATTTAGTTTCGTCTATTATTTCATAAAATTCAAAAATTGAAGTTCGCTGAATCTTTGAGCTCCAACCCCTTTTCACCGTGATCCACCCATGCTCAATCATGCTTGACCACCTCAACAATCTTGTCGTCACCATCTTTTGTCGCCCCGACTCATTTCCACCCCATATCTTGCAAAGATCTAGTATCATCACTCCCTCTCCACCACTCTTTGGAGTTACTCTGCCACGCTTCACATTCGCTTTATTTTGCCCCAAATCAAGACCAAAACTTCCCCTTTTGTGTTTGTGAGCTAACCCTGTAGGTTTTAGAGCTTATAGACCTTTGAGGGTCGAATTTTGACCAAACCGAAGGTCGTCCTGGTGCTTCTACTTTCCACCTTCTCTAAGACCCCATCGATGGGTCCTGAACTTATACGAGCAGGCCACCAGATGCGTCGACCTCTAACTTTGATTTGGGACCAGCAGAAGCATCGCAAGTGGCTGGACGACGGAGCTATCATCGATCGAAGGAGGCTGAGCTCAGCCTTCTTCCATGTTCTTCCAGAGCAGCAACAGTAGTCCAATCATCTTGAAGCTCCAATTTTGATCATGGACCTTGGATAAAGCCACAGACAAATCGTCAGATAAAAACCCTATTCTAATCCAAGCCGCCCATTGCTGAAGGGGTATCGACCGTTCGTTGTGGGAAACGTGTATAAGTGGCATTGATCTATTAGATCACACTCTCTTTGGGTAATTTGTGGACTCTAACCCTCCTTTTTTACTTTCGTTATAGTCCTTAAGCTTTCGATTGTAGTTCAAATATTTCTATAATTTTTACATTAAAGACCCTACACTTTTCATAATTGCACTTTTGTCGGATCTACGTCACCTTACGTGTATGTGCGCGTGAGGGGACTGTGTATTTTACACATATACCACTGTGGTTCTTCGTATTTATTTTTAATCCAAAAACTTTAAATATTAGTGTAATATTTTTGGTAAATTTGCATGCTTGGTCCCAAGGTTTTGGATATTTGCATTTATAACCCTGTTGGTGCGGATAATGTTTTAAATCATGGATAAATTTATGGATAAGGTTTTGGATTTGTTTAATATGCTATAAAATGATTGGAAACTTTAAGGAAATTACATTTAGGTCTTTGTACTATAGAATTAATTTTGTAGTTGTATTTTAATTATTAAAAATAGTATTTTACATCTAAAAATTATAGGAAAATTATCTTAAGTGCATTGAAACATAATATATCACATATATCTTTCAAGGAAATTAAAATTATTTTCCTATTTATAAAAAAATACAAAATATTTAATTTTCTCTGCTTTTTATTTAAAAATCCATAAAAATTATAAAAGTTTTGAAAAATTCAAGTGAGGTCATTTATGCATATTTGATTTTCTAACATTTTATTTTTGAAAAATATTTCAAAAACTCCTAAAAATTGAAAAAAGATAGAAAAACTTACAAAATTTATTAAATTAATTGAAAAATCACAAAAATATGTTTTAAGTTTCTGGATTTTATATAGGATTTCTAGTATTCAAGAAAATTGAAATTAAGCTCAATTTATTAAATAGATATTTATTCATCCCATTTAGAAGTCTTTGATTTACTTTTTATTTATTTTGAACTATTTCCTTATTTAGAAATCATTAAAAATTCTTAAAAATTACCCAAAATTAGTAAAAATAGAGCAAATACAAAAAATATAAAAACAATTTATTTTATAAATTTGGAACCCATATAGATACATTTATAAATAGAAAACACTATATTGACTATTTACACTATATATTACTAATATAATAATTATTATTACTGATTAAAAATACCTAAAAATATTTTAAAACCCTAAAAAAGAAAAAAAGAAATGTACTTATTTGTAATTTCTGTATTTTTATATACTTATTATGTATACAACATATATAGTATTTATATTATACATATTATTATATATAGTTATTATATCTTAAAAGAAAAAGAAATTAAAAAACAAAAAAGACTAAAAAATAAAATAAAAATTTGAAATTTTTAAAAAGATAAAAATACAAAATATTAAAAATCCATAAAAAATAAATATAATTAAAAATCAGCAAAAATAGAAAAACCCTATAAAAATACACAAAAACATTTGTTGATAGTTTGTTTTGATTGTCAATTTTGTATCTATCCTCGTTGTTTTCTGTGGTTTGTCCCCTACACTTGCTTGATATACACATTATTTTGCAGGGTGCAATAAATTTTTTCTCATAGATACTTATTGCTTAATCATTGTGGGTTAATTGTTAATTGACATACTTGAGTTGAGTGTTGAATACTATTAGAGCGATCGATGCAGTGATTGTCAAATATTGCATGCCCTCCAAGACTAGATGTTAGACACCTCATCGCTCGCATTCATTACCTGGGAGAAAAATCATTTTATGGTTAAGTAGGGTTTGTGTTAGGGCACATCATCTCCAAAAAGGGAATGGATGTTGAACCTGCCAAGGTAGATGTGATCAAGAAACTTGATCCACCAACAAACGTAAAGTCAGTTAGGACATTTCTGAGATATATTGGATTCTATAGATGATTTATTTAGGATTTTTCTAATATTGCCAGATCTTTGATTGAGCTCTAATGAAAAGACACCAAGACCATTGCAGATCACAAGTGTCTTGAGGCCTTTAAGCGTTTGAAAAATAAGAATTATCACTCATCAATCTTACATGCTCATGATTGATCTCTTCCCTTTGAGATCATGATTGATGTGTTATATTTTTCTATAGGAGTAATACTAGGCCAGCGACAAGAAGGGATTCTATTTGTGATTCACTATGCGAGTAAAGTTTTAGATCAAGCATAGAAAAATTATACAATGATCAAAAAAGAAATGCTCACAGTAATTTGGGCCCTTGAGAATTTCATATCATATATTTTAGGCTCCAAGGTGAAAATCTTTATAGATCACACAATCGTAAGGTATTTAATGGACAAGAAGGACTCAAAGGCGTGTCTTCTTAGGCAGATTATGCTACTCTAGGAGTTTGATTTGAAGATTAAGGATAAACTTATAGTTAAGAATGTTGTGGCTGATCATTTATCCCATTTGGAGGTAAAGGATTCCTCTGACATTGAAGTGATCGGAGAAACCTTTCCAGACGAGTCAATTTGTGTTATTTACTCACTCCCATGGTATTCGAACATGGTGAACTATCTTGTCTCCGAGCAGGTTCCCCATGGATGGACTAGGAGCAACATTGATGACTAAAGTCAGAGTTGAGGAGATATCACTAGAAGGATCCATTCCTTGTCTTTGAAGGATCAGATTATGTTTAGAGAAGGCTTGTTCCTCATGAGGAATACTAAATTATCCTCACATATTGTCATTCTTTAGAAGCCAGATGACACCACTCGGGGAAAAGAATCATATGCAAGGTACTCCAATATAGATTGTACTGACCAACCTTGTTTAGAGATGCTACAGATTTTGTACCGTCATGCCCTATATGTCCAAGGATGGGAGGGATAGTTTATTATAGAGATGAGATTCCATGCAGCCTGTGAATTTCTGTGATGTTTTTGATGCATGGGACATAGATTTCATGGGTCCCTGTCCTAACAACCATGGATTTGAGTACAACTTGTTAGCGGTAGAGTATCTTTCAAGTTTGATGGGGGCTATCCTAACTTGAGCTGCAGATAGAAAGATTGTTTGTAAGTTTGTGAAGGACCATATCATCGCTAGGTTCGGGGATCCAAAAGTTCTGATTTCTGACGGGGTTAGCCACTTTGTGAATCATGAAATGAAGACTTTCATTAAGGACTACAAGTTTGAACACAGAGTGACTAGTCCTTACCACCCACAATCAAATGACATGGCAAAGGTTTCAAATATATAAGTGAAGAGTATTCTCCAGAAACTAGTTCGTACTAATATGAAGAATTGATTAAAGCTATTAGATCAAGTTCTGTAGGCCTACAGGACAGCAACAAGACTCCACTTGGTACTTCATCTTTTAGGATGATTTATGGCAAGCCATGCCATATATCCAGTGAATTAAGTCTTAGTGGGCAATGTAACAAGTTTACTTGAGTTGTCACCTAGGGAATTTGTACCGTTACTTGAACCTCAACAAGCTTGTGTAAATTTGAAACATGACGTAGGACAATGGTTTGATCTAGACGGACAAAGTTTAGAAGTGGCATAACCAGCCCATTAGGTGCAAGAACTTTGTCCCGAGACAGAAGGGATGGTTGTTAAATGCCAAGTTGAAGATTTTCCATGGGAAACTTAAGTCCAAATGGATGGGTCCCTATATAGTGAAGGAAGTGCACATCAATGGAAGTGTAGAGATAGCCGATCTTACGGATGGTGCATGTTCTTTCTTGACTAATGGACACTTGTTGAGCATTTCGTTGAATATGAAGAATGATTAGTCCAAGTTGAGATGATTGACTTCATATCGAGTGATTACCTTGTAAACACTACAAAATACTCTACACGACGTCTTGGCTTTAAAATCAGACCTAGGCAGATTCAGCAACTAGCAAGTTCACCTATTCTTTCTTACACACACTAATATTTGATTTTATTGTACTCTTTTAGAGTTTAGGCTATCCCTTCTCTTGATACCGATTCCTTACATAGGCTATTTAAAGCCTAAGTATAGGGGGGAAATCAAACTCTACATTGGTATATCCCTTCAGGATTCTTTAGTCATCTTCTCGATCCCTTCTTTGTTTCTATTTCTTCTTTATATTTAGACTATTTTCAGCTTAAGTATAGGGGGGTCGAGCCCATGTTATCTTTGTTGTTCTACTTCTTTTAGTTTGTACCCAATCTCTTCATACTCTAGTCTTACAATTAGGCTATTCAAAGCCTAAGTAGATGGGAGTCGAATCAGATTTCACGCTCTTGTATTGTTCTTCCTCTTTATGCTTAGTGTGAGCTATATCATTCCTTTCACTTTGTGACATGTGGACATAGAACAAGCTAAGTATATGGGGTGTGCCTATATATTGTATATACACTTTTTTATAGCTCGTACTTTCACATATCTTGTATATTATGATGTGCTATGGGTATGATGATCTGAAACTATTTGAAAAATTGATTGTAAAATGTTTATTTTATTTTTTATATCTATTGTCATGGTTCGTACAAGTGTTTTACAAATTATTTTGAAAAGGGTAAAAATTATTTTAACGCATTGTTAAAATAAATAAATAATATGGATTATTACACGACAGATCGTATAAACTTTGCCAATCACCTCCACGACCTTTGAAACAACCTAACTCCCCTCGACCCCGTAAACTTGCCAACTCTTACCCCATGAACCCTTCGGGTAATATGTTTTAAGCCCGTGGGGGTTCTTGGGGTAATTTATAGGGTAGATGGGGTAATTACGTTGTGCAAAAGGTTGTAGAGGCATTTTAAAACGTTTATAAGGTCTGCTGGGTAAATATCCCTAAATAATACTAACTAATAAATGATTTTGTCACTAATACTTTTACTTTTGCACAAGACTTGTGTAGTATATAATACTTGGTTTAGAGTGACACGTGATTCTGAGTTTAACCATTCTTAATCATTAGGCTCAATGACTTAAATACTTGAACTCCATAGTTTGAAAGATAAACATGTTATATTGTGTATTTAATCTCTACTATAAAATAAGATTACATGCATTTCACGTGCACGATTACGTGAACAATGAGATGAGTTGAGGTTTTACTTGAGGAACTAGAATGAGAGGTTTGAGTTTGAAGATAATTTTATGATGCTCGAGGATGGGATAAAATTAATGAAGGCTTCATTAACCATGAGTGTCAGCATCTTAGCCAGTATGTGAACATGGTTCTGATACTATCTTGATATAAACCTAAGTGTCAATGTATGTCAAACCATTAAAAATTTTGATAGTATGCGCCAACTTTGGTAAAAGCAGCGGAGCTAGCCAAAAATAAAAGAAAAAAATAGTGAAAAGAAAAGCTCACACATTACACAGATTCATCCAAAATGAGCTTACACTAGTGGCGAGTGATCCCAACATTTTAAGTGTCCATTTGGACCAAAATCTTAGGCTTTTATGATTCGTACTGGTACCCAAGAAGGGCTCTGCATCGTATAGTGATATAAGTCTGGATGTATAAAAGTAAGATAAATACTAAAAAAGACATACCCTATGTATTCCTAGGAAAACAGACATGAATGAGAATTTTCCTGACGAACACATTGATTAACACTAAAAATACATGTTTGTTTTAATAAGGCACTCGAGAGATTCCATGTTCCTATGTAAGGAGAAAAGAAATGATACAAACCTATATCCTCCATAATTGGTCTTTCCATCTACATATTTTTAGTTTGACAACTAAAGAGACAGTGAATTGAAGCAAGACTATATTTACTCCCTAAGTGTTGAGAATTTGGCCTTAAGGAAGATTTTCAGACAGGTACCATAGGTGAAACTTTAACTCTACACCAGTCTATGTAGTCTACACTTAATGTCATACATCTTATATGAATGTATATAGAGAGAGACTGAAAATTAGGGAAGTTGAGTTCCTTTTGACAAGGACTTGCATAAAATAGAATTATGTAAATATGATGTATTTTCCTTTAAAGTTCTACGTGAAAGATGTAGATCTCAAAAAGATCTACAATTTTCATGTTGAATATTTTTTTTCTAATTTAACATCTAATTAATTTATAATGATTTTACAATGTTTTAATGCATTTGAATTTTCTGATTGGGCCACGTGGCCCAATATGATCAATCCATCTCAACCAGCTTTGTACACTACTTCCAACCTCACTTTGGGTCGTTTGGTCATTTGATCAAACGACCGAGATCACACCCTCCACTCCTAGAACCTCGACCTCTTGATCGTTTGATCAAGTGGATCATGACCATCGTATGCGCCCAAATAAGGATCATCTAATCGTAAGATCGGACGACCCATGTTCATCTTCTACCTCTAACTATTGAGCTGAAGCATTGTGTCGCTTCACGCGACGCCTCCTTCTCCATTAGCCACCCGATAACTCACGTGCCTAAACAATCATCCTCTGATGTCAGTAAGTTTATCTTGCATCTCTCTTCTTTACTATACCCTTCACATTATACCTTCCTTTCATGTGTTCTTGTGAGGGGTGGTTAAATCCTCCCTCGAAACCTTCGGAAACCACCATCTCCCTTCTATCAAAACCATGCTTTCCGACCAAGTATCGAGGATCCACCATTTGCGAGAGCATATCCAAGACTCAACCTTAGAGATTGAGAGGTCTTTGAGAGTGACGACAGAGAGGTTTCTCAGGTGAGGTCCAAGGTGAAACCTACTTTGCTGCAACACTAATTGACAGCAGCTCGAGCTTGGTCTCTTAGCTGGAGACCTGAAGTGAAGACCGGAGCTCTTGAAGGTCCACTCCAAGCCCGTTTCCACCCTCCTCCATTCTCCTCCGTCCATCTTCATTCCAAGTAAAATTTCTGATATTCAGTTACTCTTGGATTCTCCATTTTATTCTCAGATATTCACATACTCTCCCACCAACCTGAGATCACCTACACATTCACTGTGGTTCACCTATCTTCAGGGAACCATAAATTCGTGACATCTCTATCCAGATCTCTCCACCTCCATCGATCTCTTTCTTCCTCTTCTCAGGGAAAGAACCCGCCTTTTAGTCTTTAGATCATTCCTAATTGCATACATTAAGCTTTGGCTTGGTGACTAACATCTGTAGAAGTCCCTTATCTTCATTGATCACAAAACCTGATAGTGCTCCGATCTTGAGCTTCAACGCCGGAGCATTTCCACTGATAGGGCTTTTTTAGGGTTGTGCTCCTCTTGTTCAAGCTATCACAACCTTTGCCTGCTCAAGGAAAAGGTATCCAGATCATCTATTCCACAAAAGAATCATGGAGGAGCAAGGGGATGATCACTGGAACTTCGCTTCATCTATCATGAGAGGAGGAGAGAGAAGAACTGGAATAGTAGGCACTATCTGATTAGATCACCTCGATCTGATTTGATGGCTCCTAGACCTCCACATAAAGCCATCCGAAGCAATCATTTCATTCCTCAGCTGACATCACCGATCCAACGCCGGGGCATCCCAACGTGCCACATGTCTCAAGCCTTCAAACGCCTCCCAATCCTTCACCATACGTGATTCGACTCACGTGGCATGGGCTATTTGTGCCCCCCACCCATAGACTCTCTTTATTTGCAGAAATACCCGCGTACAAGGGGTATCTTATTAAAAGCTAAGTGTAGGTTTTCTTATTTGTGTTAAGGTCCCTGTATGGACTATTGTGTAATGTTTTATAATTAATTAGTATTTCTTTGCATGTATGCACATATCTTAAATTTTGAGTATCTTAAAAACCTTGTATATATTTTTAATGAAATTGATATCTTTCTAAAGGCCATTTAATAATCTTTCATGTGATGTCCTTTTTATTTGATTTGATATGTTAATTTCCAATTAAAATTTAGAACATTTAATTGACTTTTAAATCTTATTTAAATTTCTCAATGTTCATGATGACCTTATTGAATGCTTCCGTAATGCTCTGATCTTCCTTAAATCAGTATAATCTAGTTGGGATCTTAGAATTACTATTCTAAATAATCATGTCTTGATTAGTCTTTAATTGAGATTCTATTGCATATTGAAATTTTGATTGACCTATAAGTGTGGATTAAGAAAATTAAATGCCTTTGAGCTTAATCATTGAATGATTCATCTGGATAACTTTATGCACAATTACGATAATTGAATATTCAATTAATTAGGAGCATATTGTGTGTGTGAGTGAGTTTTTGTAATGCATTGTAAAGCCATGAACTTGGCATCTATCGGATCCTATATCATAAGACCCGACTCGTCAAGAGAAAACCAATGGAATTTGTTTCGTGTGAATCAGACTTCATTTCGATTTGTTATGATTTTCAGAAGAAAGAAGAAGTAAGGAGGATTAAGACGTCATTAACCCATAATGACTGTAATTAAGACTAATAAAGAATGATTAAAGAAACTAATGATGAATTGAAAAACTAATGATCATTAGCAAACACTAATCAATAGTTAGCAAAAGATAAGTGTAAGCCGTTAAGTTAAATCGTGATTAGTGAAAGTTAATCATGATTAGTGTTAATTAAGCATCATTAGCAAATCTAGAATCCTCTGGAATGTTCTAACTTAATCCCTAAGTTTCAGATTAGTTCTGGACAAAACCATGGGCCAAAACCATGGACGGCTAATCGTGGTTAAGGTCTAAACTATGGTTTTCTAACCATGGGTAGTGGTTTTCTGGAGCCTATAAATACCCCCTGCCCATTCATTCTCTACGACTTCCACCACCACCACCACCACCCCAAGGGCTAGAGTCAAGAGGACGGGAGGAGGAGTAGGAGGCGACGAAGGAGCGCTAGCGAAGCGCTACCAGGAGAACGAGGAGGAGGAAGGTACGATCTTCTCTTATTTGCTTCATGAGTTAGGTTTTCGATTCATGTTCAGTTCCCTTTCTGTTTTCCTTTCGATAATTTTATAAGGGGAAACTCTGCCAAAATTTTCCAAAAAATATCACCCCGTATAAGGGGAAACTCTGTCGAAATTTTCTTAGAAATATCAGCCCGTATAAAGGGAAACTCTGCCAAAATTTCCTAGAAATATCACCCCGTATAAGGGGAAGCTCTACCAAAATTTTAAGAGAAAATATGTTCTTCGCGTTCTTCGTGTTCTTCATGTGTTCTTCGCGTTCTTCATTCGTTCTTTACGTTCTTGGCACGTTCTTAGCGTTTTTGATATGAAAATAAAATTCGATCGTTTTAGGATCTATAAATCATCCTGTTGAAAAAGAATCACGATAAAGCACTGCATACACGAGAGAGAGCTCGATTAGGTAACGAAATACTTCTTTTTGCTGTTGGGATTGCATATGTGATCGTTATGATTTCTATATTTATGCTTCTTGCTACAAAGAACCTTAATTTGGCCATTTTTGAGAAAGTACGAAAAGTTTCTTTGTGTTTTCAATTAAAATAAGGTCTAAGCATTGAATGGATGCAGTGATTTGGAAAGCTAAGGTTTGGAAGTTAAAAAGAGAATAAATTGAGTATATAAATATATGAATTAATATATGTATAAGTCTATATTCAGTAATTATGGTTATGATAATCTAAAGCTTAACGGAGGAATTAAATCATGGGAATTGATGTGTTTTGAGTTACATCCTGAAAAGGATCGTGTGTTACATTAAGAAATGATTGGAAGTAGAACTACAGGTCGGGCATGAAACATGGAGGTTTGTCGGAAGAAACCCGTATTGGTGTGAGCCTACATAGGTGGTACACGGTTGCCTTATTTTGATAAGTGCGCACGAAATGAATGATTTGCCATGCGTGATAGTGGATGCCAATATATTCGGGTTAACGGCGGAAGATGTGGTCATGCCATGTGGAGGCACAGGTGGTTCAATAGCAGCTGGGTCACGATAACATGTATTTAAAGCTACTTGGTTATTTGATTAAATGTTAGCTTGAGGTTTAAGCAACCGGGTCCTCGAGGATGGTGTGCTCCTTTGTGTTCCAGGGTGAGGGTTTGAAATCCTGATTAATAAAAGAAAAGGAAAATTATCAGGGTAGTATTGGAGGATTGGTTGAGACGACGTGCTGCAGCATAAGCTCACCAGATCAACGTAATCTCCAATCTTGAAGTATCCATAGCTTCGAAGTCCAAGAATGGTGGGGTTCCCCTAGACTAATCCCTGATGTGCAATAGAAAGGAATAGGACTTAAATTAATGAAATGATTGTAACTTTTAATGACAATAAGTTTTGCAAAATTACATAATTTGTTTACTTTTCTCTTCTTTGTTACTTAGCACTCTCTAATTGTTATCCTATGATATATTGGAAAACCCAACAGGTGTCGGTGAGCCATCGCAAAGACTTTAACCATCCAGTCAGCCACAGTAGCTTTACTCTCTAAGGTGGTTAGTAATATTTCTTTGTATTTCCTTACAGCTGATGTACATGTAAAGGGTTGTAGTCGGGTAATGGATCATGTAAACTTTATTTCACGAATGAAAAAGTATTAAATACTTCTTTTTGAGTATTTTTATCTGCAGTTTGTTTCTGAATGCTGGTTGTGATTGATGGATAAATTATTGCTGAGTAACCAGATCTGGATATGGGAGGATCCGACGGCCCGGAAATTGGGGTCATGACAGATTGGTATCAGAGCCCGGTTACTCAGTAATTTATTTAGTAATTGACAACTATGAGCGGTATTCAGAAACTAAGGTTGTATTAAAATCCTTTGATCTTAATAATTGACTGCAGTACCATTCACAAGTCATTGTCCCTTATGTACATCATGGTAAGACATATACAATCTGACCTTTGGCCTTGATTCATTCCATGATTATGGCAGACCAAGATGTGTCTAGGAAATTAGCGGCTATGATAGTTAGGACCATGAGATGGGTCAAAGGTAATAGGTATTAGAGAGAAGACTCAATGCCACAATGAGAGATCAAAGTCATCCAGACCTGTGGATGCTAGAGTTGAGGGCTCTATTCACCCTCATAAGAAAGAGTCTAGATATCATCAGTCCATAGAATTTGTTTGCACGTACTCCAGTCGGAGGTGCAGTAGAGAAGGCGCTTCGTAGGCACACAAAAAAAAGAAGAATATTTGATTCCTATTGTAGGGATAAGATTTCGATCAAAGCAAAAAACCATTATCTGAGTAAGGAACCATGAGGTCAATTATAATTCAAGAATATCTTAGATGATTGTGTGGGACAGAGTGCAGGATATCAGTCACTTGCTATCTACTACTTATCAAAATGAATTATTTTGATCTCATCCTGGGGATGGATTGGCTAGAAAGGCATCATGCATGCCTTGATTGTTTCCAAAAGACAATAAATTTTCACATTATTAACTCGATAGAGTTCCAATTTATTGGAA
The DNA here is from genome assembly GCA_037367405.1 of Ottelia alismoides. Classification (NCBI taxonomy): domain Eukaryota; kingdom Viridiplantae; phylum Streptophyta; class Magnoliopsida; order Alismatales; family Hydrocharitaceae; genus Ottelia; species Ottelia alismoides. Next base: position 199,180 of record JAZKJV010007099.1, read on the forward strand.
AGACTTCCAGTGATGATGTCAAATACATCTTTACTCTAAAGTCTCAACAACTGTTAGAAACAAGGGTGTCAAGGCTATTTAGCTTATGTATCCACTACATCATTGTAAAAAGAATGATAGAAGATGTGCCTATAGTGTGTGAGTTTCCTGATGTATTTCCAAAAGAATTACCTGGATTACCACCTGAGAGAGAGATTGAATTTGAAATCTCTCACACCAGATACTCATCCTATCTCTATTCCTCCATATAGGATGGCATCGACGGAGTTACGAGAATTAAAGGTACAGTTAGAAGTACTATTAGACAAAGGCTTCATTCATCCTAGTACTTCACCATGGGGTGCATTATTTTGTTTGCAAGGAAGAGGGATGTGTCAATGCGGTTGTGCATTGACTATAGACAACTAAACAAGAGGACTATAAAGAATAAATATCCTCTACCAAGAATAGATGAACTCTTTGATCAGTTACAGGGTTCGACTGCATATTCCAAGATTGATTTAAGATCTGGATACCATCAGTTGAAAATTAAATATACAAATATTCCCAAGACAGCTTTTCGAACTAGATACATGCATTATGAATTTTCAGTTATGCCTTTCGGACTGACAAATGCCCCAATGACCTTCAGGGATCTCATGAATAGAGTATTCAATGAGTTCTTAGGTCACTTTGTAGTAGTCTTTATTGATGATGTGCTTATTTACTCCAAGGATAAGTATCTGCATGAGCATCATCTCAAGTAGGCACTTGAAACTCTAAGGAAGAACAAACTGTGTGCTAAATATAACAAATGTGACTTCTGGCTATCTGAAGTATCTTTCTTAGGCTATGTTAGTTCTGGAGAAGGTATATTAGTTGAGCCTACAAAGGTTAGTGCAGTGATGAGTTGGGAACGCCCGCAGACTGTCACGGAAATACGATCTTTTCTGGGATTAGGTTGATATTATAGAAGATTTGTGAAGGACTTTTCACAAATAGCATTGACAATGACTAGGTTGACTCAGAAGGAAGTTCCATTCATATGGTCCAATGCATGCGAAACTACTTTCCAAACACTGAAAGAATGCCTAGCATCGGCATCCATCCTTACTCTACCCTCTGAGAGTGAAGGGTTTACAGTGTACACTGATGCATCTAAAGAAGGACTTGGGGAAGTTCTTATACAACATGGTAAGGTAGTTGTGTATGCATCTCGATAGCTCAGGACGCATGAGAGGAACTAACCGACAGATGACCTTGAATTAGCTGCCGTAGTTTTCGCTTTAAAGATATGGAGACACTACCTATATGGTATTACTTTTGAAATCTTCACTGATCATAAAAGTTTGAAATATCTGTTTGACAGAAGGAGCTCAATATGAGACAAAGACGATGGCTAGAGCTGTTGAAGGACTACGATTGCACCATCTCCTACCACCTTGATAAGGGGAACATCGTAGCAGATGCCCTTAGTAGAAGAACTTATTCACATGGGTTCGTGACTGCTATCCACTTCTAGGGTGTACTATCAACGTTAAGTGAATGGAAACCATTTGATAGTAGTGCCGATACTATAACTATTCCTCATTGATACAAACTAGAGATCTGGGATAGAATAAAGAAAGGACAAGAGGATAAATTAATCCTTAAAGACTTGAGACAACAACTTGAGCAAAATAGGATAGAGGGATTCCATATACAAGCTAGGATATTGTATAACCATCGCAGAGTTTGTGTACCAAATACACTCGAAATGAGGAAAGATATCTTACGCGAAGCGCACTTCTCAAGATTATCTATTCATCCAGGAATTACGAAGTTATATAAGGATCTTCGTTCAAACTTTTGGTGGCCGGGAATGAAGAAGGATGTTGCTGAGTTCCTGAATTCAAGTTTTACCTGTCAGCAGGTAAAGGCTTCATACCAAAAGCCACCAGGATTATTGCAACCCCTCCCTATACCTGAATGGAAATGGGAAAGCATTTCCATGGACTTCGTTACTGGCTTACCTTAAACGATTGGTGGGAAGATAATATATGGGTTTATAATAGATCGTCTAATCAAGGTAGCACACTTCATTCCAATAAGCTTATCTAGACCAGCTTGCTGAGTTATATATTAAATATGTGATCTGTCTCTATGGTATTCCAAAGGAAGTAATTTCCGATCGAGATTTACGATTCACCTCACATTACTGGGAGAACTTCATTAAAGCATTAGGTACACAACTATGCTTGAGCACAACACCTCATCCATAAACAGACGGTCAGTCAGAACGTACGATTCAGACACTAGAGGATATGCTACGAGCGTGTGCCTGAATTAAACATTTGCCTCTTGCAGAATTCACCTACAACAATAGTTACCATGCAAGCATTGGCACGACCCCATTTGAAGCACTATATGGACATAGGTGTACTACTTCTTTGTGTTGACAAGATCTCGGGATAAAGAACCTTTATGATTCAGATAGACTCTAGGACACACGGGAAGTTGTAGAGCTTGCTCGAAAAAGACTAATAACTGCCCAGAGTTGCCAGAAAAGCTACAGTGATACCAGATGAAGAGACCTTTAATTTGAGGTAGGGGACTTTGTATTTCTCAAAGTATCACCTATGAAGGGTGTTCAAAGGTTTGGCTTGTGTGGGAAGTTAGCACCCAGGTCCGTGGGTCCCTTTGAAATTATTCAACGGATTGGAAAAGTCACCTATAGACTTGTACTTCCTCCACATTGCGATACATGATGTTTTTCATGTATCAAATATGAGAAAGTATATCAAGGATCATGAGCATAAGATAAGCTATGATGATCTACATGTTGAACCAGACTTGACACACCAAGAAATACCTGTGCAAATACTAGACATGGATATCAAGAAGGTGAGAAACAAAGAGGTACCTCTAGTTAAAGTGTTATGGCGCAACCAAGAGTTTGAAGAAGCAACATGGGAATCTGAGGTAGAAATGAAAGGAAAGTACCTGTACTTATTTGAATGATAAAACTATGTATTCTGTATATGTTCATTATAAATGAAATGACGTTCATTCTCTTTAAGGTTGTTATAGCGTCAATCCTCTTTAAGATTGTTATGCTTGTATCTCTAGTCTCGAGGACGAGACTTCCTTTAAGGTTGTTATAATTATAAAGCCATGAACTTGGCATCTCTTGGATCCTATATCATAAGATATGGCTTGTCAAGAGAAATCCAATAAAATTTGTTTCATGTGAATTGGACTTTGTTTCGATTTGTTATAATTTTCGAAAGAAAGAAGAAGTAAGCAGGATTAAGACATCATTAACCCATAATGACTACCATTAAGACTAATTAAGTATGATTAAAGAAACTAAAGATAGATTGAAAACAACTAATGATCATTAATAAACATTAATCAATAGTTAGCAAAAGATAAGCATAAGCCGCGAAAGTTAAATAGCGATTAGTTAAAGTTAATCATGATTAGTGTTAATTAAGCGTCGTTAGAGAATCTAGAATCTCCTGGAATGTTCTAACTTAAGACCTAAGTTTCGGATAAGTTTTGGCCAAAACCATGGGCCGCTAACCGTGGTTAAGGTCTAAACCATGGTTTTCTAATCATGGTTAGTGGTTTTCTAGAGCCTATAAATACCCCCTACCCATTCATTCTCTACGACTTCTACTACCACCATCACCCCAAGGGATAGGGTCGAGAGGATGGGAGGAGGAGTAGGAGGCGAGGAAGGAGCGTTAGCGAAGCGTTGCCGAGAGAACGAGGAGGAATGTACGATCCTCTCTTAGTTTGCGTCATGAGTTAGGTTTTCGATTCATGTTCAGTTCCCTTTCTATTTTCCTCTCTGTGATTTTATAAGGGAAAATTCTGCCGATCTTTTCCTAGAAATATCACCCCGTATAAGGGGAAACTCTACCAAAATTTTCTTAGAAATATCACCCCGTATAACAGGAAACTCTACTGAAATTTTCCTAGAAATATCACCCCGTATAAGGGGAAGCTCTACTGAAATTTCAAGAGAAAATATGTTCTTCGCGTTCTTCGTGTTCTTCGTGTGTTCTACGCGTTCTTCATGTCCTTCGTTCGTTCTTCGTTCGTTCTTCACGTTCTTGGCACGTTCTTAGTATTTTTGATACGAAAATGAAATTCGGTCGTTTCGGGAGCTATAAATCATCCTGTTGAAAAAGAATCACGATAAAGTACTGTATATGCAACAGAGAGCTCGATTAGGTAACAAAATACTTCCTTTTGTTGTTGGGTTATGCTTCTTGCTACGAAGAACCTTAATTTGGCAATTTTTGAGAAAGTATGAAAAGTTGCTTTGTGTTTTCAATTAAAATAAGGTCTAAACATCGAATGGATGCAGTGGTTTGGAGAGCTAAGGTTTGGAAGTTAATAAGATCATAAATTGAGTATATAAATATATGAATTAATATATGTGTAAATCTATACTCAGTAATTATGGTTATGCTAATCTAAAGCTTAACGGAGGAATTACATCATAGGAATCGATGTGTTTTGAGTTAGATCCTGAAAAGGATCGTGTGTCACGTTAAGAAATGACTGGAAGTAGAACTACAGGTCGGGCATGCAACCTGTAGGTTTGTCGGAAGGAACCTGTATTAATGTGACCCTACCTAGGTGGTACACGGTTGCCTTGTTGTGATAAATACGCACGAAATGAATGATTTACAACACGTCGTACCGGGTGCCAATATATTCGGGTTGAACAAAGGCAGATGTGGTCGTACCATGTGGAGGCACGGGTGGTTCAATAGCGGTTGGGTCATGATAACATGTATTTAAAGCCGCTAGGTTATGTGATTAAATGTTAGCCTGAGGTTTAAGCAACCGGGTCCTCGAGGACGGTGTGCTCCTTTGTATTCCAGGCTGAGGGTTTGAAACCCTGATTAATAAAAGAAAAGAAAAATTGTCAGGGTGGTATTGGAGGATTGGTTAAGGCGACGTGCAGTAGCATATGCTCACCAGATCAACGCAATCTCCAATCCCGAAGTATCCACATCTTCGGAATCCAAGAATGGTGGGGTTCCCATCAACTAATCCCTGATATGGAATAAAAAGGAATAATGCTTAAATTAATGAAAGGAATGTAACTTTTAATGACAACAAGTTTTGCAAAATTACACAATTTGTTTACTTTTCTCTTCTTCATTACTTAGCACTCGCTAATTGTTATCCTATGATTTATTGGAAAACCCAACAGGTGTCGGTGAGCCATCGCAAAGACTTTATCCATCCAGTCAGCCACAATAGCTTTACTCTCTAAGGTGGTTAGTAATATTTCTGTGTATTTCCTTCCAGCTGATGTACATGTAAAGGGTTGTAGTCAGACAATGGATCATGTAAACTTTATTTTGTGAATGGAAAAGTATTCAACTTTTTGAGTATTTTTATTTGCAGTTTGTTTCTTAGTGTTAGTTGTAATTACTGGATAAATTAATACTGAGTAACTAGATCCAAATATGGGAGGATCCGACGGCGCGGAAATTGCGGTCATGACATGCATCTTGTTTAATGTCATGAAATATACTTTCCATTATTACATTTGTCATATCATTTTTAGAGCATATTAATATAATTGCAAATAAAACAAAATAAAGATACATGCATTCATTCTGTGTAGCTCGACCTAGGTTCCATTTATCATACACTTAATTAAATATTTAATAGCTAGATTTAATTAATTAATTACTCGTATATTTGATTTCAACCCTGGACTTATCCAGGTATATTTAGCTCAGCCACTCTTCATACAGATATCTGCTTGGTTCTGATAGATTGTTTAGCAGTTGTATTACAACGAATACATTTTAAAAGAGCCGTTTAGCGATTTATCATGGGAAAAATTAAAAATGAAATAAAATATTCTTTGCTAATCTCATCTCAAGTATGTGGGTATGTATGTCGAAGGGTGAGTCTAACTATGGGTACGTAATAGATGATCGAGGCTAATGTAAGCAAAAGATGTGTCATTCGTAAGTAATGAACAAATCTCAAGATATCCTCAAGTTGTAGGTTAGACGATGAACCGTGCTCGTGCTTGGATGTATATATGTTTGTATTTTGATGGTTCTATGAGCAAAATATTCTTACATGGTATGGAAAGCTTCCTTAGGTTTGCTTATGCATAAGGGTTGGATATTGTTGACAGACAAGGAAATATTATGTGTCCTTGCAAGTAGTGTGATCTACCGAAGAAGACATCAAGGAACATCATTTGTGGAACACTTGTGTAGAACGGGATTTGTTGACAATCATACGACATGGTATGTACATGGCAAGAAAAGGCATTCTAGTGTCAAGAGTGATGATCATCGTGATATTATGTTTGCCAAAATTGTTAGAGATGTGGCCAAACCTGAATTCAACCAGGCATCTGAAGCAGAGGAGAACGATGTAGACAATCAATATTTGAGGACATGCTAAAATCATTGCCTGAAAGTTTCTATAAGGTTAAGATAATGATGAGTAAACTGGTGACAAAGCTCAAATTTCGGGAGCGGATAAAAATGTCGGTGTAGAGAATCGCTCGGAACCGAAACTCGAACTTAATCAAACAAAAGTCAGTCCATATAGGAGAGATAGAGAAAAGTGAAGTGGATTAATCGGCTTCTCTCATATTTAAACTTTACGCCATTTTATTTATCCAGGTAAGTGTGCAGGGGTCGACCACAAGGAAGCAGAATGTTTTAACTACGGTTTTCGAGACAAGGAATAAATTCCAACCAAAAATTCTCTTTTTATTCTTGAATTTACAATGAAAGAAATTGAAACCAATTCGGTTGAAAACAAATTCAAGAAAACAAGAATCAAAACCACAAAAGAAAGCGACGAAAAATTTAGGAAAAATACTCAAAAAATCCCTGGGGTAGTTATCAAGCTACCCTAGAAAATTCGCGGAAAAATGAGAAGAATTCGAGGTTCAAATGACCCTTACCAGCCAAGGGCCTAACTGCAAGAAAAATATTTTATTCCTATTACAAAGCAGTCCCTAGAGGGACTAAAATGCAATAAAAATATGTTTTATTACAGTTAGGTCCCCGCGTAGGGACCTAATTGCAATTCTGGAAACTCGTGGAGGCGCATTTGGATTTCTGGAAGCTACTGGGTTTAGTTAGCAAATTTTCCACCGATTCGCAATGGACGGCTCAGATTAGAATTAGGCGTGTGATCCGGACCGTGCATTCATGCCACGTGTCACCAGGTTGTACGTTCTGGAGGCTCTTGGTGTTCTTCAGGCGGTTCGTGCTTCTGGTGGAGTGGTCGTCTTCTCCGATTTATCGTCGTCGATGTACGAGTCTCTGGGGCCTCCGGCGGGGCCAGAGGGGTGACTCCTTCACCCCTCGAGCTCGCCCGCGGTAGGGGTTGGTCGGAGGTGGCTGATGACGGTGGGAATCAACCGGTGAAAATGGTTGTTCAGGCAACACTTGGAGGTTGTTGAGACTGATTCTTGTTTTGTTTTTCTTGGGATTTTGAAGCTCTAGATGGAAGTGAGTATGCTCGAGATGATAGTAGACATGCAAATAAGATATATATTGCTTGATTTGCAAAGAAATCGACCACAAAATTATGTTTCACAAGGTTAAAAATATGTTTCCAGAATTAAGGGCAACGTGTGAATGTCAATGAAGAAGATGAACTTTGAGGATTGTTTTGATTGGAGTTGAAACGCGAATCAGATAGAGCGTCTAAGATAGATGATTAAGCAATCTAATCACACACTTAGCCATGCTAATCATGGCACAATGCTCGAGAAATAAAATGTTGAAAAAACATACTGATGAACAGATCTGGGAATAGAGGTGTATTACCTCTGATGATAGCTCGACGACCGATCCTTGCCGGAGCTCCACGCGGCTCGAAGAAGCGAGGCAAGGCGGACGAGCACCTTGGAACGTCTCCTCCGACGTTCCTCTTCCACGCGGGGCGGCGCCTTGGTGATGTCACCACCGGAGGCAGCTGAAATGAGGCTTGGAAGTAGGAGGGTCGGCTGATGGTTCTGGAGAAGATTCGGTTATGGGGAGTTAGTTGGATCTCGTCAAGTTCATGGCCTTTATAGATGAATTGCTTAGGTTTCAAGGCTAATCCAAGGATGGACGTGTGTTAGGGAGGTTAGGATAAGAGGATGAAGGGATGAGATCGATCGAAGACGTTAGGAATTGAGCTGGAAAAATTGGTGAAGAGGGCCGGGTAGAACAAACTTACTACTGGCTTCTTAAGGAAGAAGATTCAGGTGTTGACACATGTCAACACTGGTTGGCCAGAATGGTAAATAGAATATAAATTATATCCTCAATAGTAAATAACATTATTTTGAATAAGTATAAAAATGAAAAATTTAAATAATTAAATTATCTAATTTATGGAATAATTAATTTTCATAAATAATAAATATTATGCGAAATATAAATATTAAATTAATAAATAGGTATAAATAATAGGTTTTGGATTTTTAATTCAATAAATAGATATATAAATATTAATTTTGTATTTTCTTAATTATTAGAATAATAAATAAAGGCTATGTGAATTTTTAGGGATTTTAATAAATTAATTTAGATATATTAATAAATATAAGTATAAGTTATACATTTCAATTTCATCTATAAATAAGTGCTTTGGATTTTATTAAAAAAATAAATAAGCTTCAAAAATTCTGAAATAAATCATGATGAAAATACAATATCATGAAAATAATTAGAAATTATAAGATTGATAAAACTATAAATAATCGGTTCTAAATAAAATAAATAGCCCAGAAACCCCTTTGTCATTAGGTCCCCAAACCGATTTTTTGCAAACGGACTCTGAATTCAATTAAACCACACTCTAATAATTAGAGAATATTAATTTATGAACTTTAAAGGTGAGTAGAGTGAAATTGGAGTTTGTATGAGGAAGTTATGAGGTTTGGAAGTTAAGGATTTGCCAATTTAAAAGTTGGATTTCTTGGTATATGTATAATATAATATTTTTAATTTATTATTATATCTTTATATACATTTTTAGAAATAATTAAGAAAAGAGTTTGGTGAAAAATATGTACATATGAATTATTTAAAAATCAATGAAATTTTGGTATTTATTTGATAAATAGTGAAAAGTGTGTGAAGTTTATCTTAATTTATTTTTATGGTTTTCTTTCCTTATCTCCCCTTACTTATTGGTTTGTCGACCAATCCATGTTGACTTGATCTCGGGGGTTAGGTTATATAAATATATCTTGCAGCTATATTTATATTTATGTCATATTGTACATATATACATATCTACAATCTGCCTTATTTTCTTTTCTTTATTTTTTTATTCTTTATTTATTTACATGTTTTTGATGCTTAAAAGTGTATTTTTATTTATGAATGGACTTTGGATAAAATATGGGAATTAATGAATATTTACATGTATTTGTTAAGGATTTTAAGACAAAATGCGACAGAAAAGTTAATGAATCATGGATTCATCAACCCCATATACTTAAACTTTGCTAGTCCCTTAGCAAACACTTATTTGAAAAGTAAGTGAAAAAGAAAGAAAGTTAGAATGAATTTGTTTTCCTAAACCAATTCATGAGAACAGACAAAGGACAGAGCTCGATCGGGCCTGAAATAAGCATTTTGTCGGAGCCTTTACTAGGATTAGGATTTTATCCTCATCAGTCCTTAAGTTCCACAAATCTTTATTCAAGATTACCTCATCAGCTAGTTCAGACTCACTCATTCATATCACAAACTCTATCAACCTTGAAGTCAATTTGTATAGTGTGTGAATTGATTTAGCTCTTCCTGCTTAAAGAAGCGAAGAAACCGTCCATCCCAGCTATACACTTCTATTGCTTCCTCATCAAGCTACTCTTTCCTCGAGGAGGGAGGTATTCCCTTCTGAGGTTTGTTCATGCTATGTCCACAATCGAATATAGAGAGAAAGTAGAAGAATGAGAAAAGAAGTGGAGTGCGACCGGTGTAGATGCATCTCCTTGTGAAGCTCAACCGGTGTAGCTAAGTCTCCACTAAGATGTGCAGGCATTTTTGGTGGAAGCTTGGACCATTGTGGTCATATTTGTATTTGGTGGCTTCTTCTTTGATTTGACTTTGTAATTTGCTTGCACTGCATTCATCTCTTTGTGCCTCGACGGATATAGCATCTTTTGTTCCGTCCCTTTTTGAGGTCTTAGAAAAATTATGTCAGCAGATCCTTCCCTCATCCGAAGCGACTATCGCAACCCCAATCTCTCTCATCTTTAGACGTCAATGCTGCAAAGACAAGGATAGAAACGCACTATGAAGATGTACTTCCCTTCACAACTCCATGCAAGTCGAGCTAAGTGTAGAGTGCATGTGTCCAAGATTGGTTCACTGGTGAAGAGTTGTACGGATGACACCAAATGGTTTACTTAAGCACATATGAGTTGTTTTCCCAAATATGGTCTTATGGAACCCAAAGATTTTAAGTCAAAGACCTGAAGAGTCTAAATTCCAGATCCTAACTAGGCTCCTTACAACGAAAGTTAAAGGCCTTGATCAAGATCCATCCTTTAGACTAGACTCAATCCTTAATTCTAGAAATCAAACTTATCCTGAAAAATGCGAATGCAAATGCAACCATATTTTTGTGAAGTATATTTTCTGAATTTTACTCATTTTTATGGATTTTAAGGCTTTTGTAATTTTTATGAATTTTAGGATTTTCTATTTTTTATGGATTTTCTGATTTTTATCAACAAGTTTTTTTGTACACGAATTTTAAAAGATATATTTTATTTGAATTAAATATATAATGTATTTTACAGATTTTATCTACAGAGAATTTTACAAGGATTAAATGATTTTTACACATGTTTTAATAGATAGGATTTTAAATAAGTATTATACAGATTTTAAATACATATTTCAATTTAATGTCTTTTAAATACAGATTTTAGACATATTTTACTTTTTTACAAGGATTTTAAGTGTAATAAATAAATAGATAGATGTATTTTAAATTAACTCTCACCCACTTTTTATGGATTTTATAGATATAGAAAATACATAAAAGTACGAGTTATGGACACAAGTACATATACAATATATACGCACCCCCCTATACTTAGCTTGTGCTATGTCCTCATAGCGTCAAAAGAGAAAAAGGAGGACATTACTCATGCTAAGTAAAAGTGGGTGAAAAAGAATAAGAGAATACAAGTCAGTCAACCCCCCTATACGTACGATCAGGTCATCGTAAGTATAATATAAGAGAAAAAACGAGGTGACTGAGTGGAAAGAGATCCAAAATATAGAAAAGAGTGTAGCCTAGAATCGGGGTCCAGTGATTTGTGAAAAAGAAAGGATATACAAAAGTAAAAGAACAAAATAGAAAACGCTAATCAACGAACAATCAGTCCTCCCTATACTTAGGATCTGGTATCCTAAGCATAGAAGACAAGAAAAAATGGGAACGATTGTGGACTATGAAGAATATACAAGTATTGTGGATCTCCAAAAATCGAATGGCTCAAAAGTCTTTGTACAGGATGAGATAAAGCGAAAGAATAATCATGAGTCCTGTACAAAATAGATCACTTCAACACGAGCCAGATGATCAGTAGTCTCTACGAAATGCTTCAGCATCTGCCTGTTAACCACGAACGGCTCTACACCAGATGACACATCTGATATAGCTATGCTTCCATTATCGTGCACCGTTCTGACTATGTAAGGTCCTTCCCACTTGCTTTTCAATTTGCCAGGAAGAATTCTCAATCTTGCATTGAACAACCAGACTTTCTGCCCAGGGACAAAGATCTTGTGTCGAATATGTCTATCGTGCCATTTCTTCACTTTGTCCTTATAAATGAGAGTGTTCTCGTTAGCCTGATTTCGAATCTCTACTAGCTCATTCAGATCTATCTTTCTCTTGCTTCCTGCTTTCTGTGCATCAAGTAAAATTTCTCGAATCACCTATTCAGATTTGTGCATGATCTCTACGGGCAAATGGCATGGCTTCCCATAAACCAATCTAAATGGTGAAGTACCTAAGAGAGTCTTATATGCAGTACGATATGCCCAAAGAACCTGATCTAAAAGCTGCGACCAGTTCTTCCTATCCAGACGTACTAATTTATGGAGAATTGATTTCACCTCCCTATTTGAGACTTCAACCATGCCGTTCGTCTGTGGGTGGTAACGAGAAGCTACTCTGTGATCAATGCCATATTTCTTTATTAGATTTTTAATCTCCTTATTAAAGAAATGACTAACCCCATCTGAAATAAGAATATGTGGAATCCCGAACCGTGAAATAATGTGTTCCCTTAGGAACTTGCAAACTATCTTACTATCTGCGGTTCGTGTAGGTATAGACTCCACCCATCTGCTAACATAATCTACAACGAGAAGAATGTACTCAAAGCCGCTTCTGGAAGGGAACGGTCCCATGAAATCTATGCCCCATGCGTCAAAAATCTCACAAATAATAACAGGCTGCATAGGCATTGCATCTCTATCACTGACTGTCCCTACTGCTCTTTGATAATCCGGGCAACTCTTCACGAATGTACAAGCATCTCTAATAAGAGTCGGCCACCATAATCCGCTCTGAAGTACTTTATGCATTGTCCTCTTCCCTGAGTGATGTCCCCCTGCCTCTAAGGAATGACACAGAGTGAGGACACTATTATATTCCTCCTGAGGAATACAACGCCTGTAAACACAATCTGATTCCTCACGAAAAAGGATCGGATCCTCCCAATGGTAGTACCGTGCCTCAGAGACTAGTCTATCAACTCGATTCTTTGGCCAACCCTGAGGACTTTTCTGTGTAACCAAAAAATTCACTATATCTGCATACCATGGAAGCTCGGTAACTGCAAAAATACTCTCGTCTGGATATCTCTCTGCAATCTCTAGCGTATACTCATTTGAAGGTTGTTCTGTCTGTAATCGGGAGAGGTGATCAGCTACCACATTCTTTACCCCAGGTTTGTCTCTGATATCCAAATCGAATTCCTGAAGTAAGAGAATCTATCTAAGAAGGCGTGCCTTGTCATCCTTCTTTTCAATCAAAAACCTGATAGCTGAATGATCTGTATAGACTATGATTTTGGAGCCAAGAAGATAAGATCTGAATTTATCTAAAGCAAACACACTGCCAACATCTTCTTTTCTGTCACTGTGTAATTACGCTAAGCATCATCTAAGGTTCTACTGGCATAGTGTATAACAACAGGAAGTCCATTCCTCCTCTGTCCTAATACAACCCCGACCGCTTTGAAGCATTCGTCATGATCTTGAAGGGTAGAGATCAATTAAATGGCTGTAGGACATGAGCACTGATAATCATTTCCTTTAATGTGACGAAGGCATTAAGACATTTATCATCTAACAAGAACTTGATGTCTTTGCCTAATAATTCAGTTAACGGTCGGGCAATCTTCGAGAAGTCCTGGATGAACCGTCTATAAAAGCAGACATGCCCCAGAAATGACCGTAACTGCTTAATGTTGGATGGTGGTTCGAGGCACTTGATGACATCCACTTTGGCAGGGTCAACCTCTATACCTCGCTGGGAGATGACATGCCCCAACATGATCGTGTGTGTAACCATAAAATGGCTCTTTTCCCAAGATAGAACGAGATCTACCTCACAACATTTCTGAAGAACCTAGTCTAGGTGCGATAAACAATCATCAAAGGACTCACCATAGATCGATAATCATCCATAAAGACCTCTAGAAATTCACCGACCATGTCTGCAAAAATAGCAAGCATACACCTCTGGAAAATAGCAGGGGAGTTTCACAATCCAAAGGGCACCCGTCTAAAGGTATACGTGCCAAACGGACATGTGAAGGTGGTTTTCTCCTGGTCTTCAAGAGCAATGGTTACCTGGTTGTATCCGGAGTAACCGTCAAGGAAACATAAGTATTCCTTCCCTACCAACCTTTCTATGACTTGGTCTATACAAGGCAAAGGGAAGTGATCCTTCCTCGCCGCGACGTTCAGTTTCCTGTAATCAACTCACACCCACCACGACATGGTTACTCTCTTTGGAATCTCCTCTCCACTCTCATTTTTAATCATATGAATTCCCGACTTCTTCGGGACAAAATGTAATGGACTAACCCATTCAGAGTTGGAGATGTGATAAATGAACCCTACGTCGCACCATTTCGTAATCTCTTTCTTGACAACTTCTCGTAAAACCAAATTCAGCCTACGCTGAAATTCTCTGGAAGGTTTGCTGTCATGATCGAATATATATATATATATATATATATATATATATATATATATGATGATGATGATGAGAACACAGAGCAGGATTGATCCCGTGGAGATCGGATACAGTCCACCCATTGGCCTTGCGGTTTCTTTCAAGAACCTCCATCAGACGATATTCTTGTCCTTCGGTCAAAGATGAGCTGATAGTGACCGAAAACTATCGATGTGACCCGCAAGGAAAGCGTACTTCATATTTGGTGGCAACAACTTTAGTTCTGGTAAGGTAGACTCTGGCTCTGTTGAAACCTCATCTATATGTGTATTAGGATCTGTATCGGTTGTGGATTTGTCTGCAGTATGATTATCCACCATTTCAATATGCTCTTAGAGTCGGACTACAGAAGATGTCTACAACATCATCCGACTCTCTACTATGCTCATCCTCAAAATGAATAGAGGAAAACAAATCGGCTAAATGAAATTCTATCTCTAGATCATATGAAGTGGAGGAATCGTGTAAAGACTTTGAATCTGAAAGATCTGCAATAAACTCCTCAGAATTATGATCCATCTGCTTCTCATCATCCATACTGAAATATACGGTACCCTATGAAGAACTGCCAACTGTAGTCTCGGACCCATCCTCTGCTAGGAAATCTTGGGTCTCTATTCGATACCTCTCAAGGTCGTCAAGGCGAACCACTGGATGTGTTTGATTCTCTCGCCATCTCTATATGTACCTTCTCGCCCTCGGCGTGAAAAGATACGTTCCTTGTATCATAATCGAAGAGAGCCTTCGCGGTCTCTAAGAAAGGTCTCCCAAAAATGATCGGGGTAAGGTGTAACTTTGTTGGGCAATCCATGTCCAGGATAGAATTGTCCACTGGGAATTGCAGGACCTGCACGATTACGATAACGTTCCATAATATACTCCTAGGTCTCTTTACGGTTCTATCAGCAAACTGAAGGATCACACAAGATTTGTAAAGAAGACCTAGCTCGAGCTTGTCGAGTAGAGAAGATGGTATCAAATTGATCGAGGAACCATTATCTAATAGAGTGCGATCGAATTTGACCTTTGTGATCTCGCATCTAACATAATGTGCTCCTGAATCCTTCTTTTTCATAGGTAACTTATTCTGAATAGCGCAGGATGTAGCCTTGGTCAAAACATGTTTCTTTATACATGGTCTCTTTTTCCTATGCGTGGTGCATAGATTTTTCAACTGATTCTTGAGCGTAGGAAACTGATCCAAGGCATCGTTAAGTGGGATCTTCAAGAAGATGTGGTCTTTAATAGTCTTTCAGTCTCTAGAGTCACAACATTCTTTTTGTTATTTTTCTTTCCTCTTCCAAACAAAGCATCAGGAAAAGGAACAATATCGGGAATGAGAAAGCCAGACTTTTTATTGATTTTAGAATCAACTTGTACATCAAGAGTTTCAGAACTATGTACAAAACTCTCTAAAATAGGAAAAGATATATTTTTGTCGAGAGTATCTGCATGGTCTGGCGTGATATCATCGTCTGTCTCGTCGGTATCCATGTAAATTGTTTCGGCATCGCTCCCTTCTCTCTGATCTTCATGGTAGTCCTCATCAATGTGTTGGTTCTCCTCCTCAGCATCAGAATCTGGTTGCTCATGGATTTGCTCTTGCTCCTCATCAAGTGCCCTCTCCTCTACTCCAGCAGGTGCTTGTGGTTATCTACCGCTCCTGAGACAAATGAAGTTAGATAAAAATTCAGGAAAAGAGATCGTACCTCTAGTGTTGTCTACCTGATCTGGATGCCTCCTCTTGTTATTCGGATTCATTTGAGGCTGGGCTGAGAGAGTGGTCTTCGGCATAGTTAACTGATGAATCCACATTTCATCATCTTTATTCTATCATTTTGGCACGAAAAACCCTAGCAAATGCCTGTAAATAACATTAAAATAATCATCTTAGCATTCATGCATGTGCATTCACATAGAGTATAAAATACTGTAATTAAGGCCAAAATTATAGAATAAATAAAAGAAAAGAAAAAGAATAAAATATTGTAAATATTTTACGACCCAAAACCCCGAGACCTAGGCATCTTGATGAATAGGTCGACCGGGAATAAAGTAGGGGGAGATAAGGGCCAAGAATACCAATAAAATACCTATATTTTCTATTCATTCTTTATTCATTTTGGGACCTATTTTTGGTTCCACTTTTATACATCAAATAAAGAAACTTTGTACATGAAAGTTGTAGATAATTTTATAAATAAAATACAAAATTGATTTCACTGAAAAATATTATACAGACAAAAAGTTATGGTCTAAATAAAAATCCAAAATCCCAACTTCCCAGACCCGTATCTGGCAAATGAAAACCCCAAATGCAGCAAACTCACCTCTAATTGTGTATAGAATAAAATAAGCTATTTAATGGCAGTGGTTTCGCATTTGGCGGAGCTACGGTTTGAAAGTTGAGTTTTGGACCCATATTGTATAATTGTACAGATTAAAATATTCAATTTATTCTTTATTCATTATTTTCATATTTTTATATTTTTATAATTTTGTAAATAATACTTACAATAATTATGTACATTAAAATTGGAATAAAAACCAAAATAAAAATAAAAATAAAATACTTGTAAATAAAAATACATAGATACAATACCTATCTGTATACCTATACAACACATACTTTTATTTTATTAATTCGACAAAACACCTCAGAAAAATGAAATAAAAATGTATTTACATGTATAAAAGTATTTTATAATTTTATAAAATAAGAAATAAAAATAATAAAATTAAAATACACAGAATAAAAATAAAAGACCAAAATATATAGGTATTATACCTATATATGGTATAAAAGAAAACTTGAAAAATATATTCCATAAAAATAATTAAAAATAAAAAAAATACTACATAAAATAATAAATATTTTTTATTTAATAACCTAAATTTAATAATGTGGACCAACCAGGTGCGGTCTAGAGTTGACCTCGGTCAAGTCCCTGACCTAGGCCTGCCATCTCTGACACCCAGATTTTTCCCCGACTTCCCCCAATTTTCGAGCTCGATCTGTTCGTCCTCACGCCTCGATTCCTTCTTGGAACTTCATCCCCGATCACCACTCTCCCACGCCATGTATTCGGATCCAGCCATATCTTCATCATTCGCGCGTGAGTTTGGCTTGAAGGAGATGCCATCATCTTCTACTTAAACACCCCGCCACCTTCATGCCCAGGTTTGAACCCTCCTTAGCCATTAATTCTCCTCCCTGTTGTGCTCTTTGTGTTGCCGGAGGTGACACCTCCGCATCCACACCCTCAGGCGAGTCGAGGAGGCTCTGTAGCGGCTCCACCACCTCTGCCGACCACCGGCGTCGAGGTATCTCCACCTCAGGTCCTGCACCTTCGAGGTATCCCCTTTTCCCTTTTCTTTTCACTTCATTTTAGTTCCCTTAGCTTAAGGATCAAAAACCCCCAAAAAAATCCTAGTTTCATCGCCTGAATCGCCTCTCCTCGCTCATCGCCGGAGCGCACCTCCGGCTGACGCCCCTTCACCGTCCACAGACCACCTCCGACATTCACTACGCCTCTGCGGGGTCCAGGCAATTTGCCCTGGACCCTCTCACCCCGTTTTGCAGGTCAACGCACCGTCAAAGCCCCTAGGGCTCATTTTGGAGCATCGCCGGAGGTACCTGGAACTTCGAGCTCCGCCGCTTCTGCAGCAGCACCACCGTGCTTCTCCGATGAAGCTGAGCACCTCAGCATCTTCCTCGACCTTCCAGGAGCACGTCGGACCACTTCGCACGCTCCCAGACCGCCGGAGATCCGAGATCGAGCTCGGGGAAGTTCGCCTCGCCGGCGTTCTTCCCCGTTCTTCCTCCGGGTGTCTCCACCGTCCGATCCTCGGCCCGCTCCAGATCGCACCTCGACCGTCAGATCTTGGCCACCTCCTGCCGTCGATCTTTTCGCCAGATCTGATCTCCACCGTCCATCGCCGAACCGTCATCGCGCGTTGTGCGCGCGCCACGTGGATAAGTGAGCGGCCATCCGCCGTTCGATCGCGCACGAGGATATTAGGCGTGGGTATTTCGCACTCACACCCTCGCCAGATTTTGTATTTCTATTTAGTCCTGCAATTTTATTTCGTAGTTTAAATATTTTGTAACTTTTGCAAAAAGAACCCTGCCTTTATTTTATTTGCATCTAGGTCCTCCGCCATGTCACCTCACGTGACCTGTACACGTGAGGTGCGGGCATTTTGCATCGAGGCCCTCGGTCCTTTTTGTATTTCGTTTCAGTACAAGGATTTTTACGTTAAGTGTTATATTTTTGGAAAAATTGCATGTAAGCCCTCGGTTTTTTGGGAAATTACACTTCAGTCCTCGCCAGGCGCGTGCAAGTCATGCGCCCTGGTGGGTATTTTGCGCCGACACCCCTGCAGCTTTTGTAATTTGTGTTTGGTCCTTGAAATTAAATATTCCGTGTTATTTTTGTCAGAAAATTGCATATATACCCCTGGATGTTCTGATAATTGCACTTATACCCCTGCCAGGCTGTGATATTTTTTGTAGACTTGTCTTATTTATTTGGAGCATCATTTCATTTCCAAAAATTCTCGAAAAATAGACTTAAGCTCCTGTGTGCTTGCTCTTTAACGTTATATTTTTGATTTTTAATTTGATTGCTTTTTAATATTTATTAAAAATAAAAAACATGCGTTTTATTCACTGTTTAGCTTAGAAAATACCAAAAAAATATTAAAATATCTCGAAAAATTCCAAAAAAATTTCCCTAGTGTGTCTTTTAACCTATTTTAGTGTCATTCCAAAAATCACTAAAAAACTCAAAAGAAAAGCCTTAAAAATTCAAAAATACATAAAAACTTCAAAAAAATCTATAAAATCAAAGAAAACTCCAAAAATTACAAATCAGTTCCTGTTTACTCTATAGTTTATCAGCGTTATGTGAAAAATAGTGTGAAAAATTTTGGTGGTTGTTTGCTAATTTTAATTCCAATTTTACTCACAGCCAGTGCCTTCTTCACTGTTGTCTTTTATTTCAATTTTTAAAAATACCAAAAACATCAGGAAAAATACCCAAAATCCCATAAACAGTAAAAAAATCCTAAAAATATCAAAAACATTTTATTTCTGAATTTTTGGTTATTTTTGCATGTTTTTATAAATACTTTATCTTGTCTTTTATTACATTGTTTTCAAATTCCAATATTTAAAAAGAAAAAAATATAAAATATAAAATTATAAAAAACAGAAAATTAAAAATCAAAATACAAAATTAAAAAAAATTAAAATTAAAAACCCACAAAAAAATCTTTGTTTGCTTGCTTAGTGTAGACATCACACTTTCACACACACACACTTATATTTGATCTGCCCTGGTTGCTCCCTGTGTTCGAACTCTCTGCATACTTGCCCTTTACATCATTTGTGCAGAGTTAAAAATATATTTTAGCTCCACATTTATTTCTAATTATTGATCTTTAGTGTGGGTTAATTGTTGACTTTAATCGAGATTTGTGTGGTCGACACTTCGACTGAGTTCACGCTTTGTGTTGGACTTAAGACCACCTAATTTCGGCTAAATCAAATGGCGCCGTTGCCGGGGAGCAACAACGAGTAGTTTTTCATTTTTTTTTATTGTGTTGATTGTCTCCTATTGCTTTATTCTGTCTCTCTTATAGTTTTGATATATCTATTGATTGAGCTATCTGACCATCCTTTCTTGTCTTCTTGAGAGGGACCACGGAGCAAGGCGGATCGCCTAGGTGACCCGAAGCAACCTTGGGAAGCGGAGCTGGCCTTCTTAGGTCAAACCGGCAGGAGAGAGCAGGAGGAGTGAGAGAGAGAGTGATTAGTTTAGCTTGCATTTTATTTTTGTGAGAGAGTTTTTGATAATTTGTAACAATACAGGTACACGGACACTTGGACTCTTGAGACACTACCGGGCCTAATTTCCGGGTGTTTGTTCACCCGGGGGCTCACCGCGGTTTTTATCGCGTTTTCCCGCTTGTCATTTTCCGGATTTGTTTTCCTTTTCATTTCTTTTGTGGATTGAGCCCTTAGTTGTAGGCTTGCTTGATTCGATTAGAATAGGTCCAAACACAATAATCACCTTTGCATGCTCCTATAGATCGTATTTGGACTTAGACTAATTAAACAGTTGGCCATTAGCTTTCGATCCACCCGCCGTGAGCTCTCCCCACAAAGCGCTTTCTCCTAACTCAAGTGTGTTGAACAGAGGAGGGGGGAGCCTAGACCGGACATTAGGATTGAGGGTTAGTGGTTAGCTTGTGGTTCTTCACGCTAGCAGTTGCCTACCCTAGGACGATTTCCGCTTTGCATACCGCCATGTAGCTAGGTTTATAAATTCTGCTTTGCATCCCGCATGGAGAGAGCTGGGATTCGTTGTAAGTCTTCTCACTTTGCATCCATCATTTAGACACAAAGGTGAGATTTCCACCTTGGTGTCAACTTGCACGGCTTTTCCGACTCTTTTCTCCCTCTGTTTTTGGAACAAAGTAGGATCAAGAAAATACAAAAATCATTAGGCGCTTGTTTGAATTCACTCAAAAGAAGCGATAACACCAAAAAAATTAAAAAAGGGACTGCTAAGAAAACCTTGACCAAAAATAAAATCGGTAAGTGGATTCATTGTTTGGGGAGAGTAACACCCTCACTTGTATTCAGGTTGCATGGGAAGGTCTCCTTCCAAGTAAGGTGAGCGCTTCGTAAGGATTAGAGCTAAAAACCCAACTTGTGGCTGCCTTGTGTATCACCTGGATTTCCGAAGTATTGGCGCTACTATCGTACGTAGTCGAGTAGGGCTTGGTCGCCATTGGTGACTCACTATTGTGTGAGCATCGACCTTGTCCGAAGTACCGAGCATAGGCTACGCCTTCACGGGTGTATCTGTCTCACCGGCTGCGTGCGAGTAGGATCTTGCATGCTCACGGGTGATTCCGTTGCGAGCGAGGTCCGAAGTATCGGTATCGCCTATCGGCTTCCTCCGTCTATTTATTTGGCTGAGTAGGGATCCAGGAAGGGTTACAAGGACCTCAAAAAGCGCAAGTTACAGGTTACACAGGAGGAGGACAAGTACGGGAATACTTTTCTGGCAGTACTCTCTCTCCTTCAGGCGTAGCGTTCTAAGGACTCGTGAAAAGATCAATTCCTGAATCAAGCTAAAATTGACAAGATAAAAGCCGAACCTTCACGGCTTCACGTGTTGAGTAGGTGAACTCACCCCTGCTTTGTGTTTGATTGCTAGTTTTATTTAGGTCAAGATCGAAAACACATCACAATTGTGCGCAATTTTGTTTCTCCTTCATTTCTCTTCTTCTGCATTCCCTCTGCTCTTCCCAATAATCAAGATGATGGGACGGAGATCTCTTAGGCTGACTCTGTCGGCACCGCTATCCAACACTCCTCCTTATTCATCTAGGACTACCTCGGAGAGTCCGCTCTCCGAGCCTGAGTTTACATCCACCCTGTTCCCCCTCGACCACCCTTCCCATTCTCCTTCTCTCAGTCCAATAGTTTCAGAATTCAGTGCATCACAGAGTTCAGATCTTTCGACAGCACCTGAGATGGCCTCTTTTGCTTTTTCAGAGAATCCAGTGATGGCAGACGGAGGCGAGCACCAAGATGATCATGATCACCCTCCGTTCATATTCGATCAACCGGCCATCAACAATTCACTTCTTGCATCCCTGGAGACTATGCAGAGGCAGATTCGTGACCAGCGTACTTTCATGGGTGATCTTATGAGAGAAATTGCTCAGATGAGAGAAATCTGACCTGGGGGCGGTGGCAGAGGAGGAGGAGGACCTGATGCTGGAGGAGGTGATCCAGACGCTGAGAGACCGCCACAGACCATCATGAGGGAATTGCACAACCCAACTGCATCCCTCACTCACCGTTGGATCAGACTCCCGCCAATCCATGGGGATTTCGAGCTTCGGCCCCACACCACTCAGCTTCTACCTAAATTTCATGGGTTGCCGACCGAAGATCCACACCTCCACCTCCAAGAGTTTGAGATGATCTGTAGCATCATCCATGACAGGTTGATGACTAAGGATACGATCAAGATGATCGCCTTCCCGTTCTCATTGGTTGACAGAGCCGCATATTGGCTCAAGCACCTGGGGCGATTCATTGATACATGGGCAGATCTCCGGACCGCGTATCTGAAGAAATACTACCCTCTCGGCCGGACCAATGCAGCCAAAGCGATGATCAGTAACTTTGTCATGATCCCGAATGAACAGTTCCATGAAGCTTGGGATCTCTTTCGAGAGCTCATCGACCGGTGTCCTCATCACGACATCTCCAAGCCCAACTTAGTTCAGAGTTTCTTCTGTGGGCTGACACCGGAGCTGCAGGGGCTAGTCAACGCCTCTTGCGGAGGATCGTACTTTTCCAAGGGTGAAGACGACGTCTAGGCCATCTACGAGGGCATGGAAGAGAATTCAACTGTGATGACCCAAGCCCGAGTCTACACACAGCAGAAGCCCCCGTAAGGAGCGGGATCATTCCAGAGGATCGCCCGCATCGATGCTGGTCCCAACACAGTGTCGGCAGCCGCAACCCAAGCTGAATCAGCCGCGGCCGACATGGGAATAATCAGTGAGAAGCTGGACCATCTCGAGATCCTCAAGAAGAAACAAACGCAAGGCATGGCCCAGATGGACCAGATCGCTAAAACCATGAGTGATCTGAAGATGCAGATCCTTTACGTCCAGGAGGCACAATCTCACTCCCAGCAGCCTCCCAGATCACGTGCTGACCTCAGCAGTAGCATTCCCAACCAAGCCTCTACCTCGTACCGCCAGGTAAACCATATTCAGGCAGAGCCGGTTCCACTGCTACAGTACTATCCAGCGCAGCCACCATCTCCAGACACTCAGATGGTGGTGTATCAGCCGGAGCAGCCACTAGCAGTTCTTCCTCCACCCTCCTTTGAGCAGGAACCATTGATGGAAGTCAATGGGATTTGGTACGACCGGTACCCTCAGCCTGGGATCCGTCGTGGTCATCCAGGATTCCGTTGGGGAAACGGTGGCTCCTCCTCCCAGCAGCAGAATCCTGCCCAAGGACATCGGAACATCCAGCCACACCAGCAACAACAGCCCCAATATGCCCATCAACAGCAGTACCAGAGTGGTCCTCGCCCCGCCTATTAGGGACAACAGTGGAGGCAGCGACAGTAGCCTCGGCAATCGTATGCCCAGCCGACCCAGAACTATCCGTACCAACAACACCAGCAGCGGCAGCCCCATTTCCAGCAGGGACAACCATCCGATTCTCAGGGTCCCACTTTTGAGAACCCAGCTCTCGATAATCTTGCCTTCTTGCTCTCCGAACAACGAGCATCTTTCAGGCAAGAAATGGATGAATTCCGACAGGAGATGAGGGACATAATAAAGGCAAGGCCGCCATACCCGCTCAGATTGAACCTAATCCGAACACTCTGAAAAGGAAGTCTGAGCAGGTAGAGTTTACAGAGGATACCTCTCCTAGTGACTATTTGAGTGATATGTCCTATTCTTTCTATGATGCTGATTTTGTGACTACTAGGAGCGGTAGGATGCCCACCGGCGGCGTCTCTTCTGAGCGACAACCAGATGCAGAACCAGGAGCGCCAGAGGAGCAGAGTAGCGGTGCTGATGCCGCTAACGATGATGTTGAAGACGGTGGTGCTGATGCCACCAATGATGGAAATCCAGACGACGGTACTGATGCCGTCGTGATACCAGATGCAGACGGTGGTGCTGATGCCACATTTTGGATGCTGAACCAGAGCGCGGTGTTGATGCCGCAAACACAGGTGCAGGTGGTGGTACTGAGGCCACCACATATACTTTTGTTGAGCCACCCTCTGTGATGTTACCACCTTTTGTACCTATGGACTGTGGCAACAAAAAGAAAAACAAAAATATGAATAAAGGAAAGGTTTCTGTGCACATTGCGGATCCATATGTGGTGAATGATGATTATTGTATGGATTCTCCTCCTTCATAGGCACAGGGACCTATTCCTAGTCCACCATCTGTGGAGGCCCCTACCATCCCCTTCCCTGAGGCACTCCGCCAGGCGAAGGGGAATAAAAGAGAAAATCCCAAAAAAGATCAGCAGGTAGAGTTCGGCAACCAGATGATTGACAGGTTCCATATCCAGCTGACTCTACAGGAAGCATTGGAGCACATCCCCCTCTTCAAAAAGAACTTGAAGGAAAATACTACAGTCCGCAGGAAAAGGAGGAACCACAGAGATCAGATCCATGTGCTCACTCATTCCACTTGTTGCACCCTCCAGAACAAGCTGCCAGCCAAGCGACCAAACGCAGGAGCTCCCTATGTCAGATGCGAGATTCAGGAGCAGCAGTTTGATCGTACTCTATTAGACAGTGGCTCTTCAATCAACCTTCTTCCGGCAGCCTTACTCGACCGATTCGAGTTTGGTCCTCTTCTTAGGAGCAGGACAGTCCTTCAGTTTGCTGATAGGTCGACTAAGAGGCTGAAGGGGTTGTTGAAAGACGTGGTCGTTACCATTCAGGGCCTGAAATTCCCTATGGACTTCGTTGTGTTGGACATGGAGATCCCTGAGTCAGTAACTGATGCCCCCATCATTCTCGGATGACCATTCTTGGCCACAGCCAGGGCGGTGACCGATCATGACAGTGGGAAGGTATGTTTTTGCGTAGAGGGTGAAACCATACAAAAAGAGACGATCGAGGAAACCAGAGCCAGAGAATTAGAATGCTCGGAGCAGTC
The DNA here is from genome assembly GCA_037367405.1 of Ottelia alismoides. Taxonomy (NCBI): domain Eukaryota; kingdom Viridiplantae; phylum Streptophyta; class Magnoliopsida; order Alismatales; family Hydrocharitaceae; genus Ottelia; species Ottelia alismoides. The sequence goes on from JAZKJV010007099.1 coordinate 224,161, forward strand.
CAGTGATGCAACACAGATGACAGAGGAAGAGCTAGACATCCACCAGGTTAGTGATTTTGTGATGACTGATGATGAATCCAACTGGATAGATCCTATAGCACCGACTCTCACCTTGCCTACAGATTCACTATATCTCAAGCTCATGGCAGTCGAGAGCCGGGAGAGCACATCCCTGGATGAGGATACACCTGAGGCTAACAGTGTTGTGATGATTGGTGCCGATGATTTCCAATCTTGTTCGTCTTCTTCTGATCCCTCGGATTCAGACATTGACTGGGATGACTTTGATGATTATTTACCTTGCCTGATTCCTTCTGAGCCAACAGCCATGACAGAGTGCGAGCCAGTGCAGTTCATTGATGATTCAGCAAGCCGCCCTTTTTCAGACATTCATGCAAAGCGAGAGTTCTCACATACAGACCTGGTTGCCTTCACACAGACATATCAGAAGCCAGATCTGCCACCTCCCAGTTGTCCAGAACTTAAACCTCTGCCGCAATCGTTGAAGTACATATTCCTTGCAGGTAAGCCCGATATGCACCCAGTCATTATCTCAGCAGGTTTGACTGGGGAGCAAGAATCTCGTCTGATGGAGGTTCTTGAAAGAAACCGCAAGGCAATAGGTTGGAGTATAGCTGATCTCCAGGGGATTAGTCCGGCCCTGTGCTCTCACCACATCTATCTTGAGGATGACGCTAGGCCGTCGCGTGAGTTCCAACGACGGCTGAACCCGAATCTTCGAGACGTTGTCATGAAAGAAATTTCAAAGTGGTGGAGCGCCGATTTTATCTACCCCATCTCCGACTCCAAATGGGTAAGTCCTTTACATGTGGTACCCAAGAAGACGGGTATCACTACAGTTGCCAATGAGTCTGGAGAGGAGATCGCTACCAGAGTACCTACTTCTTGGAGGGTCTGTGTGGACTACAGACGATTGAATGAGGCCACCAAGAAGGATCACTTCCCGCTACCCTTCATTGATCAGATTATCGAGCGGCTCGCTGGGAAGAGTCATTACTGCTTTCTTGACGGGTACTCTGGATACAATCAAGTGGCCATTGCGCCCGAAGACCAGGAGAAAACGACATTCACCTGTCCGTTTGGGACTTATGCTTTCAGACGGATGCCCTTTGGCCTATGTAACGCTCCAACGACATTCCAAAGGTGCATGTTGTCCATCTTTTCGGACATGGTGGGTGACTGTTTAGAGGTCTTCATGGATGACTTCTCGGTCTATGGCGACGGGTTCGATGCTTGTCTTGACTTCCTAGACCGTGTGCTTCAGCGCTGCATAGAGGTCAATCTTGTTTTATCTTGGGAGAAGAGCCACTTTATGGTGACTCAAGGGATGGTCCTCGGTCATATCGTCTCCAACAGGGGCATGGAGGTCGACCCGGCCAAGGTGGATATCATCAGAAAACTCAATCCACCGTCCAACTTGCGTCAGTTACGGTCTTTTCTGGGGCATGTCGGTTTCTACCGACGATTCATTCAGGACTTCAGTCGTATTGCCCGACCGCTTACTGACTTGCTGACAAAAGACACCTAGTTTATTGTCAATGATAAGTGTCTTGCAGCGTTCAAGACTCTCAAAGATATGGTTGTTTCAGCTCCTGTCCTTCAGCCACCTGATTGGTCTCTCCCATTCGATATCATGACAGATGCTTCTGATTTTGCCGTTGGGGTTGTGCTCGGATAGAGGAGGGATGGTTTACCTTTTGCCATTCACTACGCCAGCCGGACTTTGGATGCCGCCCAGCGGAATTACACTGTGACTGAGAAAGAGATGCTAGCCGTAGTTTTTGCTTTGGATAAGTATCGATCTTATATTCTCGGATCTAGAGTGACTCTTTACACTGATCACACCGCCATCCGGTACCTAATGGCTAAGAAGGATGCCAAAGCACGTCTGACCAGGTGGATCCTTCTGCTCCAGGAATTTGATATTGAGATTAAGGATAATCCTGGAGTCAAAAATGTGGTGGCGGATCATCTCTCCAGGTTGGAGAATAATGAGGAATCTGAGCCCAGCGCACCTATCACCGAGACGTTTCCAGATGAGGCGATCTTGTCTATCACCTCGCTCTCGTGGTACGCTGACATTGTGAACTATCTTGTCACCAAGACGGTCCCACAAGGTAGGCCCAGACAGAAACTCGAGACCTTCCTGGCGAAGGCCAAGTTTTACCATTGGGAGGATCCCGTCCTTTATCATGAAGGAGGGGACAGTATCTGGAGGAGGTGCATTCCTCAAGAAGAGCATCATAGCGTCCTCACATATTGCCACAAGCTTGAGGCAGGAGGACATCATTCTGGAAAAAGAACAGCACATAAGGTGCTTCAATCCGGCCTCTGGTGGCCTACTCTCTTCAAGGATTCTGATGAGTTCGTGAAGAGATGTACTGACTGTCAGAAAATGGGAACCTGCGGACAGAGAGACATGATGCCCATGCAACCCATTCACTTCTGTGAGGTTTTTGATGCATGGGGGATTGATTTCATGGGCTCATTTCCTAAGAGCCAGGGATTCGAGCATATCCTGCTCGCTGTTGATTATGTCAGTCGATGGGTTGAGGCCATCCCCGCCCGAGCTGCAGATGCTAAAACCGTGTGCAAGTTCTTGAGGAAAAATATCATTTCACGGTTCGGGGTACCTAGAGTCTTGATTTCAGATGGGGGGTCTCATTTCGTCAATGATAAAGTTAGGGCCCTTGCAGACGAGTTCGGCATTGACCATCGGGTTGCCACACCGTATCACCCTCAGACTAATGGTCTTGCCGAAGTCTCGAACCGGGAGATAAAAACAATCTTGCAGAAAGTTGTCCGCCCAGACCGAAAGGATTGGTCACAGCTTTTAGACTCGGTCTTGTGGGCCTATCGGACTTCTTTCAAGAATCCATTGGGGACATCTCCCTTTCGTCTCGTCTATGGCAAGCCGTGCCATCTGCCAGTGGAGATCAAGCACAAATCTTTTTGGGCAGTCACTGAGTTACTGTTAGATCCCAAGAGCATAGGAGAACAGAGAAGAGCTGAATTGGCAGCCCTGGAAGAACTGAGAGACACAACCTTTTCCAACAGCCTACAGTACAAGGAGAAAGTGAAGACATGGCATGATTCCCATATCAACCATAAACAGTTTGAGCCAGATCAGAGAGTATGGTTGTTTGATTCCAGGCTGAAATTATTCCAATGAAAATTGCAGAGCAAGTGGAAAGGTCCCTATGTGGTCAGGAAGGTACATGACAATGGCAGCATCGACATATCCGAACCGTCATCTTACTCTACCTTCCGCGCCAATGGTCAACGCCTGAAGCTATATCTAGATCATGATCCGCCAACCATTGACGTTGCCCCCATCCTTCTGGTATGAGATGTGCTCTTTGACTCACATCATCTACATCTCATACATGGTGTTCACTTCTATCTTCCGCTGTACATAGCCATCTGTTCATATCACTCTTTCATCTATTGATTTATTTTCTTCTTTTCTTCTTTTCTTCTTTTCCTTTTCTATCTTCTTTTTTGTATCAAAAAGGTGTCGCCCCTTGTAGTCAGTTCTCTATACTTAGGACGTACTTTGTCCTAAGTATAGGGGGGTGTGCACCCCGAGTTTCTCTATTCTTTGATCCTCTCCATTGTCTCCTCTTCTTGTCTATACTTAGGGATATCTTACCCTAAGTATAGGGGGAGACAATCTGAGTACGATCTGTTAATTCCCACCCTTGACCCTCCCTGCGTTGTGTACAATCTGCTATACTTAGGATTATTTGATCCTAAGTATAGGGGGGACGGTCAACTTCTTGTTCATTTGTTCATTCATTTATTCCTTTATTATTTAGACTTATCTATACTTAGTACAAGTTATGTCTTCTCATTTCTCTCCGATCTATGAGGACATAGCTCAAGCTAAGTATAGGGGGGTCGTATATACTACGTATATACTTTAGCCATAACTCGTACTTTCGTATTTTCTTAATAATATGGCTAATAATTCTTTCAAATTCATTAAAAACCTTAATAAAAAGGTGTTTTGTTCCTCAAATTCTTTTGTGTATCTACTGATTAATAAATCAGGTGAAAATGTTATGTGTAAAATGTTTAAAAATCTTTGTGAACATTTATTGAAAACTATTTTGAAAATATTGTGTTACATGTTTTCAACCTTTGTAAAAATGGGTGGTTTGTAAAACTTTATTTTCTTTGTGTGAAATAAAATGTTTGAAAAATGATTTGCAAATGGTTTGAAAAATGGTTGTAAAAATGCTTTGAAAAATCTATAGATACTGTTTTGAATGAACTTTGCAAAATGATTTTCAAATGTGTGTACATGTTTGTAAAATGATTGTAAAAATTATTTTGGACTATAGTTTTCAAAAATTGTGTGAAAAAGCTTGTGTCAAATAAGTTTGAGGAATACTTACATCTCACTAAAATCCACTATATATATATATACTTATAAAATTGACCACGTACCCTTGTAAATTCTTAAAATCCACTTCTTGTATATATAAGAAGCACTCCCGTGTACATATTTTCACCTAGCTTTCAGCCAAAATCTTTTTGTTTTCAAAAATCCTAAAAAAAACATTTGCAAAATTAAAATAAAAAACATCTGAAAAATCTTTTTGAAAAATACAAAAAATGCATATGCATGCATCATCTTTTCAAAAATCCATAAAAAGTTCAAAATCTTTGAAAATTGCATCACGAAAATATTTTCTGCATTGCATTGCATAGCATGGGCATTTTTCGGATTGAGTTTGATAATTGACAAGTCTAAGTAAAATCCGGAGGTTGGAGCTTGATTGGACCTTAAAATCTACCTAATAACAGGAACCTTATAGGAACTGGGTTTGAGGTACTTCATGTCTAGTTGACTTAATTCTTTGAGGATCACGGGACTTGGTTCAATGGATTCTTGACTGCCTAAGTAGAGTATTTCGGAGCACACGCACGATTCTTGTTGATAATGACCTAACTTGGACACCTGCACCTTCCACATGGCTCAACTCAGTTGGAGTGGTGAGGGGATTGGATTTGCCGGTATGAGACGCACACAAGTGGAAACACTTGTCCTCCTCTAGGGAGGGAAGTGCACCCAACCCGTCCAGTGATAAGGAAGTCTAAAGACAGCAGGCTGTGGGTTGCAATAAAGCTTTAAAAGAGGGATAGTCTACTGGCTCAAGAGGAAAAACTCCTTATGTAAATGCTGCTGTGAATAGTATCAAAAAAAAGAAAAAGTTCAGGCATGTACAAAAAAAAAGCCTGCAAGTATGTACAATTGTTGTAAAGTCAATAAGCAAGCTTGAGTTCCAAAGTCAAATATGTGAGCCTGCGGCAGGATGACTTGACTACACTGGTCTTGCATTCCAGGATAGGTAGCTACACTGGCTACCGTCCATTCTTCTCTTCACCCCCTCCTCTTGAGCTGGTTGCCAGTTGAACTTAGAAGGGAAAACCACGCTCCTCGAGGATGGAGTTATTGGATTGGGGAATCATTGGGTTGTCGTACTGGAGAAGTCAGTTTCTTTGCCATTCTAGTTGGGGAGAGCCACCATCACTTACACTGTACGAGTCAGATTCATAGTCGTAAGAGTTTGCGTATGAGTTGAAGTATTTCTGACCTGGCTATTGAGGAGACTTGGACAGAGTTTTGGGATTCTCAAGGACTGTTGGATTTCAAATTCGGTTCTCATTAAGGTTCCGCTCGCACTAAAATTCCAAAGGTCCGACTTAAGCTCCAAACTTTGATTTTGTGAAGACAAGTTTGAAGATCAAATTCAATCCAAGTTCTTCTTTTTCTTTTCTTCCTTTTTCTTTTTGCACTTATTGCATAAGTGTTTGCTAGGGACTAGCAAAGGTAAAGTATAAGGGGATGATGAATCCACATTTCATCATCTTTATTCTATCATTTTGGCACCAAAAACCCTAGCAAATGCCTGTAAATAACATTAAAATCATCATCTTAGCATTCATGCATGTGTATTCACATAGTGTATAAAATACTGTAATTAAGGCCAAAATTATAGAATAAATAAAAGAAAAGAAAAAGAATAAAATATTGTAAATATTTTATGACCCAAAACCCCGAGACCTAGGCATCTTGATGAATAGGTCGACCAGGAATAATGTAGGGGGAGATAAGGGCCAAGAATACCAATAAAATACCTATATTTTCAATTCATTCTTTATTCATTTTGGGACCTATTTTTGGTTCCCCTTTTATACATCAAATAAAGAAACTTTGTACATGAAAGTTGTAGATAATTTTATAAATAAAAATACAAAATTGATTTTACTGAAAAATAATATACAGATAAAAAGTTATGATCTGAATAAAAATCCAAAATCCCAACTTCACAGACCCGTATCTCACAAACGAAAACTCCAAATGCAGCAAATTCACCTTTAATTGTATATAGAATAAAATAAGCTATTTAATGGCAGTTTCGCATTTGGCGGAGCTACGATTTGAAAGTTGAGTTTTGGAACCACATTGTATAATTGTACAGATTAAAATATTCAATTTATTCTTTATTCATTATTTTCATATTTTTATATTTTTATAATTTTGTAAATAATACTTACAATAATTATGTACATTAAAATTGGAATAAAAACCAAAATAAAAATAAAAATAAAATACTTGTAAATAAAAATACATAGATATAATACCTATATGTATACCTATACAACACATACTTTTATTTTATTAATTCGACAAAACACCTCAGAAAAATGAAATAAAAATGTATTTACATGTATAAAATTATTTTATAATTTTATAAAATAAGAAATAAAAATAATAAAATTAAAATACACAGAATAAAAATAAAAGACCAAAATATATAGGTATTATACCTATATAGGGTATAAAAGAAAACTTGAAAAATATATTCCATAAAAATAATTAAAAATCAGAATAAAATCATAAAATAATAAATATTTTTTATTTAATAACCTAAATTTAATAATGTCATTTACTATTTTATTTTGAATTTTTTAATAATTTCGGCCTGGATTTCTCTGGTTGGTCCACGTGGACCAACCAGGAGCGGTCTAGAGTTGACCTCGGTCAACTCCCTGACCGAGGCCTGCCATCTCTGACACCCAGATTTTTCCCCGACTTCCCCCAATTTTCGAGCTCGATCTGTTCGTCCTCACGCCTCGATTCCTTCTTGGAACTTCATCCCCGATCACCACTCTCCCACGCCATGTATTCGGATCCAGCCATATCTTCATCATTCGTGCGTGAGTCTGGCTTGAAGGAGACGCCATCATCTTCTACTTAAACACCCCGCCACCTTCATGCCCAGGTTTGAACCCTCCTTAGCCATTTATTCTCCTCCCTGTTGTGCTTTTCGTGTTGCCGGAGGTGACAGCTCCGCATCCACACCCTCAGGCGAGTCGAGGAGGCTCTGTAGCGGCTCCACCACCTCCGCCGACCACCGGCGTCGAGGTATCTCCACCTCAGGTCCTGCACCTTCGAGGTATCCCCTTTTTCCTTTTCTTTTCGCTTCATTTTAGTTCCCTTAGCCTAAGGATCAAAAACCCCCAAAAAATCCTAGTTTCATCGCCTGAATCGCCTCTCCTCGCTCATCGCCGGAGCGCACCTCCGGCTGACGCCCCTTCGCCGTCCACAGACCACCTTCGACCTTCACTACGCCTCCGCGGGGTCCAGGCAGTTTGCCCTGGACCCTCTCACCCCGTTTTGCAGGTCAACGCACAGTCAAAGCCCCTTGGGCTCATTTTGGAGCATCGCCGGAGATACCTGGAGCTTCGAGCTCCGCCGCTTCTGCAGCAGCACCACCGTGCTTCTCCGACGAAGCTGAGTACCTCAGCATCTTCCTCGACCTTCCAGGAGCACGCCGGACCACTTCGCACGCTCCCAGACCGCCGGAGATCCGATATCGAGCTCGGGGAAGTTCGCCTCGCTGGCGTTCTTCCCCGTTCTTCCTCTGGGTGTCTCCACCGTCCGATCCTCAGCCCGCTCCAGATCGCACCTCGACCGTCAGATCTTGGCTACCTCCTGCCGTCGATCTTTTCGCTAGATCTGATCTCCACCGTCCATCGCTGAACCGTCATCGCGCGTTGTGCGCGCGCCACGTGGATAAGTGAGCGGCCATCCGTCGTTCGATCACGCACGAGGATATTAGGCGTGGGTATTTTGCACTCACACCCTCGCCAGATTTTGTATTTCTATTTAGTCCTGCAATTTTATTTCGTAGTTTAAATATTTTATAACTTTTGCAAAAAGAACCCTGCCTTTATATTATTTGCATCTAGGTCCTCCGCCACGTCACCTCACGTGACCTGTACACGTGAGGTGCGGGCATTTTGCATCGAGGCCCTCGGTCCTTTTTGTATTTCATTTTAGTACAAGGATTTTTACGTTAAGTGTTTAATTTTTGGAAAAATTGCATGTAAGCCCTCGGGTTTTTGGGAAATTACACTTCAGTCCTCGCCAGGAGCGTGCAAGTCACGTGCCCTGGTGGGTATTTTGCGCCGACACCCCTGCGGCTTTTGTAATTTATGTTTGGTCCTTGAAATTAAATATTCAGTGTTATTTTTGTGCGAAAATTGCTTATAGACCCCTGGATGTTCTGATAATTGCACTTATACCCCTACCAGGCTGTGATATTTTTTTGTAGACTTGTCTTATTTATTTGGACCATCATTTCAATTCCAAAAATTCTCAAAAAATAGACTTAAGCTCATGTGTGCTTGATTTTTAACTCTATAATTTTTATTTTTAATTTTATTGCTTTTTAATATTTATTAAAAATCAAAAACATGCCTTTTGTTCACTGTCTAGCTTAGAAAATACCAAAAAATATTAAATTATCTCGAAAAATTCCAAAAAAATTCCCTGTTGTGTCTTTTAACCTATTTTAGTGTCAGTCCAAAAATCACTAAAAATCTCAAAAGAAAAACCTTAAAAATTCAAAAATACATAAAACTTCAAAAAAATCTATAAAATAAAAAAACTCCAAAAATTACAAACTCAGTTCCTGTTTACTCTATATTTTATTAGCTTTATGTGAAAAATAGTGTGAAAAATTTTGGTGGTTGTTTGCTAATTTTAATTCCTATTTTACTCACAGCCAGTGCCTTCTTCACTGTTGTCTTTTATTTCAGTTTTTAAAAATACCAAAAACATCAGGAAAAATACCCAAAAATCCCATAAATAGTAAAAAAATCCTAAAAATATCAAAAACATTTTATTTATGAATTTTTGGTTATTTTTGCATGTTTTATAAATACTTTATCTTGTCTTTTATTACATTGTTTTCAAATTCCAATATTTAAAAAGAAAAAAAAATATAAAATATAAAATTATAAAAATCGGAAAATCAAAAATAAAAATACAAAATTAAAAATAAAAAAAATTAAAATTAAAAAGCCACAAAAAAAATCTTTGTTTGCTTGCTTAGTGTAGACATCACACTTTCACACACACACTTGTATTTGATCTGCCCTGGTTGCTCCCTGTGTTCGAACTCTCTGCATACTTGCCCTTTACATCATTTGTGCAGAGTTAAAAATAAATTTTAACTCCACATTTATTTCTAATTATTGATCTTTAGTGTGGGTTAATTGTTGACTTTAATCGAGATTTGTGTGGTCGACACTTCGACTGAGTTCACACTTTGTGTTGGACTTAAGACCACCTAATTTCGGCTAAATCATTAACTCATCTAGACGACGGTTAACCTGTTCCATTTCTGTCTTGTGTGCAATTTCGAGCGTACTCAACATATCCATGATTTGATTTAGAGCTTGGGCTTGTGAAGTCATCTCAGGTTCGGTGTGGTGACCCTGGCTTTCTGCTCTCTCCTTCCTTGGTATGTATTGCTGTGAGGTGTAAGGCTAGGAGGATCTCTACGGTGCTAAGGAAGACTGTTGCTGCTGCAGATAGTGATATGACTGTGAATGGTTAGCAGGATACTGATATGAATGCGGTCTCTAATAAGCATGTTGGTGAGACTGCTGCTGCGTGAAGTTCTGTCGGTTGTGGAAGTGTGGACGTCCATGCTGCGGGTAACTGTACTACTGTTGATGATAATGAGGTACACTCGGTTGCTGAATCAGAGTATACCAAATCTCGTTGATCTCCAGAGTGGCTTGAGTCTCAACATCCATATCTGCAGCACTGATGATTTGACCGGTATTGGCATGAGATTGATCCTCATGCCAATCAATCTGCGGAGTCTCGGGTTCGCTCTGAACAAAATGTATCTGACGAGTGGGTGGAGCGGGTAAAGTCCTTTGTGTAGGTTGTGCATTCGAAGAAGATTGGGCCTGCTAGCACTGAAGTTGAAGCTCTGAAACCTTCTTTGTGAGATCACTCAGCTGCTGAGGTAGAGATGAGAGTTTCTCCAACTCTCCCAGCGACTATAAGTCCTGAACTTGTTTTTAAATCACATCTACCAACATTAATTTCTCGCTAATGAAGCCCATGTTGGTGTTGGATTCAGACTTTGAAATATTAGCCACCTTACGATGCTTTCGGTGATGTGGTGGCTGAGGGGCTTTCTGGAATGCCCGAGTAGAGTCGAAGACTCTCGAATTCTCCTCCATCCCTTCGAAGATGGACTAAACTGTCTCAGCATCCTTATTCAAATAACTGCCACCACATGCGACACTCACTAGCCCTTGAATGTCCGGCTGGAGTCCTCCAAAATAGTTTTGCACGAGCACCTTCATTGGTATCTCATGATGCAGGCATCTCTCCATAATATCTTTGAATCTATCCCATGCCTCGTGGAAAGATTCATTCGGTAGCTGTGTGAAGTTGGAGATTTGACTCCTCATCATGTTCGTCCTCCCTAGAGGAAAATACTTACGCGGGAATGTAGACTTCAAATCGTCCCATGTAGAAACTTCTCTTCCTAGATGGCTTAACCAATAAAGTTTCTTATCTGCTAAGGCGAAGGGAAAGGCTTTGAGGCGAACAACCTCCTACGTAACTCCTCGATAGCTAGTCGTACCACAGATCATCTCGAACTGATGTAGAAAGGTAAACGGCTCCTCTGTAGCATTCCCGTAGAACTTGGGAAGCAAGAGATGAAGGACGTCCTCAACTCGTATGGCCCTTGATTCAGCGGTACCGAATCCAATGATGGAGCGTTCTCACGCCCGGGTCATACTCATCTCGTAAAGTGGCGGGAACCACTGCAGGTGGTAAAGGGTTCCTGACTCCTGCTCACGGCACAGCTATCTCAGCCCACAACTCGGTTTGAGTGCTAAACTGTTCTCGAATCTTCAAGTTCATCTATTGTAAAGTATCGAGAATTCATGTCGTGATGTCTGCGGCTGAATCTGGTCTTCCGTCATGGTAATCCTCAGCTGGCCTCTCGTATGCTGGTCCTTTTCCACGATCCATGTGTATCAGATCTGCTGTGAAAGAAAATTTCTTGTAAGAACTCAGTGAAAAATCGGCTGGAGATATTGATGATGTATTGAGGTAAGGGTCTGCCTCAATAGACTGGCCGGGAGGCGAGGGAGTCGGGGTCTGACTCTCCTCGAGATCAGATGGGACCAACTCGAGAAGAGGGTCATCCCGAGCTTGTGAAGATGTACGACGGATGGTGGACGATCGAGAGCTCATGGAGTCTGAGCAGAAAAGCTATCGAGTCATCATCTTTGATGTCAAGAGAATGATCAGGAGAGCACGATTTACGATTCAAGAAAGATGGAAACGCGTAAAGCTACGGTAACTCACGCCCTGCAAGCAAACACAAAGCAAACTCGTTTTCACCAACACAACCCGATGATGACCGTAAGAGTTCGGTCTTTTATCTTATCGGTTTTAGGATTGTATTAGCAAACAAATATAATCACAGTTATGCGAGCTGATAGGTGCCCGAAGTTTCCTTGAAATGCTAGCCCGAGTCTTTACAGAGAATCATTTGCTCTCAGCCAGTATGGGAGTAAGTACAGACCGTTTCCGGCTACCCATGTTACTTGAGAACGGAGCCTTACGAAGTGTCCTCTAAACCCCCCACTCTGCTAAGTAAACCCGGACCGTTTCGGGCTACCTGAGCGTACCCACTGAAAAGCGGTGATTAGGTGTATAAACTAAGTAGTATTTCACAAGAAATACAGGTTTTTGGTTCTATCCTTACGGGTCGTCTCTCACTCGTGCACTCTGAGAAGAAATGTGCGGGGATTACTCTCCCAAATCAATTGAATCTTACGTTTATTTTAGATCAGATACGTTAGCAGTCGTGATTTTATTTTTTGTGTTTTATATTTTTAGGGTTTTTTCAGACAAACGCCTACCGAGTGTTTTTATTATTTTTTATTAAAGTCCTAAAATCATGCACCTAGGTGACGAGTCCTAAGACTAACTACGAAAGCGCAATCAGATAGAATAAAAGAAAACTCCTAATCAAGCACCTAGCCCCGAGAAAAGCTGCAGAAAAACCATCGATGCGAGAAAACCGCGGTGGGTGCCCTGATCCCCCGAATGCACGACACTCGACGAATCAGACCCCGAGAAAAAAAGGGAGGGGAGGTACAAATCAGGATGCCCTTAGGGGGCCCCTTTCTACAAAAACAAAAACATGGGCAAGTGCCCTTTTCTCTCTCTCTCTCTCTTTTACAAGAATAAAAGAAATACGACACGAGTCCTAACTATTCCTGCCCTCTGCAACCAAGAACCTCGATCTCTGCACTTTCAACTATTTTATGGCTTTTGAAAAAGCTGACTGAACCTGTAGGCCCTACAAGAATTAGTTAAGAAACAAAAACACACACAAAAGCCGTAAACAAAACTTTAAAAGAAACATGAAAAATCGTAAAACCGAAGTAAAAACTATTACCGAAAGAAAATTTGTAAAATCAAGAATAATAGAGGAAATTTCGGTTCAAAAACCGTTGTAAAAACAACGCTTCCCCGACAACGGTGCCATTTTGATAAAGCTCAAATTTCAGGAGCCGATTAGAATGTCGGTGTAGAGAATCGCTCAGAACTGAAACTCAAACTTAATCAAACAAAAGTCAGTTAAAATAGGAGAGAGAGAAAAAGTGAAGTGGATTAATCGGCTTCTCTCCTATTTAAACCTTACACTATTTTATTTATCCAGGTAAGTGTGCCTGGGTCGAACACAAGGAAGCAGAATATTTTAACTACGGTTTTCGAGACAAGGAATAAATTCCAACCAAAAATTCTCTTTTTATTCTTGAATTTACAATGAAAGAAATTGAAACCAATTCGGTAGAAAACAAACTCAAAAAAACAAGAATCATAACCACAAAAGAAAGTGACTAAAAATTCAGGAAAAATACTTGAAAAATCCATGCGGTATTTATCAAGCTACCCTAGAAAATTCGCAGAAAAATGAGAAGAATTCGAGTTTCAAATGACCCTTACAAGACAAGGGCCTAACTGCAAGAAAAATATTTTGTTTTTGTTACAAAACAGTCCCTGGAGGGACTAAAATGCAAGAAAAATATGTTTTATTATAATTAGGTCCCTATGCAGGGGACCTAATTGCAATTCTGGAAACTCCTGGAGGTGCATTTGGATTTCTGGAAGCTGCTGGGTTTAGTGAGCAAATTTTCCATCGATTCACAATGGACGTCTCATATTAGAATTGGGCGTGTGATCCGGACCATGCGTTCATGCCATGTGTCGCCAGGTTGTACGTTCTGGAGGCTCTTGGTGTTCTTCAGGCGATTCATGCTTCTGGTGGAGTGGTCGTCTTCTACGATTTATCACCGTCGATGTACGAGTCTCTGGGGCCTCCGGCAGGGCCAGAGGGGTCACTCCTTCAACCCTCTAACTCGCCCGCGGTAGGGGTTGGTCGGAGGTGGCTGATGACGGTGGGAATCAGCCGGTGAAGATGGCTGTTCAGGCAACACTTGGAGGTTGTTGAGACTGATTCTTGTTTTTTTTTCTTGGGATTTTGAAGCTCCAGATGGAAATGAGTATGCTCCAGATGATAGTAGACCTGCAAATAAGATATATATTGCTCGATTTGTAAAGAAATCGGCACAAAATTATGTTTCGCAAGTTTAAAAATATGTTTCCAGAATTAAGGGCAACGTGTGAATGCCAATGAAGAAGATGAACTTTGGGGATTGTTTTGATTGGAGTTGAAACGCGAACATGCTAATCATGGCACAACGCTCGAGAAATAAAATGTTGAAAAAATATACGGATGAATAGATCTGGGAATAGAAGTGTATTACCTCTAATGTTAGCTCGACGGTCGACTGGAGCTCCACGCAGCTCGAAGCAACGATGCAAGGCGGACGGGAACCATGGAACGTCTCCTCCGATGTTCCTCTTCCACGCCGGGAGGCGCCATGGTGCTGTCACCATCGGAGGCAGCTGGAATGAGGCTTGGAAGTAGGAGGTCAACTGATGGTTCTGGAGAAGATTCAGTTATGGTGAGTTAGTTGGATCTCGCCAAGTTCATGGCCTTTTATAGATGAATTGCTTGGGCTTCAAGGCTAATCCAAGGATGGGCGTGTGTTAGGGAGTGATGAATCTACGTTTCATCATCTTTATTCTATCATTTTGGCCTTAAAAACCATAGTAAATGCGTGTAAATAGTGTTAACTCATGCATTTTAGCATTCATGCATATTTGTGTAAACATTGTATAAAATGTGGTTTTTAAAGCTAAAATTATAGAATAAAGAAAAGAAAAGAAAGAGAATAAAATATTATAAATATTTTATGACCTGAAACTCCAAGACCTAGGCATCTCGATGACTAGGTCGACATGTAATAAAGTAGGGGGAGATAAGGGCCAAAATACAATAAAAATACCTTTTATTTCATTCATTCTTTATTCATTTTGGGACCTATTTTTGGTTCCACTTTTTATACCTCAAATAAAGAAACTTTGTACATGAAAGTTGTAGATCATTAAATATAGAAAAATACAAAATTGATTTCACTCAAAAATAATATACAGATAAAAAGTTATGATTTGAATAAAATTCCAGAATCCTAACTTCCCAGACTTGTATCTCCCTAATAAAAACTCGAAACGCATCAAAATTACCTTTAATTGTATATAATTTTAAATAGTCTATGTAATGAAGGTGGTCTCACATTTTGCGGAGCTACGGTTTGAAAGTTGAGTTTTGGATCCTTATCGTATATTTGTAAAGATTAAAATATTCATTTTATAAATTATTCATTATTTTTATAGTTCTACATTTTTATAATTTTGTAAATATTATTTATAATATATATGTACATTACAATCAGAATAAAAACCTGAAGAAAATACAAAAATAAAATACTTGTATATAATACATAGGTATAATACCAATACACATACATATATAATTAATACTTATATTTTATTAAGTGTACAAAATACTTCAGAAAAATAAAATAAAAATATATTTAAGTGTATAAAAGTATTCTATAAATTTATAAAATAATAAACAAAAGAAATAAAATTAAATACATAAAATAAAAATAAATTAATAAAATATATAGATTTGTATACATATATAGGCCTAAAATGGTAACTTGTATTTTTATACCTCTAAAAAATAAATAAAAATCATAATAAAATAATTTACAAATAACAAACATTTTTTATTTAATGACAAAAAATTAATAAAATCAGTTTATATTTTTAATTGAATTTACAATCCTTTTCCCCAGAATGCCTGGGCTGTGTCAAAACCTTGGTTTTGCTGATCTTCGCGGATTTTTCGAGACCAAGGCTTTCATCATTTGATGTTGTGCTCTTCTACTTTTGCTCCTCGATGAATGGGCTTACACGCCCTTGTGTTTTTTCGGGCTTAGGATCATCGCTGCACCTGTGATCCTCCCTTGAACATCCCACGTCGTCAACTCTTCAAATAGGACCCCTCGATTTCCCTTCCTCTTTTGATCACTCTTCCTCCACTCTAACCTTAGCCTAAAACATCGAAGACCTTCCTGGTGACAGCAGGGAGCGTCTGCACACATCGGAGAGGTCGGAGCGACATTGAATCGAGCGAATCCCCTCGCTGGAGGTCTCGCCTTGGTGAGGTCCTTTCTTCCTCATTCTATGTTCTTTTTGAACCTTAGAGTATTTGTAGTTTTCCCCTCGTGTCGCTCTTCCATTATCTCTCGCTTAATCATCGCCAAACCCCTCGGATTTCGTGTTTGCCAAGATCGAGTTTCGTCGGCCGACATTGAAGCATTTCCACGCCGCCACTCACGTCTTTTCCACCCTCCACAGAGTCGGGGCATTTTGCCCCCGACGCCTTGACACTTTTCTTGCAGGTCCGAAGCTCAACCATGCATCTGGGGCTGATTTTGTGCCTCGCCAGAGGTACCTGGAGCCACCGTGCTCTGCCATCGCCGCTGGAGAGCTCCGATCATCGCCGGAGTGTTTTAAAGCCTCTAGCCAACACAGGATCCTTGCAGGGTTGATTTGGACCATTTTCGAGCTCCATCTCACGCCGGAGGAGGCAGAGCGAGGCCGGGGAAGCTCGCTGGACGAAGCCTTCTTCCCTGTTCTTGCTCCTGCGTTCCCGGCCGTCAGGTCGGGCTGATCTCCAGGATGAGCAGCATCTGTTAGATCGCACGCAGCCTCAGTCGTTGATGCCCATCTGAATATCTAATCGGGGCCGTTCGCGCGAAGGGGTACAGGTCCACGGATCAACGCCACGTGTGAAGTGGGAGAACTCCCACCGTCCGATCGAGCTAGCTGAGTATTTTGCATTCTCTACCCCAGTGTTTTTTATATTTAATATTAGGACTTAAAAATTTCAGTTGTCGTTCAAACTTTTGTGATATTTGCAATCAAGCCCCCAGAGTTTCTGATAATTAAAATTAGGTCCCCGCCAGGCACGTACGCGTCACGTGCAGGCCTGGACATTTTGCAGAAATAACCCGCAACTTTGGGTATTTCGATTTAGTCCAGGAACATTTTGCAGCGTTGTATTATATTTGGAAAAATTGTAAATTTGCCCATCGGGTTTTTGATATTTAAAAATAGGTCCCTGCGAGTCGCGTGCCTTACGCACGTGACTTTGGAAATTTTGTGCCTTTTCCCCTGAATGTTTAGCTATTTGTGATTTGTCCTAGAAATTATTTAATTAGTTGTAAACTTCTAGAAAAATTGCAACTGGGCCCTTGAGTTTCTGGATATTTACGTAAATGCCTCTGTAGTACTGATTTTTCCTTTTGTTGTTTTCATTTATTTCATGCACCTCTAAAATCGTAAAAACTCCACAAAAATTAGTCTAAGCTCCTGTTGCATCCTATTTTCACTCCATATTTTTAGTTTGCATTTTCATATTTATAAAAATTCAAAACATGCATTTTTGCTACTGTTTGCATTTGAAAATACCAAAAAATATTAAAACTCCTTGAAAAATTCTAAAAAAATCGCATTTTGTGTGTTTATGTGTGTTTAACTTCATTCAAAAAATACCTAAAAAATTCCAAAGTAAAACCCCTAAAAATTAGAAAACCCCTAAAAACTTCATAAAAATCTTAAAAAATTCTAGAAAAATCCTAAAAATCTAAGTTTAGTTAGGAATTTTCTCTGATTTGTTATCTTTAATTTAAAATTAGTTTGAGGAATTTTGGTCATTGTTTGATATTTTTCATCCTCACTTTTGTTTTAGCCTTTTATTTTCTTCACTATTTTCAGTTTTTTTGTCTTTAAAAATACCAAAAAAATTAAGAAATATAAAAAAAATCACAAAAATATTAGAAAAATATAAAAACACAAAATATTTTTATTCCCTAAATTTTGAGTTTTTTGCCTCTTTTTAAATATATTTTGCCTTTCTTATATTGTGTACTTCTTTTATTAAAAGAAAAAGAAAATATAAAAAATATATAAAATATAAAAAGAAATAAAAAAATCAAAAAATTTAAAATCAAATATAAAATTATAAAATCAAAAATTAAATAAAAAAATAAAAAAGAAAAACCTACAAAAAGGTCCACTTTGGTTGAGTGATACATAAGACATAGGCCATTTGACTTTCACTTAGTCTGCTTTACTCCTTTGCTTCCTGTGTTCGACCCCTACTTGCTTGACATTATACATTCATAGTAGGGTATAATAAATGTTGATCCTTACTCTTTATTGCTTGATTGATTGTGTGGTTAATTGTTGATAAACGTGAAGGCCTGAGTAGTCACCTCAGCGATAGTGAGTCTGATCTGTCAGACCATTACGTAGCGGCTCTCGCCTTTTCCGCTTTTCAAATGGCACTATTGCCGGGAGCATCGGCTTGTAGAGTAGACTTTGTGTCTTTTTACTTGCTTAGCTATTTTTGCTTATCTTATTCTATTGTATAATTAATTTTGAAATTGTCTGACATTTCTTTCTTGTTTTCTTGCGAGGGACCACAGACCGAGGAGGATCGCCTAGGGGATCCTGAGCAACCTCGGGAAACGGAGCTGGCTATTCTATCCTAGTCGGTAGGAGAGAGCAGGAGAACTTGAGAGAGAGAGAGGATAGTTAGCTTTTTTTTTTATTTTTTGTGAGAGAGAGATTTTTGAGTAATTTGTAATAATACAGGTACGTTGGACTCTTGGACATTCGGGCCCAATTTCCAAGTGTTTGTTCACTTGGGGGCTAAACGCAGTTTTTATGCGTTTTCACCGCCTTTCTTATTTTGTTTTCCGATTTTGGTTTTCTTTATTTTGTGGAATGAACCCTTAGTCTTTAGGATTGCTTGATCGTGTAATCTAAGGCCAAACACCTAATAACCATTGCATGCACCTATAGTCTTCTCGTTTGGACTTAGAATTAATTAATTGCGAAAGTACTCAGTCTCGATGCCGCATGCCGCTAGAGGTCGTATACAGCGCTGGCAAGATCCGTTGTGGCAGACATTGATCGGCATCAGAGACCGGACTTAGGCTTCGATCTGAGTACTTAGCATTTGGTTCTTCACGTGTAGCAATTGCCTGCTTAGCACGATTTCCATGTGCATATCGGCATTTAGATTAGGTTTTTTAAATTCCTGTTTTGGCATCCCGCCTGGAGAGAGCTGGGAGGCAATGTAAGTCTTCTAACTGAGCATTCATCATTTAGGCACAAAGGTGAGATTTCCATCTTGGTGCCGGCTTGCGTTGCTTTTCCGATCTTCTCCCTCTGTTTTTGGATCAAATAGGACTCAATGAAAATACCAAAAATGTTAGGCGCTTGTATTGAATCTACTCAAAACAAGTGATAACACAAAAAAATTAAAAAAGGGACTACTAAAAAAACTTGACCTAAATAGAACTGAATAATTGGACTCATTGCCTTGGGGTGAGCAAAGCCCTCATTTGTTTTCAGGTTGCATAGGAAGGTTTCCTTCCCAGTGAGGTGAGCATCGTCGTAAGGATTAGAGCCCAAAACCCAGTCTATGGCCGCCTTGTGTATCGCCTGGATTTTCGAAGTATTGGCGCTTCTATCGTACGTAGACGAGTAGGGCTTGGTCGGCATTGATGATACTCTATTGTGTAGAGCATTGACCTTGTCCGAAGTATCGAGCATAGGCCATGCCTTCATGGGGGTGTCTGCTTCATTTTCTTGCGTTCGAGTAGGTTCTCGCACGCTCACGGGTGATTCCGTTGTGAGTGAGATCCGAAGTATTGGTTTCACCTATCGGCTTCTTCCCTCTATTTCTTTGGCTGAGTAGGGATCCAAGAAGGGTTAAAAGGACCTTAAAAAGTGCAGACTACATGTTACACAGGAGGAGGACAAGTACGTGATACTTTTCTGGCAGTACTCTCTCTCCTATAGGCATAACGCTCTAAGGACTCGTTACAATATAATTGCCTGAAAATCAAATCTAAAACTCACAAAGATAATTTCCGAACCTTCACGGCTTCACGGGTCGAGTTGGTGAATCCATTA
>JAZKJV010007101.1:0-78253 GCA_037367405.1 Ottelia alismoides
TCTGTCGGCTTGGACGGACCAAAGGATGTGCACCCCGCCTTGCAGCAATTATCTCTCATTTTCATGCATGCATCATTATACCTTATGCAAAACCAATTTATCTTAGAATCAATAATAATAATTTGTTTAGTTAAACAAAATCAACATATTAATACAAAAGACCCTCAGGCCACACTTCTTTATCTTGGTATACTAGCAAGTATCCCATGCCACACCTTCACCCAAGATATATGCAATCATCTGTTACAAAAAAAAGTAAGTGTCATAAAGTTAGCCATATGTATACACACAACAATTAAAGGTGATCCGTTGCCAGCTAACGTATCCATTAGCATGTACATGCACATGAGTAGTTGTTGAATGCTTCCTCGTAAATGATGCACGGTTTTTCTATAAAAAGCTATTAGTTACGAGAGAACAGAATATTCTTCTGCATGAAATAGAAGATAACTTGATGTTACATTGTAGAGTTATCTCCATGGTTATCGTGCTATAAAGAGAGTCGTGCCAAAGAAGAATCAACAATAATAAGTACAAGATTGTTCTCTATTTACGGATATTGTTATGTGTTGAACACCTTACCAATGGATAGTAATATTAATTCAGGCAAAGGCTTGTATATTTTATCTGATATGTTCTATGTATAGGAGATGCGCACATGAATCATTGCCTTCACATAGGACACTACGTCACCACGTAGATGTATTGTTTGCATCTCAATGTATGTATAACACATACATATTTAAATATCAAGACAAATCTATAAGATTGTAAGATTACGATTCATTTGCAATTCTATCCGTTCACACTATCTAAAGGCATCATCAAGTTTATAGTATTATACCCTTCACATCTCATAACAAAAAAATATCACTTTGCATGCCTTCTTAAATTTGTCGTCAGTCCTCCCTCCTCAGTTACTTCTTGAATCGATTAGCCATGACATTTCCAACCACTTGTTGACAAATATCAAATCCATGTAAGATGGAATATGATTGAATGAGTCACCAATCCATAGATATCAAAACCACGTTGACAAAACCCCACCGAGTCAAGAACCGATGCGTAGCATTATCTAGCATGGTTAGCAAGATCGTGTATTTAAAAGGGACAATGATTATAATGTCTATGCACAGAAATTATGATGTAGCATCATCCAAGGTCTTAATATAGCATATTAGAGTGAGGTCTATCCTCGTTTTGTTCGCACGAAACTTATCATGGAAATAATCGATGGAAAATCAATCATGACATACCAACAGCAAGAGGAGATCCCGTGATAGGATCGAAAATAAGTATTCAACCACGAAATGACAATCTCCCTAAAAAATGAGGAGAAAGTCGAAGATATATTGCATATGCTAGCTCACGCCTCTGATCGGTATGCTTGATCACTCGATCAAGAATCTGATGAGAGAAGTGTCTTTCTCTTGATGACGCTCCTCCTTTTCCTGTTGTAGCGAAGCTATGGAGTTTTGCGAGCTTCTGATAATGATGGTTGCATTGTTCTCCTCTTGATTCCCTAGAGAGGGAGAGGAAAACTGAGATGAGGGAATGACTTGGGGAGGGGATAAATGATTGATTAGGGTTTGGAAAGGAGTGGGGTAGAGGAGAGATGAAAGGTAAGGGTCTTAATATGGTTTAGGTGTAAAACTCTACCTTTAGAAACCCTAAAATAATACTAACCCATAAATACTTATCCAATTTTTGTAACCATTAAATCCCACCAATATCCAGGACTCCTCTTCGCTAAAACGTGCATATCTCATGCATCCGGACTCAGAATTTTGCATTCTTGGACTCGTTGGAGAGCTTGTGACTAGATGCTTATAATTTAAGATTTTCGAAAAGGTTGAAATTTACGGGACGTTATAAGTCTCATCCCCGAGACTTAGGATGCAAGAGGTGTAACATGACAACATTAAAAGCATGAATGTATGACTTATAGATTACCATTAAAGAGACGTGGATAGTCATGTCGCATATCCGCCTCGAATTCCCAAGTGACCTCCTCAGAGTTATGTCATTGCCAAAGGACCTTCACCGAAGGTATCTCCTTATTCCTCAACTTCTTCACCGAGCGATCTATGATCCGGACCGGTTCCCTAGAATAACTCAGATTGGTATCCACGTTAAGATCATCATAATTAATCACATGCGATGGATCACGTACGTACTTTCTCGAGTTGGGAGGTATGAAAAACGTCATGTGTGCTAGTAAAGTTAGGAGGAAGTGCAATTCTGTATGCAACTCTACCAATCCTCTCGAGAGTCTCGAAAGGTCCGACAAACCCTGATGCTGACTCTTCACTCACTCCAAACCGTTGAACTCCCTTTACGGGAGAAACTCTCAAGAAAATAAAATCTCAAACCTCAAAGCTAAGATCAGTGCACCGTCTATAGCTATAGCTCTTTTGCCTACTCTGTGCAGTAAGAAAGTTGTCATGAGCCATCTTGACTACCTTCGCAGTCTCCTCCAAATACTCTACCTTGTGTAAAAGATTATATACAATCTCCTGCCAACTCAGAGGTTTATAACACTGCCTTCTGTACAATGCTTCAAAAGGGGTCATGCCTATGCTGTCATGATAGATGTTACTATACGCAAACTCTACTAATGACAAATGGTCCTTCCACACCCCCTTCCACTCCATCACACATGCTCGAAGAAGATCCTCTAGTGTTTGAATCATCCTCTTGGACTGTTCATTGATTTGTGGATGGTAAGCAGAACTAAGTCATAGTTTCACCTCTAAAGAACTCATGAATTCTCTCCAGTAGTGAGAGGTGAACCTTGGATCATGATTAGATACAATCTGTTTCGGCAACCCATGAAGTCTGACATTCTCCTTAACAAAGATCACTGCAGGCTACATGGGAGTGCATGTCATGCTCACATGTACGAAATGTGCTGACTTAGTGAGCTTGTCAACCATAATCCAGATGTCATCATGACTACTATGGTCTTAGGAAGTCCCGTCACAAAGTTCATAGATATACCCTCCCACTTCCAGTTAGGAATAAGAAGGGATTGCAAAAGTCCAGGTGGCCTTTTATGCTCAACCTCGATCGCGCACATGTTGGGTATTTTGCATTTTCGACCCAACCATTTTGTGTATTTCATTTTAGTCCAAAAACTTTTCTTTCTAGTTTAAATATTTCTGTAATATTTGCATCTAGGCCCTCGTACTTTTAATATTTGCATTTAGGTCCTGTCCATGTCACCGTACATGACCCGTGCACGTGGGGTAGTGGGCATATTGTAAGGACCCCCCTGTTTGTTTATTTCAGTTCAGTCCTGATACTTTTTATTTAAGTTGTAATTTTTCGGTAAATTGCATGTGAGCCCCTAGAACTTTGTAAAATTGCAAAAATACCCCTGCTAGGTTACGTGCCCCGTGCGCGTGAGTTGGGACATTTTGCAGAGACCCCCCTCCAGGTTTGGGTATTTATATTTAGTCCTGAAAATTGTGTTTAATGTTATATATTTTTGAAAAAAAATTGCAAGTAGGACCTTGGACTTCTGTGTATTTACGTTCATGCCCTTCCCAGTATTGTATTTTTGTGTGGATGTTTGCATTTATTTCATACATCATTTTAACTCAAAAAATTACCAAAAAACATAAGCTCATGTTGCATTGTAGTTTAACGCCTTATTTTTAGTTTGCATTTTATTGCATTTGCATATTTATTAAAAAAATCAAAAATATGCATTTTCATCCCTGTTTGCATTAGAAAATACATAAAAATTATAAAAAGTCTTTGAAAAATTCCAAAAAATTATATTTCGTGTGTTTTAGCTTATTTTATTTTCTGACCAAAAATCTTTAAAAATTACAAAAGAAAACCCTTAAAAATAGCAAAATTCTCAACATCTTCATAAAAATAAAAAAATCATAAAGACTCCAGAAATTGTGTTTCATGTCTCTGAAATTTCCTTATCTTATTATCTATCTATAAAAATTAAATTAAAAATTTTCACTCATGCTTGCTGTTTTATTCCTATATTTTTGTCTCAAATATATATAGTATTCACTGTTTACTAGTATTTTTTAAAAAAATACCGAAAAATAGAAAAAAAATATAGAAAAATTACAAAAACATTAGAAAAATATAAAAAGCCCAAAAAGATTTTATTTCCTGATTTTTTTATTTTTACCTATTTTTCTTTATACATTGTATCCCTTCTTCCTTTATTGTATACATACTTCTTTATTGAAAAAGAAAATATATAAAAAAATATAAAACATAAAAAGAAAATAAAAAATCAGAAATTAAAAACCAAAATATAAAAATTAAAATATTAAATTAAAAAATGAAAAATTAAAAACCCACCAAAAATAGCTCTTGTAGCCATTTTACCACTTTCATATTTTTGAGCACTATTGCCTTGTCTATCCTGCTTGCTCCCTGAGTTCGACACTCTACACGTACATGCACCTATACACACTTATTGTAGAGTTATAATAAATTTTAACTCCACATTTACTTGCATTGCTTGATTTAATTGTTGTGGGTTAATTGTTGATTATAGTCGGGATTTACCGAGGGTCGCCACAGCGACTTTGCCTCCGCCTTGTGTGAGGCGTTTTAGACCTTCGTATTTCTCGCTACATCAAATACTTACCTGATTCTTCGCCGGATTGGCGGAGCAGCTATGCTGAACTCCTGTCGTCTCCTCAATCCGATTGGCGAATCAAAATTGGAGAAGCTATTCGAGCTCGATGTGAAGCTCGTGACGTGGAGCGGAGCTCCGCAGATCTCTCCTGAAGGAGGTCGTCGCTTGAGGAAGATGACCCGTCGCTGTCACCAAACAAAACACTCCAAGCTCTCTCCTTTTTCTATTAGAATGGCGGATGCGAAAAAATGAGGATGTACAAATGAATATAAAGAGAAGAGAAAGGGAGGTTACACTACAGGCGGGTGGGTCTAAGGGGACGGTCAAAGACCGTCCTCTTTGTAGGTATAATTGTCCCCTTTGATCAAAGGGGACGGTTTACAAACCGTCCCTTCAGACACCGTCTCATTTGATTAAATAGGACACTTCTGACAACCGTCTCATTTAATAAACCATTGGGGACGGTTGTAACCGTCCCTTACACGCTTACTATTAGGGACGGGTACAACCATCCCTACCACCTATTGTATTAGGGACGGTTAACAACCGTCCCTAATGGTCAACAACATTTTGAGACGGCCCCAGAAAACTTTTGGGGACGGTTAACACCGTCGCCTACGTTAGGTTTTAGGGACGGTTGTGATCGTCCCTTCTACTTTGCAGGTCTTTTGCGATGCCAACAGAAGAGTATTAGGGACGGTTGTAACTGTCCCCTCTTCTAGTAGCGTCTATAGCGACGCCAACATAAGCGTATAAGGTACGGTTTAAATCGTCCCATCTACGCTTTGTTAGCGACGCCAACATTACCGTAGTGGGGACGGTTATAACCGTCCCCAAAAGTCTTCGTGAACTGTTCGCGCTGGGGGGACGTTTCTGTAGCTTTATAGGGGACGGTTACAACCGTCCCCAATACACCATGATAGGAAAAACAAATTCCTAAATTCTTGGTGTCTTCCCTATATCCTCTGCAAAACAAATAACCACAACATTCAACATCCAAACATTATGAATATCATAAACTCAACAAGAATATCATAAACTCAACATTCAACAACACAACATGAAGAATCAAACAACACAACATGAATATCATTATGAAGAAACACAATCATAAACTCGACATGAAGAATCATTACAATCATAAACTCAACATTAAGAAACATTATGAAGTCTACGTAATGTTAGGCATTAATAAAAAACATTACAATAAAAAGATCAAAATTAAACTAAGATGTACTACATCCATGCTACCTACTCAGATGCGCCACTCCCGTCACTCTCATCGCTCTCCTCCTCACTCTCCTCGTCGTCGCCGAGTTGTGCAGGTTGTACATGGGGCGTGGCTTGGCTTTGAAGACGGCTTATTAAGGACATGACATTCACCATGTCCATACGCATCTGGGTCATCTCTGCATCTTGTGCAGTCACCTTTGCCTTTACTTCGTGCAGCTCCCTATCCATCTCTCTTTCTCTCTGGCTTCCTTGCGAGGAAGACTGCGACCCACCCGCACCACCCATTCCGTACCATGTACGGATCGTTTCGCCACGTCCTCCGCAACGGATGCGTCCACTGTGTTCTGGACCAGTGGCTTGACGGAAGGCATCATCGGCCGTCAATGGGGGAGTGCTCGTCCCCGTGCTATCCAGCGAGAAGTTGGTAAAGAGCCTAATCATTTCTTCCTACATTAAAAAATATAAAATAATTTCAATATATTACATAAGTAAATCTATAAGTAAAAAATGCATTTATACTAACATGAATTGGTGCGTAGGCGTCATCAATCCACTGTACTTCTCCTCCTAAGTCTCGGCTCTTTGACCCAGGAAAAACCTCTATGCGGGTCATTTCTCTTTCATTTTCCCTCAACTTAAAAAAAACTTCTTAAAATGAATTTACGACTCAAAATTATTAGTTCTAAACATTTTTAAATACTTAAAAAATCGTCCTTCAGTTGGTTGGTGTTCTTCCTTCCCATCTTATGCGTGGACCTAAATCCTTTCGAACGATTCGCCGTATTCTTAGAAGAAATCGACTGAAATTTAACAAAGTCAGTATAAATATAAAAAAATAATTAAGAAAACTATATGCATACCGCAAAATCCTCACTGGACCAAAAATGAATCAGCTCCCTCCATTGCTCTGACGTAACACCAGGTGGGACATTCTGCACAAGCTGCTCATAGGGAATCTGGGGGTTGAAGTACTAAAATGGAGAAATAAATATCGTCAATATCTAAATCTTTTGATATTAAAATATAATAAAAATTTTACCTTAGCCTTTATGCATCCCTTATATCGACGCAACAACTCAGCAGCATGGGAGAGAATCTGAGAATCGACATGGGTATTTCGTTCCCATGCCTGATACAACAAATATAATAACGATTAGCTCAATAAAATTAGAAAAAAAAAGTATTTTTAGATTTTAGAATACCTCAAAATCAGAAAGTATGGTAGCCTTGACAGCATAAGAAAGCTGTCGGAAGTCGTGGGTAGTGATGGGGACGCGCGCACGGGCAACCTGGTCAAGGTAGCTCTGAAACTCCGTGGAGTTCTCTCCTACCGCATCTCCGCCAACAATGCGTACATGTAACGTCTGCGAGGGGTGCAAGACGGTCCAAGAATTTATACTGAGACGGTCCACGCCGTCTTTGTGTACCTCCACTACCTGCATCAGAAGAACCTCCCTGTGGCTGCTGGGGAGGTTCAGGAACCTCCTGAATACGTCTAGATCTAGGAGCCATACCTGCAATTCAAAAGTGGTTATTTTAAACAAATTATTTACATATATCCGAATAAATTCAGCTATTTTAAGAGAAACAAAAAATAGTTAAAAAAATTCATTACCTATTGTTGCTTGTGCCAATGTCGTTGTCTAATACTTCATTAATAAATTCACCTGAGTTACTTTGATATGCAACATCATTGTCTACGTAATCTTCCTCTTCGTTAACATCGAAGAAATCTCTCGGGGTTATTCTAATGGGTATAATCCATCCATTAGCTGAGTTATCTTGAACATAGAAGACTTGTTCTACCTGACTAGCAAGCGTATACGGCTCATTGGTCTGCAACCGACATGTTTGCTTTAAAGAGAGAACTCCATTTCTATCCTACTTGTAACCTAATCCAACACGACCCACATGAACCATATGCAATGAAACAGAACACATCTTGCATCATGTGTAAAACTGATTTCTAAAATATCAATAATCTCGCCATAGTATCCGTTAATTTCACCACTAAGATCGGCCTTCACAATTACTCCAGAAAGCTGTGATGTTTTATTTTCATCAATTGACTTTTTCCGAAATCTGAATCCATTCACAATATAGCCGGAATGCGATACTACTAATGAGTACAGACTCTTATGGATTGTATTGAGATTTGTGTTCCACCGTTCATCTTTGGTTACTTTAAAAAAATTAATTTTATCCCCAAACCATTTAAGAAATTCTGACTTGCTGCTAGTTGTTGACTGAAACTCTTCAAAGAAAGAATCAACCTCATCTACTTGCATCTAAATATAATAATGGATAAGGTCTCTTTCATCGTCTGAAATACTACGACGAGTACTCTTTAAGATAACTCGTCCATTTTGTTGAAAAATCCAAAGTTTGTTTGCATCTTCTGTTCACAATTCACCATCGTTATTTCGTTCAAACTGGTTGAATCTAATACTCTTGCCGTCATCCATAAATGTCACAAAATGTGATACATTCTTCACATAAATATCCCTCGGCAATGCAACCTTCAGGTGCGGCTTTGTTAAAAACCATATTCTTTAATTTCCGTAAGTATCTTTCAATTGAATACATCCAACAATACTGTACAGGACCACATATTCGAGCTTCGCTGGAAAGATGAATCATAAAATGTACCATTATATCGAAAAATGTAGGTAGAAAGAGCTGCTCCAACTTACATAAAGTGATAACAATATATGTCTCTAGTCTGAACAATACTTTGGTATCTAAAATCTTCGAACACAATATTTTAAAAAACTGACTCAGTTCAATTAATGGCTGCAAGACATCGGGATGTACAACTCCTCTAATAGCCAACGGGAAATGAACTTGCATCAATACCTGATAATCGTGACTTTTTAATGACGATATCTTCCTTTCAACCAGATTTACACATCTGCCTATTTGAGATGAGAATCCATCTGATACTCTAATTAATTTAATAAAATTGAGTAACTTATCTTTGTCAACACTGGATAAACTATACACTATTTCTGTAATTATAATTTTAGAATTCTCTGACTCTATCGGATGTAGTTCGGGACGGATACCCAACTGTATTAGATCACGTCTGGCTCGCAAACTGTCTTTAGCAGTACTGGAAATATTTAAAATCCCCAAAATATTTTCCATAACATTCTTCTCTATATGCATCACGTCCAAGTTATGACGGACCTGTAAAGTATGCCAATAGGGTAGCTCCTGAAAGAATATACTATGTTTTCGCCATCCACCGGATGCCTTCCTCTTAAATAATCGACATAGAGAGTGGTTGCCCAAATTTTGTTGTTCTATCCACAATGCACTTCCTGATCGGCGAATCAAACTTAACCTGCGTCCAAACGACTGCCCATCAAACTTGAAATTGTTTTCACTTCTTAACCATCTATGATTTACGGGTAAGAAACGACGATGACAATGCTTCATACTCGCTGTTAGCCATGTCGAATGTGTTTTATCCATACAAATCGGACATGCGAGTTTACCCCTCGTACTCCATCCCGATAAATTAGCATATGCGGGAAAGTCATTAATTGTCCACAATAAAGAAGCATGCATTGTAAAGAACTCTTTCTTTGCCGCGTCATACGTACGCACTCCAGAATTCCACGGAATCTTTAATTAATCAATCAACGGTTGCAGATATGTATCTATCGCATTACATGGTCCCTTTGGACCATGTATCAATAACGCCATCATCATAAAAGAAGATGCCATTGACATCCATGGTGGTAAATTATATGTAGCAATTATCACTGGCCAAATAGAGTAACTCGTACTCATATTTCCGAATGGATTAAAACCGTCGAAAGCAAGACCTAAACGTACGTTTCTTACTTCTTCAGAAAACGATGGATACATTTAATCGAATTTCCTCCACTCTTCTGAATCAGAAGTATGTCGCATAACACCAGTTATATCTTTCTTTTTGATATTACTGTGCCATATCATCATCTTTGTTGTTCTTTCATATGAATATAATCGCTGTAATCTGGGAATCAAAGAAAAGAATCGTAAAATCTTCTCCGATTTTTTCCTTTTCGAATCATGGCCCAAATTTTTATATCTGCTACTTTTGCAGTCAGGACATGTATCTAAATTTGAGTAATCCTTCCAATATAAAATGCAGTCATTCGGACATGCGTCAATTTTCTCGTAGTTTAATACAAGTGCCCGAAATCTGGATTTAGCGTCCTTCCAATCCTTTGGAAAATTTTCTGGATTATTTAATAATGTCCTAATCAACTGTAAGACATCTGTCATCGTAACCGCTGTACACTGATTCTTCACTTTTATCTTAAACATTTCCAGAAGAAAATGCAACCGAGACATTTTGACTCCGTAACATAATGACTTTTCTGCATCTTCTATCTTTTTAAGTAAGGAATCCGGAGGTGAATCCGTCAGTTCATCAGTGTTATGTCCTCGAATGTTATCTATCAACTGAAACATAGCATCACGGCCATGTACTCTTTCAGGGACATATATTTCATTATCAACTTGGTCATTAATTTCTTCGTCCAAAATAATTCCTTCACCGTGATACGTCCAATTTGTATAATGGAGCCAAAAACCATTTAAAATCAAATGTTCGTAAACCATGATTCGATTTTGTGTCAAAGTGTTCTTGCATCTTATGCACGGACAATGTATCTTATCTCCTTCACCTCCTACAATATGATAGAGCGACTCAAATCGAAATGCCCAGTCTAAGAATCCCATAACCCCTTGGTTATATGTCCGATAATCATCGAATCTTTTATTCATCCAACTTTTGTCCATTGCCTATACATAACATCCAAAGTTAATAACTATGTTTTACTACTATGTTTCTAATCTAACTATGTTTTAAAACAAGACTTGCAAGCATTTACCTAAATTAATAATCTTTTATCACTAAAAGCATTTAATCATAATCAAGTTTAATCTACTATCTTAAACATTTTTAATAAGTATTTATCATTAATAAGCATTTTTCACAATTAAGCATTTATCCACTATTTTTTAATCTACTATATTAAGCATTTGACTAAAATAATAAGTATATTAAGAAAATATGCAATCATAAGCATGATGAATATGTAAAAAAAGTAATAACAAAACTTACAACCAAGTAATGCGGCGGGCAAGGTGGTGGACGGGCGGCGGGCGGACAGGCACCAGTTGAGGCCGAGGAGGAGGGCGGCGACGAGAGGGAGGAGGAGGACGAGGGCGGCGGCGAGAGGGAGGTGTAGGAGGGCGGCGACGAGAGGGAGGAGGAGGAGGGCGGCGGCGAGAGGGAGGAGGAGGAGGAGGGCGGCGGCGAGAGGGAGGAGGAGGAGGAGGGCGACGGCGAGAGGGAGGAGGAGGAGGAGGAGGGCGGCGGCGAGAGGAAGGAGGAGGAGTGAGGAGGGCGGCGGCGAGAGGGGGGAGGAGGAGGAGGAGGGCGGCGACGAGAGGGAGGAGGAGGAGCAGGAGGACGCGCGGCGGCGACGAGGCTTTGGAGAGGGAGGAGGGCGAGTCGCATGAGAATGAGGAAGACTCGCATCCGCCGGAGGGTATATGACCATCGGGGACGGTCACACAACCGTCCCCTATATGAATGATCGGGGACGGTTATGAGTAAACCGTCCCCTTTTAGTAGGGCAGAGGGGACGGTTTTGCAACCGTCCCCTATAACAAACTATCGGGGACGGTTACAACAGTCCCCTATAGTTTTGTATAGGCGACGGGTACAGTGGAGTAATGGGGACGGTTATAACCGTCCCCTAGATTTCCCGGGCTGACAAAAAAACGAACTGGGGCTAGCATATTTAGGGACGGGTAAAGAACCGTCCCTAAAGATTTTTTGTATAGGCGACGGGCAAAGTGGAGTAATAAGGACGGTTATAACTGTCCCCTAAAGTTCCCGGATTGACAAAAAACAAACAGGGGCTGGCATATTTAGGGATGGGTGGAGAACCGTCCCTAAAGGTCATTTAATGGCGACGGTCGATATTAACCGTCGCTATTACATTAGAAAGGCAACGGTTTGCTACTAACCGTCCCCGATACTGTTATTGGGGACGATTACTTCTTGACCGTCCCCAATAAGCGTCCCCAAAGGACGTCCAGTTTGTAGTGTTAGAATGGTGGTGGTATTGAATGGGAAGTTGTATTATTTGTGGAGTTGAATGGGAGGTTGGTGAAAGAATATGGAGTAGAATGTGAGTTATTAAAAATAGCGGAGTTGAATAGAAGTTGGTGGTAGAAGAGAAGTTATTGTAGAGAATGTTAATTTAAATAAAATACAATAAAAGTATGCTACTAAAAAGGGAGAATAAAAAATAAAAAGAGAAAAACTGGAGAATTTACAAAAGAAGACAAATAATATGTACATTTTTTGTTTGCTTTTCTAATTTATATTTTTTTGTATTTTCAATAAAAGATATTTACAAACTAAAAATAAAATAAAATAGTAGAAATAAAATGGAACATAAAAGATTTTTTTGATATTTTACTAATTAAGAACAGTAAATAAAAAAATGGGATAACAAAAAATATGTACAGTATATACAATGTACATCTAAGTCCCAAAATCTAACTTTTGTAAATGAGCTCCGATTTTAATGAAACCACTTCCGTTGGATAGATAATTTTATAACTTGAGCTTTAAAAGTGAGTTTGGTGAATTTGGAGTTCTTACGGAGCAGGAATTTGGCCTGGAAGTTGGATTTTACGGCTTTTTATCTTTGGGACATAGGAGCATTTATTTGAGGTAAAATATATTTTATATTTTTTATATTTTTATATATATTTCTATGAACAAGTTAGAGAAGGAATTAGCCAAAAAGGAGTTGAAATAAAATTATTAAAAATACATGAAGTTTTCAGCTATTTACATGTGGAAAACTCCTTTAATTTTGCGGCTTTTTAGTGTTAATTTATTTTGTACAATCTAATATATATTAATTAGTGTTTTTTATTTACAAGAGTCATTTTGTTAATTTATTGATTTTATATACATTTATTTGAGACTTTACTCAGGAATTTTGCTAAGATCAGGATATTGAGATGATGAATCGATGATTCATCACCCCCCTATACTTAAACCTTGCTAGTCCTCGAGCAAATAAAGAATGAATAAGTTGGAATAAGATTATCCCCGACAACGACGCTAAAATGTTGATACGATTTTTCGTGATTTAAAATGATGATTTAATCAAGTCGTTGTTTTCCCACAATAAATCGGAATCAAACAAATAAGATTACAACTACAAGCATGCTGGAAAAAAAATATGAGTTGTATAGTGCAAGTAGAGGTTCGTATCTGCAAGGACTAAGCAAACTTGTAATTTTTGTTCTTCTTTCAAACTTGATGCAAATTTTAGATCCTTTGCGACGAAAGACGGATGATGGAAAATTACCATCTACGGATAAAGTATCTCCAAGAGCTTAGATTGACTAAATATGGATGTGAGTGCAACTAAGTGAAGTAATGAGGTTTAACTCGCAACTTAGTAGGGATGAATTGAGGATTACTTGCAACATTTCTAGATGTAATAAAATATTTGAGAGTTGTAATGCATATTATAAACAAACTATAGTAAATAAAAGACATTACCAAACAAGTTTTTCCATCTTAAACAAGAGCAACTAATATAACAAAATGCTTGAGAGATATAAAAATAAGAAAGGAGATGCTTCTCTATCCAGATGACGACGGCGACGACGACTATCACGAACGCGCGAGCTGCTATATGGGGAGAGGAACACCGCAGAAAAAATTATCATCGCACGAGTGACGGGATGTTGCTGGTCGCTAGAAGATAACACGCTAGAGTTGGTTGCGCGTATACTGGTTGCTGGACGAACGCCGGTGCGTGGTGGCTGCGAGCTGGAGCTACCGTGAAGGTGCACAGTCGCACACGAGAGAAGTCACTGGATGCACAGCCGTGCATGTGAGGGAGTTAGCTGCTATGCACAGCAGCGGGCTAGAGGAGATGGGGAGAACGCGCATTGGAGGCGTACTGTTGATGCTATCCTTGTACCTGCAAGAGAAAAACGAGAGAGAGGGAGATGGAAACAAGAGAGAAAAACGAGAGAGAGGGGAATGGCATGAGAAGAGAATGGCGTGAGGGGGAGAGTGTGCGTGAGTTCAGAGAGAGAATGGGAGCAAGAGGCATGTGCGTGAGTGCTCCCTTTTATAGATGGAATATGCTTGCAAATAAAGGGAGACATCCCATGCAAATATAGACAAAAGATCATTATTAATACATGAAGAATTAATTTTTGCATGTGGAAGGATGAGGTGTGGACGGCTAGTGTGTTTGGGAAGGGGAGAGATAAATTTAAAGTGTGCATGGGATGGGGCTCATGGCACATGGGAATAATGAATGGAAGTTTTACATTAACCCCCTCTCCTTTTCTTTCCAACAAAAATGTAAGAGATGATTTTGTAGAGCTAAGTCAATATGTTGATTAAATTAGTGCTCTATGAGTGTACTCAAATTCCCTCTGATAAATCTGATTAATGATGAGAATATTTTATCAGATGTTTTCTTGATTTTATGATGATATTATACGCTTATGTGCATGAAATAAAGTAGACATATATTATGTGAATTTAGAGTTTGTAACCTAGGAATTGATATTGTATTCCATATAATTTGAGCCTATTATCACAACATATCATGTAATCATCAATAACCCCTGACCGTGCATGTGAATACAATATTTGATCTGTTCAAGAACTCTCGATTTTAGAAATCCTAAAATTCTAAGATGAACCAAGCTCTAGTCAAAAGGTATCCAATTACCCTAATCATCAGACTCTCTCTGTATACATATATAGTAGGGATATGACTTAAGTGTGGACCGCAGTTACAAGAGTAGAGTCGCAACGTCACCCAAGGTTCTAGTCCAAGAGACTCTCCTAAGAACCCAATCCTCAACACTAGGGAATAAATCATTTCTTGCATCCAATTCACCGTCTCTTTAGTTGTCAGACTTGAAAGTGTAGATGATGGCCAGTTGATGGAGGGCATAGGATTGTGCCATTTCTTCTCTCCCTCTCATTGGAACAAGGATTCTTTCAAGTGCCTTATAACTCAACGCATATTTTTGGTGTTGATCAGTGCGTCCATCAAGAGAAGTTGGAGTCGTCTGCACTTGTTTCCCTCGGACTACACCGGGGTGTGCCTTTTTTTAGTACCTATCGTACCTTATACATCTAGACTTGTAGCATTTACGATGCAGAGCCTTTTTTTTGTGCAAGCCCGACTCCTGGTCCTAATAGCGGTGGTCCAAGTGGACACTTTGAAATGGTTGGGAGCGCTCGCCTTTGGTGGAAGCTCTTTGATGTTTGACTTTGTGGAATGAGAGCTTTTCTTTAACATTTCATTGCTTTGTAATATTTTTTGCCAGCTCCACTGCTTTTACCAAGAGTTGGCGCACACTGATCAACATTTTTTTATTTATTTTTTTTCACACCCTGGCATATAGGTAAATATCAAGAGATAGTACAAGAACCATGTTCTCATACTTGCTAAATGTGCTGGCACTCGGGTTTCATGAAGCCTCCATTGATTTTATCCCATCCTCGAGTATCATCAAATTATGTCCAAACTCAAATCCCTCATCCCAGTTCCTCAAGTAAAATTTCAACTCATCTCATCATAACTGCAGTCGTGTATGTGAGGTGCTGATCATATTCTTAAGGTAGAGACTAAGCATGCAATATAGCACACAAATCTTTCAAACTAGGGAAATGCGAATAATTAAGTCAAAGACCCTAATGACTAAGGTTGGTTAACTCAAAATCTCAAGACCTCATAAACCAAGTATTCCTGGACATCACTAGTTTTGTGTGAAAGTGTAAGTGTCAGGGGTTAAACCAACTTATTAGTTAGTTTTTTTTGTGATTTTAATTTTTGTGATTTTTTTGTTTTGTTTGTTTTTTAAGGAAAGGAAGAGAGAAAGATGTTTTTTTCAAAAGTTTTTTTTTGAAAACATACACTTTTTTTGATTTTTTAAGCAGATAAAGAAAAGAGTTTTAAAAAAAATTGAAAAAGTTTTGTTTCAAAACACATTTTTTGATTTTTTTTATAAAAGAAAATATTTTTAATTTTTTTATTTTTTTGTTATACCTCTTATTTACAACAATTTACCCATAACCCCTTATTTTAATTACAAATAAGCCAAAGTACGAGCTATAGGCATAGTATATACGTAATATATACAAACCCACATATACTTAACATGTGCTATGTCCTCATGGCACTAGGTGACAAAAAGCCATAGCTCGTACTAAGTATAAGTGGGTGAAAAGAATAGAAGTGAAGAGGAATATAAGTGTGTGGATAATACACAATAGGTATCGGCCCCCCTATACTTAGTCTCTGGTCAGCCTAAGTATTGGAAAGAACACAAGAATGGGGGACTGATGAGGATGGGAAAGATATACAAAAATAAAAAGAAGAGATGGAGCAACTCGGGTCACTCACCCCCTATACTTAGGATCTAGTCATCCTAAGTATAGCCACAGTATGAAAACGATACGGATCTGGGGCGAGTGATGCGAACCACAAGGGAGGGAGGGAAATAAAGGAAGGAAAATCTGTACAAGGAGGAATGAGAATATACAAGGATCAAGAAGGTTTGTGACAAACCTTCTAGCGAGAGCGAGGGGGTGGGTAGTATGCACATGTGTCGCTGTCAGAATCGTCCGTAGAGGAACAATAGTGAGGTGTGGGGAATGCCCAACGAGGGTCATTGATAACCGCTCCTGCACCCTATGTTAATTCGGTCAGGTTAATGCCCAAATTAATTTGTCAATGTTCGTTGCCGTCGGATACGAGAGGGAATATCAAAAACCACTTAAATTAGATTTGAGTTAATTTCAAGCGGCAATTTATTTTACTTGGTGAAGTCCAAGGTCGAACTCAGGGAGGCATCTGACTCCTTGGGTTAAATTTTAGCAAATTTCCAATGTTCGGTTTTCAGAGAGAACATTTTTTTGGTCTTTTTCGGTTTTTTTATGCAAGACACATGCAAAATCAGGCCGGTTTTAAAGTTAAATTATAAAGATGGTCAAATTAACTCCAAAAATTATGAAACTTTGCCAGATTATGAAATAAGGTGAAATTAAGCTACACTAATTTTTTTAGAATTTTCTGATGCAAGAATAATAAAAATGCATACTTTAGTGAAAATGACTAAAACAATTTTAATAATGACCAAACGATGATATTTCTCAGAAGCAAGATTAAAACAAATAGATCTAATTAAGAGATATCCAAATCAACTTTAATTTCCTTAAAACACTTCACGCTTGATTGATTAAAAATTGATTAAAGTTTTCACTAAATGATTTTTCTAAGAAAAACAATATGTGCAAATGGTGTGATTTTTGGATATGTTGTAGCATAGACTTAGATCTAGCAATGATGATTTTTCAGAGATTTTTCGATAAGCAGACAGTGCGCAATAAATTACTCAATCAACATGGGCAAAATGTTGCAATTTTTCACCAAATTAATTTCCATAAATATTATGCGAATCAAAAAAATACAAACAAATGCTATGATGGTAGAACAAGAAGTATACTACACAATGTAACTTTCGGAATTTAAAATTGATGACAAAATGAAGACAAAATAAGCATGCAAATGTGGAGTTAAAATTTATTTTTAACTCTGCACAAATGGTGTATAGTGACAAGTATGCAGAGAGTTCGAACACAGGGAGCACACAAGGTAGTTCACAAAAATGTGCGACAGTGTGTGTGTGTGTGATGTGTCTACACTAAGCAAACAAGCAAAGAAGATTTTTGTGGGTTTTTAATTTTTAATTTTTTTTATTTTGAATTTAATTTTTAATTTTGTATTTTGATTTTTAATTTTCTGATTTTTATAATTTTATATTTTATATTTTTTTATTTCTTTTTCAATATTGAAAAGTAAAGACAATATAATAAAAGACAAGCTAAAATATTTATAAAAATGTGCAAAAATAACCAAAAATTCAGAAATAAATTGTTTTTAATATTTTTATGATTTTCTACTATTTTTGTGATTTTTGGGGATTTTTCAAGGTGTTTTTGGTATTTTTAAATGTTGAAATAAGGCAAAACAGTGGAAAGGGTGCTGGCTGTGAGTAAAATGAGATTTAAAAATAGCAACCAGTAGCTAAAAATTTTCACACTATTTTTCAAATAAAAAGGACAAAATAAGGAACAAACAGGAACTGAGTTTGTGATTTTTGGAGTTTTCTACTATTTTATATTTTTTTTTTGAAGTTTTTGAGTGTTTTTAAATTTTTAGTGTTTTTCTTTTGAGATTTTTAATGATTTTTGGACTGACACTAAAATAGGTGAAAATAGACACTAGGTGATTTTTTTGGAATTTTTGGAGGGGTTTTAATATTTTTGTGGCATTTTCTAAGTTAGACAGTACATGAAAAACATGTTTTTGATTTTTAATAAATATGAAAATAAAATAAAATCAAAAACTAAATTAGTAGCGTTAAAGTACACATATCCAGGAGCTTAACCCTGTTTTTGTGGAATTTTTGGACTTAAAATGATAGGTTCAATAAATATAACAAGCATCCAATTAGTACACAGGCCTGGCAGGGGTATATATGCAATTTAACATACATCCAAGGGCATACACGCAATTTTCCACAAAATATTGAACTGAATATTTAATTTCTAGCACCAAAATACAATTACAAAACCCGCCTGGGTACGCTAGCAATTTTCCCACCAGGACGCGTGACTCGCACGCGCCTGGCGAGGACTGGAGTGTAATATCTCAAAACCCTGGGGACCTATAGGCAAAATATCCAAAAAGTTTACACGTGATACGAAAGCTTTAGTACTAAAACGAAATACACAAATGACCGAGGGTATCCTTGCAAAATGCCCACACCTCACGTGTACAGGTCACGTGAGGTGACGTGGCGAAGGACCTGGATGCAAATACATAAAGCTTGGGGGTCTTTGTGCAAATATTACAAAAATATTTAATCTACGTAATAAAGTTTCGGGACTAAATAGAAATTACAAAATAAGCGGGGGTTGACTGCAAAATACCCTCGCTTAGGCGATCCAACGACGTTGACGAAGATGATGACGCGTGGCGGACATCCAACGGTTGGGCTTCAGGCGCGATCCAGCGGCGTAGGGCACGCCACTTATCCACATGGCATCTCCTCCGAGCGCGATGACGGTTCGCCCGTGGACCGCTGAGATCAGATCTCAGATGAGATCCGACGTTGGCAGGTGAAGGCGATCGGACGGTCCACGTCAGAACTGGGGCCTCCTCTTGATCGGACGGCAGCGAGGCTTGATGGAAGAACAGGGAAGAAGGACCGCCGTGGCGACCTTCTCCCGGCGGTGGCGATGCGCTCCGGCGATGAATGAGCTCCAAAATGGGCCCGGAAGGTTGCTGGTGATCTCCTCTATCGTCTGGAAGCAATGGAGTGGCGTGGAGGTTGGCGGAGGTCTTCAACGGAGACACGGAAGATGCGGTGCTCCAGGTGCTCCGGCGAAGGATCAAAAGGGTTCGAGACGCGTCAATGCACTCCAGCACCTGCACAAAAAGGTTAAGGAGGTCGAGGGAAAAATGCCTCGACCTCCGGTGGCTCTCGGAGGGGTGCGATAGGCGATGTGAGGGCTCGCCGGAGTTGCGCTCCGGCGAGGTGAGAGATGAGGTGAATAGATGGGCGGTTCGACGAAGGAAGATGTTCGGAGTAATCCTAGGAATATGATGAACGATACGGGGATGAAAAGAAATGCAAAACAGCCTCGATGGCCTGGGGGCCAGAGGGTGATTACCTCAACGATGAAGCTCCACCGGAGGTTGGAACTCGCTCAGATCTTGGTATATTCCGCCGCCTTGAAGCTCGGAGCGCGGAGCTGTCACCTCCAGGCGTCTCGAGCACGGCCAAAGGGGGGAGAAATCTGGGAAATCGCGGTTCAAAAATCGAATTGGAGTGGCTGCTGGGTTATAAGGAGTTGACGGTCAGCGGAGGAAAAACGAGGCTGAGCGGTTGGTTCAGAGCTCCTTCGACCAAGGTAGCATCAGGGCGGGCATGCCCGATGTCCGAGGAGCAAAAGGTCAGAAGGTTCTATCATGAAATAACGCAAGGTTGGGCCTCGAAAAAATGGAGAAGGAAGGGTCAAACGCGGGTCTGACAGGAGCTACAGGGTCTAGGTCACCTAGTTGACCGGGGTCAACTAGGGTTTGCACCTGGTTGGTC
Source organism: Ottelia alismoides (assembly GCA_037367405.1). Lineage (NCBI taxonomy): Eukaryota > Viridiplantae > Streptophyta > Magnoliopsida > Alismatales > Hydrocharitaceae > Ottelia > Ottelia alismoides. Next base: position 20,090 of record JAZKJV010007101.1, read on the forward strand.
CACGTGGACCAACCAGGAAAAACCCTGGAAAAATCTTTTGTTAATTCATTTTAAAATACTAAATGGCCGAATTAAATCATGTTTATTAAATAAAAAATATTCATTATTTTATGTAGTATTTTATTCTGATTTTTATTTATTTTTATGACTTCTATTTTTACAAGTTACCTTTTTAACCTTATATAGGTATAATACCTACATATTGCATCTTTTTATTTTTATTATGTATATATAATTTTATTATTTTTGTTTTCTTATTTTGTAAAATTATAAAATGCTTTTATACACATAAATATATTTTTATTTTATTTTTCTGATTTATTATGTATAATTAATAAATTATAAGAATGTTTTGTACAGGTATATGTATAGGCAGTATACCTATGTATCCTTTATACAAGTATTTTTATTTTTGTATTTCCTTTGCACTTTATTCTGATTTTAGTACAAATATATATTACAAGAAATATTTACATAATTATAAAAATATAAAAATGAATAAACAATGAGTAAAGAATAAATTGAATATTTTATTCAGTACAGGTATACAATAGGGGTCCAAAACTCAACTTTCAAACCGTAGCTCCGCCAAATGCGAAACCACCACCATTAAATAGATTATTTTATTCTATATACAATTAAAGGTGAATTTGCTACATTTGGAGTTGTCAGTTGTGAGATACGGGTCTGGAAAGTTGGGATTCTGGATTCTTATTAAGATCATAACTTTTTATCTGTACATTATTTTTCTGTGAAATCAATTTTGTATTTTTCTTTATTAATTTATCTACAACTTTTATGTACAAAGTTTCTTTATTTGATGTATAAAAAGTGGAACCAAAAATAGGTCCCAAAATGAATAAAGAATGAATAGAATTTAAAGGTATTTTCTCTGTATTTCTGACCTTATCTCCCCCTACTTTATTCCTTGTCGACCTATTCATCAAGATGCCTAGGTCTCGGGGGTTTTGGGTCATAAAATATTTACAATATTTTATTCTTTTTCTTTTCTTTATTTATTCTATAATTTTGGCCTTAATTACAGTATTTTATATACTATTGTGATGCACATGCATGAATGCTAAGATGCTCTATTTAAGGGTATTTTCAAGCATTTGCTAGGGTTTTTGGTGCCAAAATGATAGAATAAATATGATGAAATGTGGATTCATCATCCCCCTATACTTTACCTTTGCTAGTCCCTAGCAAACACTTATGCAATAAGTGCAAAAAGAAAAAGAAAGAAAAGAAAAAGAAGAACTTGGATTTTATTCGATTATCAGACTTGTCTTCGCAAAATCAAAGTTTGGAGCTTAAGTCAGACCTTTGGAATTTTAGTGCGGGCGGAACCTTATTGAGAACTGAATTTGAAATCCAACAGTCCCTGAGAATCCCAAAACTCTGCCCAAGTCTCCTCAATAGCCAGGTCAGAAATATCTCAATTCATACGCAAACTCTTACGACTATGAATCTGACTTGTACAGTGTAAGTGATGGTGGCTCTCCCCAACTAGAATGACAAAGAAACTGACTTCTCCAGTACGACAACCCAATGATTCCCCAATCCAGCAACTCCATCCTCGAGGAGCGGGGTATTCCCTTCTAAGTTCAAGTGGCAACCAGCTCAAGAGGAGGGGGTGAAGAGAAGAATGGACGGTAGCCAGTGTAGCTACCTATCCCGGGATGCAAGACCAGTGTAGTCAAGTCATCCTGTTGCAGGCTCACATATTTGACTTTGGAACTCAAGCTTGCTTATTGACTTTGTACTTGCAGGCTTTTTATTTTTATACATGCCTGAACACATTTTTTTTTCGAATACTATATACAGCAGCATTTACATAAGGAGTTTTTCCTCTTGAGCCAATTGACTATCCCTCTTTTGAAGCTTTATCGCAACCCACAGCCTCCTGTCTTTAGACTTCCTAATCACTGAACGGGTTGGGGTGCACTTCCCTCCCTAGAGGAGGACAAATGTTTCCACTTGTGTGCGTCTCATACCAGCAAATCCAATCCCCTCACCACTCCAACTGAGTCGAGCCATGTGAAAGGTGCAGGTGTCCAAGTTAGGTCATTATCAACAAGAGCCGTGCGTGTGCTCCGAAATACTCTACTTAGGCAGTCAAGAATCCGTTGAACCAAGTCTCGTGATCCTCAAAGAATTAAGTCAACTAGACCTGAAGTACCTCAAACCCAGTTCCTATAAGGTTCCTGTTATTAGGTAGATTTTACGGTCCAATCAATCTCCAATCTCCGGATTTTACTTAGACTCGTTCAACTATCAAACTCAATCCGAAAAATGCGAATGCTATGCAATGCAATGCAGAAAATATTTTTGTGATGCAATTTTCAAGATTTTGAACTTTTTATGGATTTTTGAAAAGATGATGATGATGCATATGCAATTTTTTTTGTATTTTTCAAAAAGATTTTTCAAATGTTTTTGGATTTTAATTTTGCAAATGTTTTTGGGAATTTTTGAAAACAAAAAGTTTTGGCTAAAAACTAGGTGAAAATATGTACACGGGAGTGCTTCTTCATATAAACAAGAAATGGATTTTAAGAATTTACAAGGGTAAGTGATCAATTTTATACATATATACATATAGTGGATTTTGGTGTGATGTGTATATTCCTCAAACTTATTTGAAAACAATTTGCACACAATTTTTGAAAACTATAGTCCAAAATAGTTTTTACAAACATTTCACACACATTTGAAAATCATTTTGCAAAGGCTTTCAAAACAGTATATATAGGAATTTGAAAACATTTTTGCAACCATTTTTCAAACCATTTGCAAATCATTTTTCAAACATTTTATTTCACACAAAGAAAATAAATTTTACAAACCACGCATTTTTATACAGGTTGAAAACATGTAACAAAATATTTTCAAAATAGTTTTCAATAGATGTTCACAAAGATTTTCAAACTATTTTTCAAACATTTTGCAAAAAATATTTTCACCTGATTTATTAATCAGTAAATACAAACAAAATTTGAGGAATAATCACATCTTTTTATTAAGAATTTTAATGAATTTTAAAGAATGATTAGCCATATTATTAGGAAAATACGAAAGTACGAGTTATGGCTAAAGTATATACGCAGTATATACGACCCCCCCTATACTTAGCTTGAGCTATGTCCTCATAGATCGGAGAGAAAAGAGATGACATAACTCGTACTAAGTATAGGCAAGTCTAAAGAATAAAGGAATAAATGAATGAATGAATGAGAAGTTGACCGTCCTCCCTATACTTAGGATCAAATAATCCTAAGTATAGCAGACTGTACCCAACGCAGGGAGGGTAAAGGGTGGGAATGAAAGATCGTACTCAGATTGTCTCCCCCTATACTTAGGGTAAGATATCCCTAAGTATAGACAAGAAGAGGAGACAATGGAGAGGATCGAACAAGATAGAGAAACTCGGGGTGCACACCCCCCTATACTTAGGACAAAGTACGTCCTAAGTATGGAAAACTGTCTACACGGGCGGCACCTTTTTGATAGATGAAGAAGATAGAAATGGAAAAGAAGAAAAGAAGAAAAGAAGAAAATAATTCAATAGATGAAAGTTATATGAACAGATGGATCTGTACAGCGGGGAATAGAGTTGATTACCATATATGAGATGCAGATGATCAGAATCAAAGGACACATCTCATACCAGAAGAATGGGGGCAACGTCAATGGTCGGTGGATCATGATCAAGATATAGTTTCAGGCGTTGACCATTGACGCGGAAGGTAGAGGAAGATGACGGTTCAGATATGTCGATGCTGCCATTGTCATGTACCTTCCTGACCACATACGGTCCTTTCCACTTGCTCTGCAATTTCCGTGGGAATAATTTCAGCCTGGAATCAAACAACCATACTCTCTGATCTGGCTCAAACTGTTTATGGCTGATATGCGAATCGTGCCATGTCTTCACTTTCTCTTTGTACTGTAGGCTGTTCGAAAAGGCTGTATCTCTCAGTTCTTCCAGGGCTGCCAATTCAGCTCTTCTCTGGTCTCCTATACTCTCGGGATCTAGAAGCAACTCAGTAACTGCCCAAAAAGATTTATGCTTGATCTCCACTGGCAAATGGCACGGCTTGCCATAGACGAGACGAAAAGGAGATGTCCCCAATGGATTCTTGAAAGACGTCCGATAAGCCCACAAGACCGAGTCCAAAATCTGTGACCAATCCTTTCGGTCTGGGCGAACAACTTTCTGCAAGATAGTCTTTATCTCCCGATTCGATACTTCGGCAAGACCATTAGTCTGAGGGTGATAAGGAGTGGCAACCCGATGGTCAATGCCGAACTCGTCTGCAAGGGCCCTGACCTTATCATTGATGAAGTGAGAACCCCCGTCTGAAATCAAGACTCTAGGTACCCCGAACCGTGAAATAATATTTCTCCTCAAAAATTTGCAAACGGTTTTAGCATCTGCGGCTCGGGCGGGGATGGCCTCAACCCATCGACTGACATAATCCACAGCGAGCAAAATATGCTCGAATCCCTGACTCTTAGGAAATGGACCCATGAAATCAATCCCCCATGCATCAAAAAACCTCACAGAAGTGAATGGGTTACATGGGCATCATGTCTCTCTGTCCGCATGTTCCCATTTTCTGACAGTCAGTACATCTCTTCACGAACTCATCAGAATCCTTGAAGAGAGTAGGCCACCATAAGCCGGATTGAAGCACCTTCTGTGCTGTCCTTTTTCCAGAATGATGTCCTCCTGCCTCAAGCTTGTGGCAGTATGTGAGGACGCTATGCTGCTCTTCTTGAGGAATGCACCTCCTCCAGATACTATCCCCTCCTTCATGATAAAGGACGGGATCCTCCCAATGGTAAAACTTGGCCTTAGCTAGGAAGGTCTCAAGTTTCTACCTGGTCCAACCCTGAGGGACTGTCTTGACAACAAGATAGTTTACAAAGTCAGCATACCACGGGAGCGAGGTGACAACCAAGATTACCTCATCTGGAAATGTCTCTGTGATAGGTGCGCTGGGCTCAGATTCCTCAAGATTCTCCAATCTGGAGAGATGATCCGCCACCACATTCTTGACTCCAGGCTTGTCCTTAATTTCAATATCAAATTCCTGGAGTAGAAGGATCCATCTGGTGAGACGTGCTTTGGCATCCTTCTTGGCCATTAAGTACCGGATGGCGGTATGATCAGTGTAGATTGTCACTCTAGATCCGAGAATATACGATTGATACTTATCAAGAGCAAAGACTACGGCCAGCATCTCTTTCTCAGTCACAGTGTAATTCCGCTGAGCGACATCTAAAGTCCGGCTGGCGTAGTGAATGGCAAAAGGTAAACCATCCCTCCTCTGTCCGAGTACAGCCCCAACGGCAAAATCGGAAGCATCCGTCATGATCTCGAATGGGAGAGACCAATCGGGTGGCTGAAGGACAGGAGCTGAAACAACCATATTCTTGAGAGTCTCAAAAGATTCAAGACACTTATCATTAACAATAAACTCGGTGTCTTTGGTCAGCAAGTCAGTGAGCGGTCGGGCAATTCGACTGAAGTCCTGAATGAATCGTCGGTAGAAACCGACATGCCCCAGCAAAGACCGTAACTGACGCAAGTTGGACAGCGGATTGAGTTTTCTGATGATATCCACCTTAGCCGGATCGACCTCCATGCCCCTGTTGGAGACGATATGACCAAGGACCGTCCCCTGAGTCATCATGAAATGACTCTTCTCCCAGGATAAAACAAGGTTAACCTCAATGCAGCGCTTGAGCACACGGTCTAGGCAGTCAAGACAAGCGTCGAACCCGTCGCCATAGACCGAGAAGTCATCCATGAAGACCTCTAAACAGTCACCCACCATGTCCGAGAAGATGGACAACATGCATCTTTGGAATGTCGCCAGAGCGTTACATAGACCAAAGGGCATCCGTCTGAAAGCATAAGTCCCAAACGGACAGGTGAATGTTGTTTTCTCCTGGTCTTCGGGCGCAATGGCCACTTAATTGTATCCAGAGTACCCATCAAGAAAACAGCAATGACTCTTCCCAGCTAGCCGCTCGATAATCTGATCAATGAAGGGTAGCGGGAAGTGATCCTTCTTGGTGGCCTCATTCAATCGTCTGTAGTCCACACAGACCCTCCAAGAAGTTGGTACTCTTGTGGCGATCTCCTCTCCAGACTCGTTGACAACTGTAGTGATACCCGTCTTCTTGGGTACCACATGTAGCGGACTTACCCATTTGGAGTCGGAGATGGGATAAGATGAAATCGGCGCTCCACCACCTTGAAATTTCTTTCATGACTACGTCTCGAAGATTCGGGTTCAGCCGTCGTTGGAACTCACGCGACGGCTTAGCGTTATCTTCAAGATAGATGTGGTGAGAGCAAAGATTTGGGCCCAGCCCCTGGAGATCAGCTATACTCCAACCGATGGCCTTGCGGTTTCTTTCAAGAACCTCCATCAAACGAGATTCTTGCTCTCCAGTCAAATCTGCTGAGATAATGACTGGGTACATTTCTGGCTCACCCGCAGGGAATCTGTATGTCATCGACTACGGCAGAGGTTTCCGTTCTGGACAACTGGGAGGTGGCAGATCTGGCTTCTGATATGTCTGTGTAAATGCTACCAGGTCTGCATGGGAGAACTCTCGCTCTGCATGAATTTCTGATGAAGGGCGGCCTGCTGAATCATCAATAAACTGCACTGGCTCGCGCTCTATCCTGGCTGTTGGCTCAGAAGGAATCAGACACGACAAATAATCATCAAAGTCATCCCAGTCAATGTCTGAATCCGAGGGATCAGAAGAAGATGAGCATGATTGAAATTCCTCAGCACCACTCATCACAACACTGTCAGCTTCAGATATATCCTCATCCAGAGATGTGCTCTCCCGGCTCTCGACTGCCACGAGCTTGAGATACAGTGAATCTGTAGGCACGGCGAGGGTCGGTGCTACGGGATCTTTCCAGTTGGATTCATCATCAGTCATCTCAAAATCACAAACCTGGTGGATGTCTAGCTCTTCCTCTGTCATCTGCTCGGCTTCGCTGGACTGTTCTGAGCACGCCAACTCTCTGGCTCTGGTCTGGTCGATCGTATCTATTTGTATGATTTCGCCCTCTACGCGAAAACATACCGTCCCACTGTCATGATCGGATACCGCTTTGGCAGTGGCCAAGAATGGGCGTCCAAGTATGATGGGGGCATCGGTTACCGACTCAGGGATCTCCATGTCCAATACAACAAAGTCCACGGGGAATTTCAGGCCCTGAATGGTAACGACCACGTCCTTCAACAACCCCTTCGGCCTCTTAATCGACCTGTCAGCAAACTGAAGGATCGTTCTGCTTCGAAGAAGAGGGCCAAACTCGAACTGCTTGAGTAAGGCCGCCGGAAGGAGGTTGATCGAAGACCCGCTGTCTAATAGAGTACGATCGAACCGCTGCTCCTGGATCTCGCATCTGACATAGGAAGCTCCTGTATCGGGTCGCTTGGCTGGCAATGTGTTCTGAATGGCGCAGCAAGTGTCATGAGTGAGCATATGGATTTGATCTCTGTACCTCTTCTTCCTTCGGACAATAGTTGTTTCTTTCAAATTCTTCTTGAAGAAGGGGATATGCTCAAATGCTTCTCGTAGAGTCAGCTGAATATGAAATCTGTCAATCATTTCGTTGCCGAACTCTACCTGCTGGCTCTTTTTTGGATTTTCTTTTTTATTCCCCTTCGCTCGGCGGAGTGCCTCAGGGAAGGGGATGGTAGGGGCCTCCTCAGATGGAGGACTAGGAATCGGTCCCTATGCCTGTGAAGAAGGAGAATCCATACAATTATCATCATTCACCACATATGGATCCGCAATTTGAACAGAAACCTTTCCTTTATTAAAATTTTTGTTTTTGTTTTTGTTCCCACAGTCTCTAGGTACAAAATGTGGTAACATCACAGTTGGTGGCTCAACAAAAGTAGATGTGGTGGCCTCCGCACCACCACTAGCACCGGTCTTCGCGGCATCAGCACCGCTCTCTGGTTCAGCTTCCAAAATGGTGGCATCAGCACCACCACCTGCATCTGGTATCACGACGGCATCAGCACCGTCGTCCTGGACTCCATCATTGGTGGTATCAGCACCACCGTCTTCAACATCATCATGTGTGGCATCAGCACCGCTCCTCTGCTCCTCTGGCGCTCCTGATCCTGCATCTGGCTGTCGCTCAGAAGAGGCGCTGCCGGCTGGCATCCTACCGCTCCTAGTAGTAACAAAATCAGCATCATAATAGGAATAAGACATGTCACTAAAATAGTCACTAGGAGAGGTATCCTCTGTGAACTCTACCTGCTCAGATTTTCTTTTTAGATTATTAGGGTTAGGTTCGATCTGAGCAGGTATGGCGGCTTTGCCTTTGATGATATCCCGCATCTCCTGCCGGAATTCATCCATTTCTTGCCTGAATGATGCTCGTTGTTCAGATAACAAGCGGGCAAGATCATCGAGGGCTGGGTTCTCATAGGTTGGGCCCTGAGAACCGAATGTCTGTCCCTGCTGGAAATGGGGTTGCTGCTGCTGGTGCTGGGGGTAAGGCTGGTGATAAGACTGCTGAGGCGGCTGGCGCTGCCTCCACTGTTGTCCCTGATAGGTGGGACGAGGACCACTGTGATATTGCTGCGGCTGGGCATACTGGGGCTGCTGGTTATACTGTTGTGGCTGGCTGTTCTGGTGTCCTTGGGCATGAGGCTGCTGTTGGGATGAGGAGCCACCATTGCCCCAACGGAATCCGGGGTGATCCCGACGAATCCCGGGCTGAGGGTACCGGTCGTACCAAATCCCATTGACTTCCATCAATGGCTCCTGCTCAAAGGAAGGTGGAGGAAGAAGTCCCAGTGGCTGCTCCGGCTGATAGACCACCATCTGAGTCTCCTGAGACGGCGGTTGCTCTGGATGGTACTGCAGCAGTGGAACCGGCTCTGCCTGGATATGATTCACCTGTCGGTACGAGGTAGAAGGTTGGTTGGAACTGCTACTGCCGGAGTCAACCCGTGACCTGGGAGGCTGTTGGGCGTGAGCTTGTGCCTCCTGAATGCATAGGATTTGAGTTTTCAGGTCACTCATGGTCTTGGTGAGAAGGTCCATCTGAGCAAGACCTTGGTTTTGCTTCTTCTCGAGGATCTCCATGCGGTCCAACTTCTCACTAATTATGCCCATGTTGGCTGCGACTGATTCGGCTTGGGCTGCGGCTACCGACGTTATGTTGGGACCGGCATCGATGCGGGCGATCCTCTGAAATGATCCCGCTCCTTGCGGGGGCTTCTGCTGTGTATAGACACGGGCCTGGGCCATCACTGTGGAGTTTTCTGCCATGCCTTCGTAGATGGCCCAGACGTCGTCTTCTCCCTTGGAGAAATAAGACCCACCGCAAGAGGCGTTCACTAGCCCCTGCAGTTCCGGTGTCAGCCCACAGAAGAAACTCTGTACGAGATTGGGCTTGGAGATATCATGGTGCGGACACCGGTCAATGAGCTCTCTGAATCGATCCCAGGCTTCATGGAACTGTTCATTTGGGATCATGACGAAATTGCTGATCATGGCTCGAGCTGCGTTGGTCCGGCCGAGCGGGTAGTACTTCTTTAGGTATGCGGTCCAGAGATCTTCCCAGGTGTCGACGAATCGCCCAAGGTGCTTGAGCCAATATGCGGCTCTATCAACCAAAGAGAACGGGAAGGCGATCATCTTAATGGTGTCCTCGGTCATCAACCGATCATGGATAGTGCTGCAAATCATCTCAAATTCCTGGAGGTGGAGGTGCGGCTCTTTGGTCGGCAACCCGTGAAACTTGGGTAGCAGCTGGATCGTGTGGGGCCGAAGCTCGAAATCTCCATGAATGGGCGGGAGTCTGATCCACCGGTGAGTGAGGGATGCAGCTGGGTTGTGCAACTCACTCATGATGGTCTGCGGCGGTCGCTCAGCGTCTGGATCGCCTCCTCCTGCATCAGGTCCTCCTCCTCCACCTCCGCCACCGCCCCCAGGTCGGTTCTCTCTCATCTGCGCTATTTCTCTCATCAGATCACCCATGAATGTTCCCTGGTCACGGATCTGTCTCTGCATATTTTCCAGGTACGCTAGCAAGGAATTGTTGATGGTCACCTGATCAATTATGAATGAGGGTGATCATGGTCATCTGGGTGCTCGCCTCTGTCTGCCATTGCTGGATTTTCTGAAAAAGCAAAAGAGGCCATCTCAGGTGCTGTCGAATGAGCGGAACTCTGTGATGCACTGAATTCTGACACAATTGGACTGAGAGAAGGAGAATGGGAAGGGTGGTCGAGGGGGAACAGCGTGGATGTGAACTCGGGCTCGGAGAGCGAACTCTCCGAGGCATTCCTAGATGAGTAAGGAGGAGTGCTAGATAGCGGTGCCGACAAGGTCGGTCTAAGAGATCTCCGTCCCATCATCTTGATTATTCGGAAAGAGCAGGGAAAATGCAAGAGAAGAAGGAGAGGAAATGAGATGCAACAAAATTGCGCACAATTGTGCGGTGTTTTTGATCTTGACCTAAATAAATCTAGAAATCAAACACAAAGCAAGGGTGAATTCACCAACTCAACACGTGAAGCCGTGAAGGTTCGGCTTTTATCTTGTCAATTTTATCTTGTTTTCAGGTATTTATCTTATCACGAGTCCTTAGAACGCTACGCCTATAGGAGCGAGAGTACTGCCAGGAAAGTGTCCCCGTACTTGTCCTCCTCCTGTGTAACCTGTAACTTGCGCTTTTTAAGGTCCTTGTAACCCTTCCTGAATCCCTACTCAGCCAAAGAAATAGAGGGAGGAAGCCGATAGGCGAAACCGATACTTCGGACCTCGCTCGCAACGGAATCACCCGTGAGCGTGCAAGATCCTACTCGGACGCAGCCGGTGAGACAGACACACCCGTGAAGGCGTGGCCTAAGCTCGGTACTTTGGACAAGGTCGGTGCTCACACAATAGCGAGTCACCAATGACGACCAAGCCCTACTCGACTACGTACGATAGTAGCGCCAATACTTCGGAAATCCAGGCGATACACAAGGCAGCCACAAGTTGGGTTTTGGGCTCTAATCCTTACGAAGCGCTCACCTCACTTGGAAGGAGACCTTCCCATGCAACCTGAAGACAAGTGAGGGTGTTACTCTCCCCAAGCAATGAATCCAATTACCAATTTTATTTTGGTCAAGTTTTCTTTAGCAGTCCCTTTTTTAATTTTTTTGGTGTTATCGCTTCTTTTGAGTAGATTCAAACAAGCGCCTAACGGTTTTTGTATTTTCTTGATCCTACTTTGTTCCAAAAACAGAGGGAGAATAGAGTCGGAAAAGCCGTGCAAGTCGACACCAAGGTGGAAATCTCACCTTTGTGCCTAGATGATGTATGCAAAGTAAGAAGACTTACAGCGAATCCCAGCTCTCTCCATGTGGGATGCAAAGCAGAATTTTTAAACCTACACTACATGGCGGTATGCAAGCGGAAATCGTCCTAAGATAGGCAGCTGCTAGCGTGAAGAACCACAAGCTAGCTACTAACTCCTAATCCGAGTGTCCGGTCTAGGCTCACCCCTCCTCTGCTCAACACATTTGAGTTAGGAGAAAGCGCTTGTTCGGGTGTGAGCTCGCGGCGCGTGGATTGGAAGCTACTAGCCAACTGTTTAATTAGTCTAAGTCCACAACGATCTATAGGAACATGCAAGAGATATTAGGGTGTTTGGACCTAGGCTAATCGAATCAAGCAGGACCTAATCTAAGAGCTCAATCCACAAAAGAAAGGAAAAATGAAAACAAAACCGGAAAATGACGGCGATAAAACGCGATAAAAACCGCGGTGAGCCCCCGGGTGAACAAACACCCGGAAATTAGGCCCGGTAGTGTCTAAGTGTCCAGAGAGTCCAAGTGTACCTGTATTATTACAATTAAATAAATCACTCTCTCACAAAAATAAAAGAAGAGCTATCTAATCACTCTCTCTCACTCCTCTTGCTCTCTCCTGCCGGCTTGGCTAAAGAATAGCCGGCTCCGCGTCCCAAGGTTGCTTCGGGTCACCTAGGCGATCCGCCTTGCTCCGCGGTCCCTCGCAAGAAGACGAGAACAGAAATGGTCAGATAACTCAATCAATATGTATCAAAAATGCAAGAGAAATGGAATGAAGCTATAGTAGACAATCACAATCAAACAAACAAAATGTAAACTACTCGTTGTTGCTCCCCGGTAACGGTGCCATTTGATAAACACGGAATTCGATGCGGTCAAAATTGGTGTCTCACAAAAGGCGGAGACAACCGTCGCTGTGACGACTCACAAAGGAATCTCGTATTTAATCAACAATTAACCCACACTAAAGATCAATAAATTAGAACTAATGTGGAGTTAAAATTTATTTTTAACTCTGCACAAATGGTGTATAGTGACAAGTATGCAGAGAGTTCGAACACAGGGAGCACACAAGGTAGTTCACAAAAATGTGCGACAGTGTGTGTGTGTGTGATGTGTCTACACTAAGCAAACAAGCAAAGAAGATTTTTGTGGGTTTTTAATTTTTAATTTTTTATTTTGAATTTAATTTTTAATTTTGTATTTTTATTTTTAATTTTCTGATTTTTATAATTTTATATTTTATATTTTTTTATTTCTTTTTCAATATTGAAAAGTAAAGACAATATAATAAAAGACAAGCTAAAATATTTATAAAAATGTGCAAAAATAACCAAAAATTCAGAAATAAATTGTTTTTAATATTTTTATGATTTTCTACTGTTTTTGTGATTTTTGGGGATTTTTCAAGGTGTTTTTGGTATTTTTAAATGCTGAAATAAGGCAAAACAGTGGAAAGGGTGCTGGCTGTGAGTAAAATGAGATTTAAAAATAGCAACCAGTAGCTAAAAATTTTCACACTATTTTTCAAATAAAAAGGACAAAATAAGGAACAAACAGGAACTGAGTTTGTAATTTTTGGAGTTTTCTACTATTTTATATATTTTTTTTTGAAGTTTTTGAGTGTTTTTAAATTTTTAGTGCCTTTCTTTTGAGATTTTTAATGATTTTTGGACTGACACTAAAATAGGTGAAAATAGACATTAGGTGATTTTTTTGGAATTTTTGGAGGGGTTTTAATATTTTTGTGGCATTTTCTAAGTTAGACAGTACACAAAAAACATGTTTTTGATTTTTAATAAATATGAAAATAAAATAAAATCAAAAACTAAATTGGTAGCATTAAAGTACACATATCCAGGAGCTTAACCCTATTTTTGTGGAATTTTTGGACTTAAAATGATAGGTTCAATAAATACAACAAGCATCCAATTAGTACACAGGCCTGGCAGGGGTATATATGCAATTTAACATACATCCAGGGGCATACACGCAATTTTCCACAAAATATTGAACTGAATATTTAATTTCTAGCACCAAAATACAATTACAAAACCCGCCTGGGTACGCTAGCAATTTTCCCACCAGGACGCGTGACTCGCACGCGCCTGGCGAGGACTGGAGTGTAATATCTCAAAACCCTGGGGACCTATAGGCAAAATATCCAAAAAGTTTACACGTGATACGAAAGCTTTAGTACTAAAACGAAATACACAAATGACCGAGGGTATCCTTGCAAAATGCCCACACCTCACGTGTACAGGTCACGTGAGGTGACGTGGCGAAGGACCTGGATGCAAATACATAAAGCTTGGGGGTCTTTGTGCAAATATTACAAAAATATTTAATCTACGCAATAAAGTTTCGGGACTAAATAGAAATTACAAAATAAGCGGGGGTTGACTGCAAAATACCCTCGCTTAGGCGATCCGACGACGTTGACGAAGGTGATGACGCGTGGCGGACATCCAATGGTTTGGCTTCAGACGCGATCCAGCGGCGTAGGGCACGCCACTTATCCACGTGGCATCTCCTCCGAGCGCGATGACGGTTCGCCCGTGGACCGCTGAGATCAGATCTCAGATGAGATCCGACGTCGGCAGGTGAAGGCGATCGGACGGTCCACGTCAGAACTGGGGCCTCCTCTTGATCGGACGACAGCGAGGCTTGATGGAAGAACAGGGAAGAAGGACCGTCCTGGCGACCTTCTCCCGGCGGTGGCGATGCGCTCCGGCGATGAATGAGCTCCAAAATGGGCCCGGAAGGTTGCTGGTGATCTCCTCTATCGTCTGGAAGCAATGGAGTGGCGTGGAGGTTGGCGGAGCTCTTCAGCGGCGACATGGAAGATGCGGTGCTCCAGGTGCTCCGGCGAAGGATCAAAAGGGTTCCAGACGCGTCAATGCACTCCAACACCTGCACAAAAAGGTTAAGGAGGTCGAGGGCAAAATGCCTCGACCTCCGGTGGCTCTCGGAGGGGTGCGACAGGCGATGTGAGGGCTCGCCGGAGTTGTGCCCGGCGAGGTGAGAGATGAGGTGAATAGATGGGTGGTTCGACGAAGGAAGATGTTCGGAGTAATCCTAGGAATATGATGAACGATACGGGGATGAAAAGAAATGCAAAACAGCCTCGATGGCCTGGGGGCCAGAGGGTGATTACCTCAACGATGAAGCTCCACCGGAGGTTGGAACTCGCTCAGATCTTGGTATATTCCGCCGCCTTGAAGCTCGGAGCGCGGAGCTGTCACCTCCAGGCGTCTCGAGCACGGCCAAAGGGGGAGAAATCTGGGAAATCGCGGTTCAAAAATCGAATTGGAGTGGCTGCTGGGTTATAAGGAGTTGACGGTCAGCGGAGGAAAAACGAGGCTGAGCGGTTGGTTCAGAGCTCCTTCGACCAAGGTAGCATCAGGGCGGGCATGCCCGATGTCCGAGGAGCAAAAGGTCAGAAGGTTCTATCATGAAATAACGCAAGGTTGGGCCTCGAAAAAATGGAGAAGGAAGGGTCAAACGCGGGTCTGACAGGAGCTACAGGGTCTAGGTTACCTAGTTGACCGGGGTCAACTAGGGTTTGCACATGGTTGGTCCACGTGGACCAACCAGGAAAAACCCTGGAAAAATCTTTTGTTAATTCATTTTAAAATACTAAATGGCCGAATTAAATCATGTTTATTAAATAAAAAATATTCATTATTTTATGTAGTATTTTATTCTGATTTTTATTTATTTTTATGACTTCTATTTTTACAAGTTACCTTTTTAACCTTATATAGGTATAATACCTACATATTGCATCTTTTTATTTTTATTATGTATATTTAAATTTTATTATTTTTGTTTTCTTATTTTGTAAAATTATAAAATGCTTTTGTACACATAAATATATTTTTATTTTATTTTTCTGATTTATTATGTATAATTAATAAATTATAAGAATGTTTTGTACAGGTATATGTATAGGCAGTATACCTATGTATCCTTTATACAAGTATTTTTATTTTTGTATTTCCTTTGCATTTTATTCTGATTTTAGTACACATATATATTACAAAAAATATTTACATAATTATAAAAATATAAAAATGAATAAACAATGAATAAAGAATAAATTGAATATTTTATTCAGTACAGGTATACAATAGGGGTCCAAAACTCAACTTTCAAACCGTAGCTCCGCCAAATGCGAAACCACCACCATTAAATAGATTATTTTATTCTATATACAATTAAAGGTGAGTTTGCTACATTTGGAGTTGTCAGTTGTGAGATACGGGTCTGGAAAGTTGGGATTCTGGATTCTTATTAAGATCATAACTTTTTATCTGTACATTATTTTTCTGTGAAATCAATTTTGTATTTTTCTTAATTAATTTATCTACAACTTTTATGTACAAAGTTTCTTTATTTGATGTATAAAAAGTGAAAACCAAAAATAGGTCCCAAAATGAATAAAGAATGAATAGAATTTAAAGGTATTTTCTCTTTATTTCTGACCTTATCTCCCCCTACTTTATTCCTTGTCGACCTATTCATCAAGATGCCTAGGTCTCGGGGGTTTTGGGTCATAAAATATTTACAATATTTTATTCTTTTTCTTTTCTTTATTTATTCTATAATTTTGGCCTTAATTACAGTATTTTATACACTATTGTGATGCACATGCATGAATGCTAAGATGCTCTATTTAAGGGTATTTTCAAGCATTTGCTAGGGTTTTTGGTGCCAAAATGATAGAATAAAGATGATGAAATGTGGATTCATCAGGTCGGCACGTCTAAGGCTCTGGCGAATGGAGCTCGTGGCGGGTGGTGCGCGGGTACTCGCGAGTTTGGCCGACACACGTCCAAGGGTAGTCGGAGCAGAACCAACAGTGTGGCGATGGCGGAGGTGGCGTAGCCAAAGATGAGGGACGTGGAGGGTGGAGGGGAGGAGGAAGAAGAAAGGAGAAGGAGAAGAAACGTGAGGGGGAGTGAACAGGGGATTTCACAAAATCCCATGTATTTGTTTAGCGGACGTAAATAAATAATTAATCAGTTGATGAAACTTCGTCAAAAAACTCAAGAAAAATCACCGTTGCGTTCGCAACGTGTGATTTATCCGTGAAAGTGCAAAAAAATTGTGATTTGGAGGATGGATGAATATGGATTGAAGAGAGAGAAGATGAAGGAGAAGGAGGAAGAAGCAAAGATGAAGAAATTACCTGTAGATGGAATGGACGGATGCCTGGGGATGGAGAAGATGAGGCTTCTCCTGTCGTCGCTCAAGAGTCGGCAAGGCTCGAGCTCGGGCAGCTGCGGTTTGCAGCTGCGGCGGTGGACGGAGGGCCACCGGATCTCGCCTAGAGGAGCAGGGTCGCCGCTCACCGTTGGCACTCTCTCCCTTGCTGTCACCAAAGAATCCTCTCATCACTATGAAGATGGCGGATGAAGGGAAATGGTGGAGGATGATGGGAATAAAAAGGGAGAGGAGAGGGAAGTTGGAGAAGAAGTGGGGAGAATGGAGTAGTGGGGAGAGTGGTGACTTGGAGTGGGGAAAAATAAAGGAGAAGAGGTAAAAAGGGAAAAAATAATATAATATATGTAAAATAAGTAGGCTACTAAAAATACCAATAATTAAAATAATAATAATAAAATAATAAAATCCGAAAATAATAATAATAAAATAAATCTGAAAATAATAAAATAAATTCGAAAATAATAAAATAAAGGGGTGACATGTTGCGGCTCCAGGAGCGCCACATGGCGCGCCTATAAAATTCAAAGATTAAATGTAAAGAAAATTTAAAAGAAATAACAAAAAGGATTAATCAAAAAGTGATCAACACGAAAGTTGCTCGTCTCGACGAGATCTACAACTTTCGTGAAGGGTCGAAAATCAAATGAAATCATTTGTACAAAATGTATTTTTGGGTGGTGCCTTATAGATATAAAATACCGCATTTTATCTTTTGTATTTTTTTGTCATTTTTCAATAAGAGAAAAATAAAAATATAGAAAATATGAGAAGAATATTTACAAATTAATCTATTTTTTTTGGATTTTTAATAATTAAGAAAAATAAAAGGATAAAATGCAAGGGCATTTCGGTCAATATGTACAATACACAAAAGGGCCCAAAACTCAAGTTTTGCATACGAGATCCGATTTTAATGAAATTGGTCTTGTTTCGAAGGTCTTTGAATGTATATTATTTTAGAAGTGAGTAGACCTTATTCGGAGGTTGTATGAGAGAGATATATGAGTTTTAAGGTTCATGGTTTCAAACTTGAATTCGGCTTTTATTGGTCAATTTTACAAGTTAGTATTTTTTGGATATTTTTCTTTAATTAATGTTAGTAATATATACACTATAGAGTTGGTTTTATTAGATTCGGAGTTAGTATAAAATATATACAAATAAGGTATTTTATTTAATATACAGGTGAATATTTACAAGTGAATTTGGCTTCTTATTTTATGCAAATATGAATGCTAAAATGCAGATGTTATCAATGCATGCATGAATGCTAATTATGCAATATAAGTGGAAATATGCAGCTAATTACTCAGGAACAAAGCTCTATTTTCAACTTTTAGAGTCATGAATCACAGATTCATCAGTCAACACACGATTGCTTGCTCAAATATGGCTTCAGAACAGCCGAACTGAGTTCACTCATATAGATCACCTCATCCGGACCTGATGAGGACTCCTCAGAAAGTTCCTTCTCTAGTAAGTAGAAGGTAACTTTCTTAATCGGTTTTCTAGAACATGAAGCATCAAGAGGAAGAGGAGAGTGATACGTCTTGCAGAGTTTGGGAGAACACTTCGAGGAATCAACACTCTTCTTCTCCTTACCAGATGACCAACTAGAGGATGGAGCAACCTATTTATCAAGTTTGGTCAAATTTGGTCCCACTTGTCTCTTTTGGTGTAGGTCTTGGATGTGGTGTGTGTGAGGTACTGACCAGAGGTTCATCATCAGAAGAGTCACCATATGCATTGTAATACTCCTACAGGGTCAGCACACGTCTCTGGTATGGCACAGTGTTCTCAGTTGGCTTGGCATTTTTCAGCTCATGAGTCGGATCATCTAAAAGGTCAAGGAAATCAGAAATGATCATGTCCGACTCAGGGGTAGCTTCTGGTTGTGAGTCCTCTCCAGAAGCTGTCACAGTGGTGGTAATGCAAGCAGTGGGTGGTGTGGAGGTGTAGGGAGTCTCTGAACCAATGGTCGCCGGGACAGTCGGTATCGCAGGTGTAGTAGAGAGATGGGACTCAACTGTCTTTCGAAGGTCACAACTGTCTACAACTTTACGGGTCACCTTGGAATATCACGTGTCCTCAAAGATCGGGTGAGGTCGAAGTGCCCCCATTACAGTGAAATCGATCTCCTGAGTCTCACAAACTATAGTTGCCTTAGCCAAGGCTAAGAACGGCTTCCCGAGAATGATCGGAGACTGGGTGAACTCTCCTCGGTGCTCAATATCAATAATCGTGAAGTCTATCTCCAGTAGAGCACCTTGAAAAGTCACGATGACTGAAATGGTTCCTCTCGATCGTTTAATGGACCGATCTGCCAACTGAATGATCTCTCTTGACTTCTTGGCAGATCCGAGTTTGAGCTTGGTAAATATGGAGGTCAGGAGGATATTAATCAGTGAGTCATCATCGATTCTTGCATGGGTGAATGTGGTATCTTTGATTTCACAATCAAACCTAGGCAACCGCTTTACTCTGCAGCTCTTGGTTTTTCTCCCTATCATCAAAGATGTGGCCATAGACACTATATGTCTCTCAGTCCTTGTTCTCTTATTGCCTGACCTTTTAGGCATTAATTTACTTCTCACAAATCTTTTAAGGTCGGGAATGTGTTCAATGGCCATTATTAAGGGAAGCTCAAAAATCAACTTTCTATCAAGTGCTTCCATGACTGCAGGATCTAATTTTTATAAGCCTTTTACATTTTCAATTTTATGGTATTTTCTGTTTTTTTTTATTTTTTGGTCTTTTTGATAGATGGAGGAATAGGAGAATGTACAGACTCGAGTTTGGATGGAAAGTAGTTAGTAAAGAGGGAGGTAGAAGGGACTCCAGTTGTACATGACGTGTGGTCAATCTGGTGTCTTCCAGGTTTTCAAGATTCAATCCGCAAAATCCATGATCCACATTCCTATCTGGACTCTTGATCGATCTACAAATGCCATCCTCCAATAAGTTCTCATGACACCTCATGAGAGAAGTCTGCACAATTGGATGATACTGCTGAGAACTCGAACTCTTACACTCAACACACCTTGACTTAAGCGTGTAATACTGGGTTGAGTATGACCCATCTGTATGGCAGATGTTGGCCGGAGCCTCATAAGGTAAACAAGAGGTCTGTAATTCGGTCGTATGAATTCAATCCCCTGTATATTTTGGCTCTTCGAATGGGTGATATGAAGGTTGGTCAATGTGGGCTCTATCACTCAGGTCAATCAAGTCAGGAAGATCATGTAGTACAGGCCTCTCCATTTGGTTTGTCTGGTCGACCATATTGTACCCTAAGGTTAAGTCGAGATGTGTATAGGTCAATGGTTGTTCGGTCCCAACTCGAGGTGAGAATGAGGTATGTGGGGTCAACTGATTCTGCCAGTCATTCATCTCAGCAGTCACTTGCTCTTTGATTGGTTCCTTTATTCCAGCAAGCGGACGCGAATATGGTGAGTCAATCCAGGGTGGATGTGGGTCAGGTGTGTAAGAATGTGGAGTAGGTGAGAAGGACGATGAAGTGGAGAAGTCAGTCGGAGTTCTGACTTCGCGGTCAGGGCATGGGTATGAGGAGGAATAAGAGGGTGGAGATGATCGGAATATGGTCGAAGAAGGATGACTTGGATATGATGACCAAAATTATGACATAAAGGGAGATGGGAGAATGAAGCGGATCGAGGAAGAAAGCGTGCAAGTGCACCGAATAACACACAAAATAAACAAACACAAGAGCAAACACTGAGTTCACCTACTCAACACAATGATAGTCGTAAAAGTCCGACCGTTTATCTTGTCAGTTTTATTTAGGTGATAAATAAAGATATAAGTCCAATTACGCAAGGCTTAAAAGTAGGTTTTGGGCACTATCCTAGGGAAGCGTCCTCACCTCTCAACAATCACAATAGCGAAGCATACAATGAGGGTTTTGCTCTCCCAAAACAAGTGCTAGTTTTAGTTAGTTTTTTTGTCAACTCTGATTATCATTCTTGATTTTAAGTTTGGTTATCACTTGATTAGTCCACCAAACAAAGCACGCCTAACGATCAGTCCCGATTTCCTTTTAACCTAAGTTTCAAAAACCAAGGGGGGAGTCGAGAAAAACCTATGCAAATAGTGAAATCAATGATGCATGCCCAGTTCAGGAGACTTACAGTGATCCTCACGCTCTACATGCGGGATGCAAGGCAGATTGAAATTTTATACTATATGAATGCAGATGAGAAAACCGTTCCTAGACAGGCAGTTCTATTAGCGAATGATGAACATGTTAAATTTGACTAATAGCCCTGCGGTCTAAGTACGTCTCGTTAAATATGATGTGTGGTTCTAAATATTACGAGCACAAGCAATAAAATATTCTAATAAAAATATGCTCTAAGAGCCGCTAGTGCAAGTCCTATTCTATGTCAAGTAACCACACAACCACGAGCGGGTCCAATGTCCAGTCTGCATACAAGCACAAGCTCTCAAACAAGAGCCGATGTAAAGAGAGAATTACCTAAATTATTACAACACAATAATTACAATTTTTTTCAAAAAATTCTCTCGAAGATAAGATCAATTCGCCTAGCTCTTCAGCAGTCGACGCGCGCCGCGTCCGTCGACCTCCGATGTACTTCAAGTTCATCGTGTCCTCGCAAGGAAAATCAAATTTATATTAGAGAGATAAACAATGAAATATATACAAAAATATGAAGAAAAATAAGTGCAAAAAGATGGAATAAATACAAGTGGTTCGGGGGTCAGACTACCCGAGTAGAGAAAATCTAAATCTAATTTTCCAATTTAATCCCTAAGCCATTTGCCTCCCCGTCAATGGCACCATCTGATGACTCATTGAATACGATGTTTAATATGCGTTCGTAGTACGTGTACTTAGCGATTCAATCAGAATCGAGAGAAGATCTCCATGAAGAGTGTCTCGGCTTAATTTGTTTCCCGGATAAGTCCGGGGTCGAACACAAGGAGGCAAATAATTTTAGAATTAATCAAAAAATTAAGAACTAGATTTCCAATGCATATATTTTTTATACTTTTTTATGCAAAAAAGATGCCAAAAAATACAATGCAAGTGAACTAAGACACTAAGAAGTCACACAACTAGGCCAAATTAATTTTGGTGTCAAATCAGGTCAATTCAGCTAAATTATATTTTTTCTAAGATCTTAATTCAGTGATGCATGCAAAACATATTTTTTTAGAATTTTAGGGGTTAAAATGCAACAATTTAAAATGCACACTTTTTATGGGTTTTTTCGTATTTTTTTACACAAAAAGTAAACAAACATTACGAAAATTTTATTGGAATGAAAACATGATGCTAGGAGACTACAATAATATTTTCGGAATTTTTTGACAATATATAAATTTTTTATGGATTTTTTAGTGAAAACAGAGTGACAGCGAGTAATTAATTCCTACTAAATCCACGATATCAAATTAGGCATATAACGAATTATCTCATATAGGTATTTTCATATGGAATCTAGGAGACTTGAAATTTGGTGAGAAGGATGTACGTTGATTTAATTAAAAATTAAATAGACAGATCACTCTATAATTTATTTTAGACACGGGACAACTCTATTTTGGATGAAATTTGGTTAGTAATTCAATCACATATCAAGGCATCATGTCTAATTTTTATGGAATTTTTAGAGGAACTATGAGTTAGATATGCATTTAAGAGCACAAAATGGGTAAAATATGCAGAATTTTAGTTAAACAAATTTAATTAATTACCCAAATATCAGAAAAATATAAATAAATATCCACGTGGTAAGGAACTAGTTGCTTAACATCAATACATTTTTCACTGAATAAAATGATGTAATATTAAAGTTCAAATTCATATGCAAACAAAGGGGGCTCTGTATAAATTCAGAAAACACAACACAAGAAGACTAAGTACATGGACTTTTTTTGTAATTTAAGAAACATAACGAGCAAACTTGCAATATTTTATAATAAAAAAATAGAAAAATGAAAAGACCTTTCTTCTTCCTCGTTAGGGCGTAGGTGGAGATGAACCCAAAAAAAGGGGTCGGTGGGGGAAGGGACGGTGGCGCGGCCGCACGCGGGACCTCCGGTGGTGCGCGCACGTGGCTGGTGGCAACAACCGCGCGGAGGAGACGGCGAGGCTGATGATGGAGGAGGTCCACGTGCTTGCGGGCCACCGTGGAAGGGGGAAGCAGCCGGGCTGGCGGGTGGACCATCGGAGAAGAAGGGCGACGGGCGGCCGGCGTGCGGGTGGACGATGGTTGATGCCGGGCGACTGGTGAGCTGCGGCGGAAGAGGGGTTGCAGCGGTTGAGCCGATGTGCTCTTTTTTTATTATTTTTTTGTTAAGTTGCTGCTGTATTAATTTTTTTTAGTTTTTTTTAATTTTTTTAACAGGGTAGAAAGATGTTTATATACAGAAAGAGATAAAAGAAATGGAAATTGAGAATGATGATGAAGATGATGGAAATGGGGTAATGAAGATGGTAAATGGTGGAGATGGTGCGGTGGATTGATATAAAAATGATGGTGACACAACAAAGGGAACAATATATTGGACAAAATAAATTAACGAGAGAAATGAGGAGGAATACTTACCTGATTCTTCGCTGGATTGGCGGAGCAGCTACGCTAAAATCCTATCGTCACCTCGATCCGATTGGCAAATCAAAATCTGAGAAGCTATTCGAGCTCAACGTGAAGCTCGTGACGCGGAGCGGAGCTCCGCGGATCTCGTCTAAAGGAGATCGTCGCTTGAGGAAGATGCCTCGCCGCTGTCACCAACAAAGCACTCCAAGATCTCTCCTTTTTCTATTAGAATGGCGGATGTGAAAAAATAAGGATGTACAAATGAATATAAAGATAAGAGAAAGAGAGGTTAGAATGGTGGTGGTGTTGAATGAGAAGTTGTATTATTGGTGGAGTTGAACGGGAGGTTGGTGAAAGAATATGAAGTGGAATGGGAGTTACTACAAATGGCGGAGTTGAATGGAAGTTGGTGGTAAAAGAGAAGTTATTGTAGAGAATGTTGACTTAAATAAAATACAATAGAAGTAGACTACTGAAAAGGGAGAATAAAAAATAAAAAGAGAAAAAGTGGAGAATTTACAAAAGAAGACAAACAATATGTACATCTTTTGTTTGCTTTTATAATTTATATTTTTTTATATTTTCAATAAAAGATATTTATAAACTAAAAATAAAATAAAATAGTAGAAATAAAATGGAACATAAAAGATTTTTTTGATATTTTAGTAATTAAGAAGAGTAAATGAAAAAACGGGAAAACAAAAAATATGTACAATATATACAATTTACATCTAGGTCCCAAAACCCAACTTTTACAAATGAGCTCCGATTTTAATGAAATCACTTCCTTGGATAGATAATTTTCTAACTTGAGCTTTAAAAGTTAGTTTGGTGAATTTGGAGTTCATACGGAGCAGGAATTTGGCATGGAAGTTGGATTTTATGCCTTTTTATCTTATGGATCTAGGATCATTTATTTGAGGTAAATTTTATTTTATATTTTTATATTTTTATATACATTTTTATGAACAAGTCAGAGAAAGAATTAGCCAAAAATGAGTTGAAATAAAATTATTGAAAATACATGAAGTTTTGGGCTATTTACAAGAGGAAAACTCCTTTAATTTTGCGGCTTTTAGTGTTAATTTATTTTGTACAATACGATATACATTAATTGGTGTGTTCTATTTACAAGAGTCATTTTGTTAATTTGTTGATTTTATATTCATTTATTTGAGATTTTACTCAGGGATTTTGCTAAGATCAAGATATTGAGATGATGAATCACGGATTCATCAATCATTAGTGGTTTTCAATTCGTCATTAATTTCTTTAATCATGCTTGATTAATCTTAATGTCAACTATTATGGGTTATTGACGTCTTAATCCTCCTTATTTTCCTTTCTTCCGAAAATCATAACAATTCGAAACAAAGTCATATTTACACGAAACAAATTCCGTTGGTTTCCTCATGACGAGCCGAATATTGTGATATAGGATCCGAGAGGGACCAAGTTCAAGGCTTTACAATTATAACAACCTTAAAGGAAGTCTCGTCCTCGAGACTAGAAATGCAGGCATAATAACCTTACAGAGGATTGAAAACATAACAACCTTAAAGATGATGAACGGCATTTCATTTACGATAAAGATGTATGCAATACATAGTGTTATCATTCAAATAAGTATGGGTATTTTTTTCTCATTTCCACCTCAGGTTCCCACGTAGCTTCTTCAAACTCTTGGTTGCGCCACAATACTTTAACTAGAGGTACCTCTTTGTTACTCAACTTCTTGATATCCCTGTCAAGTATTTGCACAGGTATCTCTTGGTATGTCAAGTCTTGCTCAACATGTAAATCATCACAACTTATCTTATGCTCTGGATCCCCAACGTACTTTCTCAGATTTGATACATGAAAAACATCATGTATTGCCGAAAGATGTGGAGGAAGCGCAAGTCTATATGACACTTTTCCAATCCGTTGAACAATTTCAAAGGGACCCACGAACCTGGGTGCTAACTTCCCATGCACACCAAACCTCTGAATTCCCTTCACAGGCGATACTTTGAGAAATACAAAGTTACCTACCTCAAACTCAAGGTCTCTTCGCCTGGTATCACTATAGCTTTTCTGGCGACTTTGAGCAGTCAATAGTCTTTTTTGAGCAAGCTCTACAACTTCCCGTGTCTTTTGCAGTCTATCTGAATCATAAAGGTTCTTTATCCCGACCTCTTGCCAACACAAAGCAGTAATACACCTACATCCATAAAGTGCTTCAAATGGTGCCATGCCAATACTTGTATGGTAACTGTTGTTGTGTGTGAATTATGCAAGAGGCAAATGTTTCAACCATGATTCTTTCCATTCTAAGGCACATGCTCGTAACATATCCTCTAAAGTCTGAATAGCACGTTCTGATTGACCATCTGTTTGTGGATGATATGTTGTGCTCAAGCATAGTTGTGTGCCTAAGGCTTTCATGAAGTTCTGCCAACAATGTGAGGTGAATCGTGAATCTCGATCGGAAACTATTACGATGATTGGAAGTTAAAAATAATAATTATCAAATTTATGCATGTTGAAGGAAGAGGATATGGGAAAATTTTATGTGAACAATTTACGAAAAAAGTTCTTGAATGGAATATATTTCGTAAGTTGTTTTCGATAATAATTGACAATGATTTTGTGAAGTTAAATTTTCAGAAAAACATCGTCACGGGTGACGAATTTTTCATGTGCGATGTGTTGCGCACATCATCAATCTAGTTGTACATGATGGCTTAAAGGAAACTGAACATGTGATTGATAGAATAAGAGAAACATTAAAGTTAATCAGAAATTCTCTTCAGCATCAAAAAAATTCGAAGAAGCTGTTAAGTAGGTAAACTCTTCTTGTGAGAAGTCTCTACCACTCGATGTTTTCCACCCGTTGGAATTCCACATAATTGATGCTAAAATCTGCTTTAGATCATCAAAATGCTCCTGTAATTTGTCGTATATTTGTTCCCAAATATAACAAATGTCCTTTCGATGAAGAGTAGACTCGAGTTAAAAATATTACAAATTGTTTGAAAATCTTCTATGATATGACATCTAGGATAAAATATCCTACTTCAATTCACTTTTTTGGAGACTTTTGTAAAATCCACACCCTCCTTTTGGAGTGGAGTGTAGATATTTAAGAAATCATTCTCGGATGGCTATGAGAATGAATGTGAATTTTGAAAAGTATTGGCAAAAAAAGTAAGATTATGTTGACAATCACGTGTTTCTTAGATCCAAATTATAAGATGAAGTATGCTGAAATTTATTTTGGACTACTTTATGGCAAGAATGATTCACATGAGATTGAGAAAGTTTCATCTCTATTGAAAAGGTTGTTTGTAGAGTATTCTTCTTCCACTTTGCCAGTTAATACGCCTCATGTTGTTCCTATGATGCAAAAAAGTTATGAAAAATGATGAATTTGATCAAGGGGAAAGAAAGAAACAAAAAATTGCTCAATTACTGAAGCAAAATTCTAAAAATCGGCCACAAAAGTCAGAATTAGACAGCTACATTAACGATGGAGTGGTTGATCCCAATACAACAACTGCAACTTTTGATATTCTTCAGTGCCGGCGAGTCAATTAAGGTACATATCACATTTTGTCTAGGACGACAAGAGATATTATGGGTGTTCCGGTGTCCACTGTAGCATATGATATGCATTTAGTGGTGGAGGAAAAATGGTCAATATTTATCATAGTAGGTTAGCACATGATATTATGGAAGCACTTATGTCTGCTCAGTATTGGTTGAAGGTTACAAAAGGAAGTATGTTAAACATCTATTTGTTATTAAGTTACTAGAGCCTTCTAATAAAAAGTTGATTTATTTTATTTTAATTGTAAATGTAGGTTCTTCGTCAACACTAATGGATGATATCACATCAACATTTGATTTACGTCAAGTTCTTGATGGATCAACTGTACACGATACCGGAATATTCAGTCCAATTGAGTCCAATTGGAGAGAACATATCTTTGGAATAGGCAATTTAGGTGAACTATTTAAGTTTTTAATATATCTTGACATATTTACGCTCTATATTAATTATGGTATAAAATGTAGGAAATTGTGGATGTGTCTTATGAGGATATCATGTCACTCTGGATGTGTTTTATTTGAAGAAAGAACATTTTTGACATTCAATACTTGTTATCTTGTTCTTGACTTATTTTATTTGAAATTCATGCTAATGACTATTAGTTAATTTGAGAGACATGATGTTAACTTAAATGTTTGATATGCACTTTTATTTCCTTTAAATTTTCAATTGTTTCACCTATATATATTTTTGATTTTGGAATATAGATTATTGCAATTCATTGCATGATGATTTAAGAGAGTAGCCTAGATAAATAGTGAGTTCGGAACATTAACACATTTTCTTATAGCTACAGTTATATAATTACACAATAATATTACTTCTTTAATACATCTAGAAGAACTTGATAGCGTTTTGTGAAGATGGAGTAGATTATGCCAGTATACTTTACAAAGGCATGTCTTTTATTACAGAACAACATGTCTTTTTGAATCATATATCATGCCATATCTATTCCACTTTAGACGGACATTTTGATTGACTACATATTCTTATCATGATGCAACTTATTTGTATTCAATTGTCATTTTTAAACCACTATGAACCATGATAACAACTCAATTCATTTATGTATGTGATATTTATTCGAATACGATGTTTATTGGATCTATATTTCGAATTCATTCTTTATGCGATCCGTATTTGGATTTGCTCTTTATTCGATTTGTATCTGGGTTCTTTATGTATCCGATTTGTATTTGGATTTGATAATATCCGATTCAAATTCGTATCTTTATTTTTTAGGATATGATTTCATTAATGCATATTTGTCTCATATCCATATCCTTATCCAATGGATATGATGCGAATATGGATATGGAAATAGGCATATCCGATCCGCATTCGATCCGTTTTCATCCCTACATCTAAGGACGTGCAACGTACGTGCCAAGTGGAAAAAATTTGCAGAACAACCTTCGGTTCCAGGTAATCATCATTCCATCCTCATCATCATCATTTTTTTATCTTGATTTTGTATTGCATTTAGACCCATGCATTAAAGCATCATTTTGTATATCATTTTGTCGTCACTTTTTATTTTAAAAATTGCTCATTGTAGAACCACTTATGCTATATCTTGTTGATGTTTTCTATGGATTATTTAATATTATTATTGCTGTGTAAATTAAATATTTTCCCACCGCGTGCCTCTTAATTAATATTAAGTTAATCGTGACTCCAAAAATTCTCAAAAATCCACGGCATGCGGAGTTTAGTTTTTTTTATAGCGTGTCAAATTTCATGAATTTTCATGTATCTCGAGGTCACAATAATTAAATGGTGAATTGAATTATTGATTTTTAATAGGCCATAAATCATTTTTTTAGGTTTTAGAATTTTATATGGATAGATCCTCATTAGATACATCTAAGATAATTTTAGTTTCTAAAAATAAATTGGTTTGCTATTTATTAAAATTATTTTACAAAAAATCACCTTACAAGCATATTTAATTCGTAATAATTCATATTACATCCAAAAAATCCAAAAAATACAAAAGCTTAATTTCATCATGTTCAATATCGTGGATAAGTTTCATAATTTTTGGACATCGTTCGAATGGAATTATATTTTAATCCCTAAATTGTGCCAAGATTGCATTTCATCCATTAATTGTATTTTAAAATATCAAAAAAATTATGAAAATCTAAGTCTTGAATCATCTAGAAATTGACTTAAGGAGACAGTGGCCTCCCTGAGTTCGACCTTGAGCTTACCCAAGTAAAATATAAATTGGCCGCTCACATTAATCAATAAATTAATTAGTGTTTTTTGATTAATCCTGGTTGCCTGAATACTACAACAATTCAACACTATTAACTATATATTTATTGGGTTTTTTCAGTTACACACATGAAAGATCACGACAAGTCTTCAGAATGCATCCCATACACAATTTTCCTTCACGTGCAAGCTTCTCTCTCGCTTTATGCCCTTCCATTGTGAAGCTCTTCCGTTATCTTCATCTTGCTTGATGTTCTATGGGGTGATTTCAAGGACGATCCCGTACGAGTATGCGGACGAAGATCGTATGCCGTTGTGGATTGAGAGCAGATCACGTCACAATACACACCAATATTGTGGGACTGGTATCTTATTTAAGGTCAATCCATTACACGAATGCTTCGATGATCTATATTATAACATGTTTACTACTTTGTTGCCGCATTTGATTTATTGCTTTGTCCTAATCCAGTCTTGCCCTAAATACGTGTGTCAAATCATGAATTGGTCCATGTTTATATTATGTATTTGGATTATGAGTTGAAAATGTACGGTTATCTATTTGTTAATCCGTAACGCTATTAAAATGATTCATGTTAATATGAGAAATTAGGATTTAATTTATATCACGTTTCTGGTTACAACATTCCCGAGGATGGAAGCAACGCCAGTGCTGATGCAGAGAAGGAGGGACTTAACCTGTGGATGGCCTTGCCCTCCTTGTCGGCCTTGGCCTCGTTCAGAAGGCGTGGAGGGTGCCGTCAGCAGATGACAACATCTCGACGTTGGTGGTAGGACTGATATCAATGTCAGTGAGGGCAACCTTCTCAAGGTCCTTGCAGCTCGTCAATGACTTCATCTTCGGGAGGAGCAGTGAGGAGGGGGGGGGGTTGCTTGGCCCCCAGCTCCCAACCGAAGTTCACATATATTTTAATATATAGTATAATATATAATCTAAATATACTATTTAATAATTAAAATTTACATGTTATGTATAATAGCCCCCATATCTCAACAAAAAAAATCAATATATATGATATAATTACACCAATTAACTGTTAACATTACATGATGTGCATAACCGGATATTGATACATCCACATATGCCCATCATCGTACCCATTTATAAACCGTCACAGATATATAATTTTTATTTTAATATATGGTATAGATAACGGTTTTTCTTCTTTTTTTCTCTTTGCATATACAGATATGGATTTGGATACCTCTTTCATTTTTAGGACCTTAAAACATATACGGTTACATATTTTTCTAGTGTACACATATATGGACACACACACACACATATTGAGGATGGGGAGCTTGCACCAAGGTGCATGTAACTTTACATGCATCGACGCTTATATCTTCAACATTTTTTTTACTTTTTTGAAAAATACCACCATGTATATTCATCCATATATCCATCCAATATGTCATTCGAATTTCGTCAGAAACAGAGACTCCTATGACATCCATCCAGAACAGGTCGATTACAGCAATTCTAAGACCGTTAAAATTATCTGTTCTGGATGGAGGTCATAGGAGTCTCTGTTTCTGACGAAATTCGAGTGACATATTGGAGGGACACATGGATGAATATCATGGTGGTATTTTTCAAAAAAGTAAAAAAATATGGAAGATATAAGTGTCGGTGCAAGCTCCCCATCCTCATATATATTTGTATATGCATGTTTGCACCTATTTTTATCTGCATCGATTTTAAAATAGTATGCAGATACATGTACACATGTCGAAATATGTATAACAAATACGATAAGAGATTGGTAGACATATCTATATTTGTTTGCATCCCTATAAGTAAAAAGTATTGTATAGTGTTACTTGTTTGAACATATTAAATTTAATGGCATTACTTAATATCACATCAATAAATGTGTATTTCAGTAATATGAAGAGTTTTGTACGGATCTTTTCGTCAATACGATGTTTATATTATTTATGTCTGATTATAAGTTTATATGGGTATTTTTTAACAAAAATACCTTCATAATATCAGTTTCAATCAGTTACGAAATTATTGGAAGCTTGCCTTATAGATCGAATTCGTTTCCACGAACCCAACCTCATAAATTGAATCTTCCGTTAATGTTCTACGTATCCTCCAAATTTATCTCAAATCCGATGTCATTTCCTATTTTATCTCAGTGGTTAAAAGATCATTCAATATTTAAGCAACTTAAATCTCATTTAAAAGAGAACAAGATTCTTTATCATTGATATAAAATAGCAAATGACCGTGGTTTTGAGCGAAAATCGGAGGATATGTATAACATTATTGGAAGATTCTATCTGTACATTGGATTTTAAGAAACAAATTTGAAGAAAATAGTTACAACCAAGGACGGATAGAGAGGGGGGCAAGGAGGGGCACATGCCCCCCCTATATTTTAGGGGAAAACATGTAACCACTCCCATGTTTAAGAAAAAATCTCATTAAATTTCATTATTTGCCCCCATAACTTTAGTTGGATTCTAAAAATAGAATCCAAGAATGCTCCCTCTTCATGGACCAAAATATTCAAATGGACCTCTTTTCATATGCAAAATAGATATATTTTCTACATATCTTTTATTAAATGCAAGGATTATAATTATCAGTCCCAAAATTGTTATCATAGTTACAACTATGAAATGAAGACTTTCCTTGTGTGAAGGAATTGTAGGAATGGTTGAGAAGATTATATATTGTCATGTAAAGCTATGAATGGTATTAATAAACTGAATAATTGATGGAGATCGGAGTTACAACTTCAGAATGATTCCGTCAAAATAAAAAGAGAGGAGAGATGGAGATGGGGCGGACAATAAAATTGGTATATGATGACAAATATACACATTATCCATTAACATATCTTTTGAAGTTAAATTTATACAACGAATATTATTCATAGTCAAATTACCTTTTATTCATGCAGAATGCTACAAATATACATTTGTTAATTAATGTTCATATAGCATCGATTATCTATTAGCTTTTTGGTTAAAAATCACACTAATCATCGCTGATTTTGTAACAATTATATGAAAATTTTAACAGGTAATCATTGTTATATGATTCGCTTCTAGTAATATAGCAATAGGTATGATAATTACTACAAACTAAAAAAGTCGAAGATAAGTTTGCAACAAATAATATTTGTTGTTATATATTAATTGCAGAATATATGACAACGAAAAGATGTGTTTACTTCTGTCAAGAATGAAGAAATCATTCAACAATTTCAAAATTTAAATTTCTTCGAGGACAACTTTAATATGATAATTTTAAAAAAAGTCATATCATAATGTTTATTTACACTGTAATTATCTAACTGCTAACTACTAACTAATCCCAACATGGAAGCGTTCTATTACTCATATAAGTAAAAAATCTCAAATATCCTTGATCGTAAGATATATTTATCACTATAAATAATAACAACGATTTCAAGGGTATTTCACTAAATGGCTAGATGCATGAAGATTGTGCCCCCTCCTAAATTATATTCTGGCTCCGTCCCTGGTTACAACACTTCTTTTATAACCCACATTACAGTAGAGAAACCCCTCCGAAAATATTAACAACTAAAATGGCAAGGTAAATTAGATAAATAATTTACCTCCCCCATCTAAATAATTTAACCTCCACACAAAGAATTTTCTGACTTCGTCCCTGAGGAGGAGGAGGGTCTGATGACACCTGAGGAGGAGGCGCTCGCGGAGAGAGGGTGGAGGCTGGGTGGAAGAGGGAGGGGGTCAAAGGTGGGATGCTATTATAATCTAATGGAGGGGTCTACATGCAAATGAAAGTCCTTATCTAATGTTTTAAGTGTAATTCGGAATTACAGATGTCTCGATGCGGAATTACCAAAGTTCACAAGTATATATGTGTAAAAAAAGCTCTAATTTGTTCAAGCATGGCTTGACGTGAAGATCCCTAATTTCGCGTCCCCTTTCCTTCCTTCACGTCTCCCCTTCCCAAACCCTACCTTCCCCTTCCCCGCCAGCGCTCTCCCTCCCATTCCACCGCGCCAGTCCCACTCTTCTGCGGATCCCCTCCCCGTATCCATCTCCTCCTCGTCCATCTTCGGGTACTCTCGTCGACGTTCCTGTTCCGTTTTATTTCCGTTTTTTTCTACAATCTCACATCTTTATTTGGGTGTGATAAAGCTGTTTTTTTTGTTTCTGTTCGTAAATCTTGTTTGATGATATCCAACTTGATTCTGTTATTAGGTTTTGCGTCACTTTAGATCTTCCAGTAGTTATCGTGATTTGCCAGACAATGCACGAATTACACTTCAACTAACTGCTCATTCGATTAAAACCTGATTTTTGTATCAATTTTTTTCTGTTGTAGTTGCAAAAAGTTGATTTTTTTTGGCTCTTGTCGAATTTTTTAAACGGTTGTAGTTAAGTATGAGAAGTTACAGCCCTCCGTATCGTAGTCCGCCGAGGAGGGGATATGGAGGTAGGGGGAGAAGTCCTCCGAGGAGTCCTCCGAGACGAAGAGGATACGATGGATATGGTGGCCGCAGAGAGCCGAATAACGGCAGCCTGTTGGTTCGAAATGTTCCGATGAGTTGCAGGTATTGGCTAAGCTCATGAATTCTTTATGACAGTTTCTTATGTGATTGATCTTATACTATTAGGGACCACTGAATGAATATGACATTTATTTTATATCATGTAAAATATACAAGCAACCAATAGTATGTAGGTGTTTTCTCTAACAAAGTTTTAATCCTATCTTTGCAGGCCCGAGGAACTCAGAGTTCCATTTGAGAGGTTTGGTCCCGTGAGGGATGTGTACTTGCCAAAGGATTATTATACTGGGTGAGTTTAAATCTGAAGGTTCTTTTCTCATGTTTCACCACAAGACTACCCGCCGTTCCTTTGTTCAAAGTCGAAAGTTATGGCCGTACTATCTCCCATCGAGTTTCTTTTGGTGAATTTTGGTTATTTACACATTTCAAAACCATATAGTTCATTTTATTTGCAAATCCAGTCCTCTCTACTTGTGAATGCGATTCTTATTTCCACATATGAAGCATTTCTGTACATGAAGGATTCTTGTATTGTGTGATGCAACTTCACTTTTTATAGTGAGAAGTGTTTTGATTTATTCTCAGGCTTGTTTTACTTACAAGTTACAAGTTAGTTGAAGCCGGTTTGGTGAAGCCATCAAATAGGGTGTTTAGAGATCTAATGTTTTCCCAAGGGCACATGTTGCGATCGAATTGAAGGATCCACGTGTGAAAGAAGACATTTGCTCCTCTACATGTTAAATTGGATGAAGAGAATGAAGATTAATTTGTTCAAGCCAATTTTCATAGCGAAGTACAAGATGGTTTAAATGAGTTTCATATATTCACAAGTGAAGCATGTG
Organism: Ottelia alismoides; assembly: GCA_037367405.1. NCBI lineage: Eukaryota > Viridiplantae > Streptophyta > Magnoliopsida > Alismatales > Hydrocharitaceae > Ottelia > Ottelia alismoides. The sequence continues at coordinate 54,485 of JAZKJV010007101.1, forward strand.
AAGACTGAAGAAATTGACACTTCATGCTTTTCTTCGAAGCTCCCAACGTAGCAGTTGTTAGCTGAAAGTCTATAGAAGTCGCTTCTAGCAATATGTAGATTTAGGAATTTCAGGTGAATTATGGGTTGGCCGTGGTACGATTTTAATGCACGTAATGAAGCTAATCCGGTGCTTGAATTTCAATTTGTCAAGAGCCAAGTGGTCAAGTTCACTCCCACTCTAGGTTATGGATTACATAATTCCCAGACATGCTTAACACAATGTTCATATCAAATGCTTCTTTTGGATACAAGCACATGGAGAATTTTGAGTAGCATGGCATGAGTTTCAAGTTTCATAAGAAAGGTCAGCTGTGAACTGTAAGCAAATATCACCTTTTTTTCTTCATACTTCTAGTGAAGCTGTTTTGATATCATAGTTTCCAGTAAAGTCTAGCAAGCTATCACCTGTTTATAGGATCTTGGGCTATATTTTAGGCATCTGATCTTCTCCATGTGTTTACTTTCCCTTTTTGCTGAATTTTGACATTTTTTATATCCTGGCAGGGAACCTCGCGGCTTTGCCTTTGTGCAGTTTGTCGACCCCTTTGATGCTTCAGAGGCCCAATATCACATGAATGGCCAACTATTTGGCGGAAGGGAGTTGACTGTGGTGGTTGCTGCTGAATCTAGGAAAAGGCCAGAGGAGATGCGTGGCAGGGACAGGGCAAGGTATGTAAAATATGCTCTTATTTTTTTAAATAAATCCACTTCCATATTTTGTTTTAGAAAATTGAAGAGATTCCAACATCATTAATTTTGGCATTTTCTTCTGTCTTGATATGTGATATGCATTGAAGACCGTCTAGCAGTATGCGTCGTTCTCATTACCGTGGTACTTATTTTTTAACTTACAAAAGATTCTTTTTAGTTACATCTACTTTCCCTCCATGAATTTCATGAGCAACATTTTCCATATCTGGGACATGGGTTGTTATTTGATTTTTGACGAGCGTTATTTACATTGATCTTCTCTTTCCTTGAATAGATAGTTAACCAACTCTTCACTACTTATGTTGGGATCTGGTTTTGTTAGTCTGACATGTGCCCGTATACGGGGATGAGACATTCCTCTAGAACCATCAATACATTCACTCAGCTACTATTTTGGCTATACTTCCCTTCTAATCTGTTTAGAGGTCGACAGGTCGGTCTCGTTCATTGTCCCGATCTCATTCTCCTCGCCGTTCAACATATTCATCTCGAAGACGCTCGAGGTATTATGAATGGTTAGAAGGGCATTTCCTTTTTAGGTGTTGTTCAAACAAGCTGTTTTTTGTTAGACTCAAAAACAATTTTTTTTCTGCAGATCATATTCTCCAGGTCCAAGAAGACACGGTGGAGGCTACTTCATTTCACCTCAAAAAAGGGAACACAGCCTCTCTAGATCCAGATCCAGATCACCCAGGGATCGTCAGAAGGATCGTAAATCGTATTCGCCGGAGCGTGAAGCTGATAACAATCACAAGCATGCCAGCAATGGCTATGATGAGTGAGCCTTCTGTTAACTCTTTTCATTTATAATGTAACCTGTGTTACTCCATTTTCACTATTCTCCCAAAAAAATAAACATGTTGCACACCTCGTGGGAGGACTTTGAAAATCAACGGGATTTGCAGCTTGATTTCTCAAAGAAATATATCTCTGAAAGTGAAACATTTCACGTTGGACTTTTACCGTTTAGAGTCAGTATATATTTGGAATCTCAAAAAATATCTCCATGGGAATAACTTCCATTTGAAAAATATGCTGGTAGGAACGCCATTTATAATGGATTTTTTTTTTACTTTTCAGCTAATAGACACATGATAATTGCATATATTTCCATGTAAGAGTTCTCATCTATGCTGTGTTGGAAAGTTTGCAAGATGTTTATGGGGCTATGCTTGGTCGAGGAATTCGTAGCCAGAGCTTCCTCTAGTGATGGAGATCCAACATGAATTTCAGAGTTTTTGTCGTCTTTGGGGTCGAGTATCGGCGTGTCTCTAGTGTCACCATTTTTCTTACTGTTTAGGGGCTTATTTCAGCTTAGTGGGGAAAGCCACTAGAAAGGTTGTTGTCTCTGAGAGGGGGAGCATCTCAATTGGAGATGACCACAACCATATAAATGAGTCATTGCAGTTGGTGGGCAGAGGTGGTCTTCATGGATCTCTTTGGTGCGCATTTGGGGATGTGCTTTCAAGAGGTTGAGTTGTTAGCTAAACTCCTTTTAGCAATGCACAAGGTAGCGTTTTTTGAGCTCTTTCATGGCCATGCATTGGCGTTTTGGTTGTCGGCGGCGTTACATTTTGTTGTCGTCTTTGGGGGTAGAGTACCGACGTGTCTCTAGTGTCACAATTTTTCTTACTATTTAGGGGCTTATTTCAGCGTAGCGGAGGAAAGCCACTAGAAAGGTTGTTATCTCTAAGAGCGGGAGCATCTCAATTGGAGATGACCACAACCGTATAAATGAGTCTTTGGGGGTAGAGTACCGACGTGTATTTCAATTGGCTGTATTTTTTCCCAGCACATGTTGACATCCTCCAAATATCGGGGTACATCTCAATTGGCTGTATTTTTTCCCTCTATTTTCCCTTTCTCTGATGAATAAAACTTTTGGGGCGTACACCTTCGAGTGTCTCCCCCTTGCTTCTGGATTTAAAAAAAAACAGTATAAATGAGTCGTTGCAGTTGGTGGGCAGAGGTGATCTTCATGGATCTCTTTGGTGCGCATATGGGGATGTGCTTTCGAGAGGTGGAGTCGTTAGCTAAACTTCTTTTAGCAATGCACGAGGTAATGTTTTTCGAGCTCTTTCATGTCCATGCATTGGCCTTTGGTTGTCAGTGGCGTTACGTTTTGGGAAAGAAATCCCACGGCGGGTGTATGTGGTTGGGGTGAGCCGTCTCATTTAGATGACTATATGGGATGGTGAGGATGGGTACTATCGATGGAAGGGGTGGTGGTGGAGTTTAGGGCCATCGGAGTCTTTGGTGGATGTGGTGGAAGGAGGGGTTGTGGAGGGTGTTGGTGGTTATGAGGTGCACACATTACAAGAAGATGGGGTCGAGGGTTGAGGGTGGGTCTGGTGGGGATAGTCATAGACGGATGACAGTCGTAGAGTGGGGTGGGTAAGGGAGGTTTTACAAGGAGCGTTTGGCTACAACACATCTCCCGAGGACTGGGATGCAGTTGTTAGATACTTGGGGATTTGCACGGAAGGGGAGTAGTTGTTGGGAGATGATGGGGGGGGCTTAACTTTTATGTTTTTTGGGGGTGAGTAAGGCTCCATCACCAACCATTCCACAACCATTGCTTCCCTTGTAGATTGCCTTGTCACTTGGCAAACACATATCCATCCTTATGATTTACCACCAAGGTTTGAAAAAACGAAAGGCGGAATGAGGCGTTTTTCCTAATGGCGAGGCGAGACGTAGCCTCGAGGCGGTCGAAGTGTAAGCCTCAGTTTTTATAGAAAAATAATTGTAAAAAGTATAATAAATATATATTAATGAAATAGTCTAATATGGTAGGCATATAATATATAACTGTAATATATAATGAACTTATGAAGATAAGAACGTGAAAAAAGGATACGTCAATTCCATATTCCATAAACCTTTCTACTAAATTTCTACCCAATCAAAAAAGGAAATCAGTGACCACTAAAATATTTATAAAAAGGGAGTCATTGGTGATAGTTGTCATTAAAGATATCCGAGATGTTGTAACGAATCATATGATTTGAATCGTAACCATATGTTCTGCTAAACTTAATTGAGGAATGGTCTGATTTCCCCCTGCACCACCATACCCTACCAGTACGGGGGTCTCGCCGTCGGTCAACGAGACTGGGAGGTGTTAGGGGAGGCCCAGGTGGGCCCCCCTTGTGGGGGGTTGTAGGGGCAGTGCCCCTATCCTGAACTTTTTTCTTATATGTGCATTCGAATTCTCATGCATCTGAGATTTGCGGATGCATATATTTAAGGATGTAATATTAAGAGTTCACTGAAATAATTGGATATGTTAATGGTAAATATGAATAAGAAAGAGGTCAAATTTAAGCATCCATCTTGTATAAATACATCCTCAACAAATAGGCCTTTATAAACATTCGAAATTACAAATAGAATCAATTATTTCAAAAAAAATGCTTAATAAATTCATAACGCCTCAGCGACCGCCTCGCCCCACCTCACCGCCTCGCCTTGCCTCGACCGCCTTGGTCATCTGAGGCACTCGCCTCAAGCAGGGGGTTCGAGGCGGTCGCCTCGAGGCTCTTTTCCCTCGCCTCGTTTTTGCCTCGAGTGCCTTTGCACCCCAAGGCATGTTTTTTCGAACCATGTTTACCATGGTGAAATGATCCTCAAAATATTTCCCTTATCCCATCCCACTCTTTGATTTGATCACCCTTTAGTAGCCTGATCCGTCCTCATCCTGCAAATCACACCTTCTCATTATATATCCACTTCTTAGACACCCACATCTCCACAACCCCCGTCGCCACAGTTTCACTTAAGATTTGATTGGCACTAGCCACCTTTTAAATAATAAGTGAGAAGGTTTTTGAGGTGGTCGTGTACCTTGAAAAGAGAGACGACGATAAAGTTTTGAGGTAGATGCACATTTTTAAGAGGTTTAGTGGAGAAGGCAATTGACTAAGGTTTGTGCGGGATGCATAAGTTGCTCATTAGGTGAGGGGACATTGCTTATTGACTGCTTAGAAGTTGATGGGTGAATTCTGCTCGTTGGAAGCTCAAAATGGATGTTAGGGCAATCTTGATAAATTTTGGGGTTATGTCGAGTAAATATTTGGAGGATGTTGGAAGCTCAAAATGGATGTTAGGGCAATCTTGATAAATTTTGGGGTTATGTCGACTAAATCTTTGGAGGATGTCAACATGTGCTGAGCTCGAGCTAAGAGGGTCTTGAGTTGTTGATCGGAGACTTCCAACGATCACATGAATGATGCTTGATAACTAGTTGTCCATAGGGTGTGAGAAGGGTGCTCAAATGATGCTTGCTCGAAGGGAGTTCATGATTTGAAGTGTTGTCATTGGATGATGGACTTGCTTGGTGGAGATTGTTCGAAGGGAGGGAGATCATCAGAAGGGAAGAGCATGCTAGGCTGCATGCTATTTGTGTTTTTGAAATTGTGGTGACATGGGATGGATGATGTGTTAGAGAGGTGGATGAGGAATATCATTGAGAGGGTGTTATTGGAAGACACATGATGAAAGTTTGTGGTTGCTGTTAGTGGACAGAAAAGGAAGTCACAATTCATATTTGTCGGATGATAATTGGAGGACGTGAAGTCATCAGACCGAAGCAACATCTCCTTGACCACTTTAAGAAAGTGGCCGGATATCCTACTTGCCGAGAGAGATTACGGATGAACTGAAGACTAGCTTAAAGGGACATGTTGATGAGAGTGTTAGAAGAGGGAGGGATCCAACGAATAATGTTTGAAAAAGAGTTCAACAACCCATTCTATTTATTCGGATTATGATTTCTTATACCGAACTGACATTTATAAGATGACAATACTTGACGAATGCATATAATATGGCTATACATGACTCAACGAGGATCGATAATAAGAGACACGGATTCAACGATCGCAGTGTTCTTGGATTTATCGGTAGGAGTGCAATGCTCCTAACAACGTTGGAGCGGGATGTGGCAGTAGCGATAGAAGTAGCGCAACCGCAAAGAAACAAAAGGGTAAAGGCACAATCCATTCCCTGGAAGGATCAACTTGATTCACTAGTTTCAAGGAAAGATCCGAAGCAGAAGACATTGGCGAGATTGTTTGAGAACAATAGGGTTCGAGTCTGATTGACAATCACTAAATTGCTTACAACATGCAATTGATAAGAGGTATTCTGACGAATGTGGAAAGATGACCAATTTTGCAACACACAATTGATGAGATTGCAACAACATGAGGTGTGAAAGCTCCAACCCTCAACAAGATAATTTTTGGGTCATATTTCTTTTAAATTTTTGGGCTTCAAGGTAATGTACTATAAGCTTTTTATAATGATAAGGATGATGCGGTGACTTCTACCTCGGGCGGTCACCGTCTTTTCAATAAAAAACCCTCAACAAGATAATAAGCAAATATTTTCGAATATAGAAGGAGATTGGTGAGTATGTTGCTGAGTTGAATAAGTGCTTGGAGTACATGGTGACACTCATGTGCAACGAATGAACGAACTATACAAGGAAACAGATCATCAATTTCCTTGTATATTATAATGGGGAGAAAATGTTTATCAGGTTTGTGGTTGTATCTCGGCATGTGAAGTGCAATGGATTGACAGGGTATATAAGGAAGTAAATCGTCAACTTCCTTGTATAATGTGATGTAAAGATGGTATTTGTCAGGCCGATGGATGTCTCTCTGCATGTGAAGGTTCACAAATATATAGCTCTTAGAAGATGTCATCAAGGAGGTCAAGCTTCCTTATAAAAAAAAGGAGGTCAAGCTTGAGAACATCGTATGTACAGTGACAGATAACGACAACAACTTTAAGAAAGTCGTGCATATGATCATGCAATTCAATAACTATGAGATCTTTTGGCCTCGTGTGGAGCACATTGCGTTGAACTTACCTTCAAGGATTTTGTGAAGAAAGCTACCATGAACGCGGATGATCATGCACAATCAATCACAATGTTAACTACAACCATTTCATAGTTTTGGCATTGATGAGGACCATGTGCAAGGGCGACATTGTGAGGCCCAAGGTCAGTTGATTTGCAACCGATTTCTAAGCTTCTAGTGTTTCAAAGCACACAATAAAGAAAAGTGGGACCGGAGAAGTTTTGTTTTTCGAGGGAATTGTTTGAGATCCTCGAGGTAAGGGGAAATCAAGGTAGAAACACAAGAACCTTTATCAACATTGTGACTTTCAGGGATGATATGGATGATGCTATAATGATCATGGAACTGGTTGTGCTTGTTTTGAGGATAATGGATGGCGAGAAAAAGTTGACCATGAGGACATATATGAGGCCACATATCTAACAGGGGAGAAGGTGAAGGAAAACATTGGAAATTGGTTCAAAATTTGGTTGCACATCATAGACGATTGCTTGACAAAAACTACTATCTCACTCTCGTCATCAGGCTGGTATGTAGTGTAATTATATGCTAATGCTATCACGTGTCAAATGCTTGTGAATCTAGATTAATCATTTGTGATAAATTAATGTATTTTTTCAATGTATTACGTACATCCGATGTATAATTACAAAAGCAACATCAACACTTATCCGGAGCTCCTGACGACTCTTCAGTTTGTGTTGAAGTCAATGAAAGCAACATAATAACAAACAAGCTGTATGAAATTATGAATGAGGTAGAGGTATAAGTGTACAACATGTTAGTCAATTACGTAAGCCTCTTTTTATCTTGATCATTAATGTATTCTACTATTACCATTTTATAGTAAAATATTTTAGGGAGAATTTGGGTTCTTTCAAAGAGTGATTGTAATAAGCGGACGATGGTATACTCTTCTCGGTATGCGTTTGCTTGCTTGGCTTACTTACATAGTGATATAAATTACAATATAAAATACAACTATCTAATTGAGATCTAAAACAATTTCATGTCTTTTTCGCAGCGGGATAGTTGATCCTTTACGAAAATTATGCTCCCAACTTACGAGAATTGGCTGTGAAATTGTTGTCGCAACCTGCATTGGTTACAAGATGCGAATGAAACTGGAGCACATTCATCCTCTTTCACTGCAAGAGACAATTCATTTGGGATACACAAGTTGCATGATGCTGTCTACTTATATTTCAAACTCAGATGGAAGATGGATCATGTAAGGAAGGTGCATGATTAACATGATTATGTATACATCGTTTATCTTGCCTACACCTTGAAGATTCAAGATTCAAATGATAACCATCTTGCTAAACTGGATGATGATAATAGTGGTCCTTTGCTTGATGAGAGAGGAGGAAGGCCAAGCACACAAATTGTGTCACAAATGAAGGCGGATTTTGAAGATTAAATGGTTAGATCTGGTCAACATCCAGATGAATTTTTTAGATTTAAGAGTCCTGCAGTGACACAACTCACCCCACTAGCCAAAAGCCCTCATTCACTTCTGGAAATATGTGCAACTTATTCGGAATTGGGGATTCAAAGTCTTTATCAAAGAGCAAATAAGATTAAAGCGGAATAGATGTAATAGTCGCCGAGAACAAATGTTTCGAGTACGATGATAGGCTCCTTGTTGTTGGAAATTTCACCAAACTAGTTGGAATCACAAAAAAGGACATTCTTGTCACACTGGAAGAGCAAAAAGCATGCCACTGTCACCAAATCCACTATAGAGGTAGAATGCCGGATTATGTTCGCAGCTACTAGGGAAGTTGTTTGGTTACACGTGCAATTTTGCAGTTTTCACGTTCAAATAGACCTTACTGGAGGGTTCAAAGATTATGTGGTTGATGAGAATCAAAACATGGTGGTGGAGATAATGATGATGCAATTCAAAAGGCTTCCGACAAAATGACATATTTCGTTGAAGAAAATACTAGTAGGCAGGGTCACATATTCGACGAAGGATTGCATGCAGGACATGAATACATGGATTAACAAACCACATACACGGTAACTATATTCCGAGTCCTTGAGGTCCATATCCGACATAGATCATTGATTACCATCCATATCATGCGTACCTATATCTATACCTGTCTCAACTACAATCACAGCATCACCGAGATGAACTAATCATGGATTTTGATATGTCAGTTGGATTAGGCGTGGAGGGGATTCACGTTGAGTGTTGGATGCTATGGAGTGACATCAAGCCCATGTAATGGTAGATATGAATCATATGGATTAGGCGTGGAGGGGATTCACGTTGAGTGTTGGATGCTATGGAGTGACATCAAGCCCATGTAATGGTAGATATAAATCATATGGTTATAGATCCCATGGACATTTACAATCTAAATCATATAGGAAGACATGATTACTTCCACAAAAAAACCACAAAAATTATTACATTCTTTAAAGATATATCCATCTTATCTCGATGCAATTTTTAGTGGAATTAGAAGCTAAACATGATCATAAATTACAAAATGTATTATTTTAATTGGACATTTCTAATCCCTTCATCAATACACAACAACAAAAGCTTTTCCCCACAATTAAGTATCGTCTAAATAGATTTTTTGCTTCCATTTTGATTTGTTTTGTTGGGTCAATATCGAGCTTAAATCCAAGTAACTAAAATCCCTTTGTATAGTCTCAAACACTTTTTGGGCCTTCCTTGCCTTCTCTTATATCAACATCTCAAATCTCGCATCTTCTAACCAGTGCCTCAACTGACCTCCTTTGCAAATAGCCAAACCATCTTAAGCGGTTTACTCTCGTCTTATCCTCTACGGGAACTACACGAAATTTCCTTCTGATCGTATAATTCCGAATTCGATCTTTTCGTGTATGACCACACATCTACCTTAGCATTTTCATTTCTGCAACTTTCATTCTCTGCACATGTCTATGGTTCACATGCCAACATTCTGAACCATAGATAGCAAGTCTTACGACTGCTTTCAAATACTTTCCTTTAGCTTCAGAAGGAGTTTTCTTATCACAAAGAACATTGGAGGCTCCTCTCCTCTTTAGCCAACCTACATCTATTATGTGAGTAACATCTCCATCAATTTCCCCATCATGTTTCAAAATAGATCCCAAGTATCTAAACGAATCTTTTTTTTGAATGTTATCATCTCCAATCTCCATCTTGATTCCTTCACCGCTGCTTCCATCAAATGCACACTTCATATATTCAATCTTAGGCTCTTAGCCCTACTTATATGAAATCTCTTAGTCTTTAAGGCATGTCTCCAAACTGCTAGCTTCTCATTTACTCCATCTCTTATCTCATCAATCAACATAATAACATCGGCGAATAACATACACCAAGGTATCTCACCCTGAATGTGACTAGTCAACTCATCCATAATCAAAGTAGAAAGGAACGGGCTCAAAGCTGAACCTTGATGCAAACAGATGCTGATGTTAAAATAGTTAGTCTTCTCAGATTGGATCATTACAAAAGATGAAGCTCCATCATACATATCTTTTATAAGGCTAATGTTTAGGACACGTCTTTGTCTTTTCTCTAATACTCTTCACAATATATCCTGTGGGAATGAATTATATGCCTTCTCCAAATCAATAAAAGGCATACTTATGCTCTTCCTTTTAACTCTATAGATCTCCATTGCTCTCCTCAACAAGCGGGTAGTTTCAATTATAGAGCAGCCTAGCATGAATTCGAAGTGGTTTTCAATTACTTTGGAAACTTGCATCAATCTTTTTTCGATTACATGCTACAAAATTTTCATAGCATGATTCATAAATTTGATACCTATGTAATTTGAACAGAGTTTTGAATGTCACCTTTATTCTTATAAAGAGGCACCACAATGCTTCACCAGTTCACCTCCATTCTTCATGCATTTTATTGCTTCGTCAAATAACATTGAATAAATTTGTGAGCAAATTCACCCCGTTCACCTAGAACTCTCCAAACTTTTATAATTTGATTTAATTTAGGGTTATGTAATACTAAAAGGGGCCACTTCCTTTCTATGTGTATGATTGATGCTGCAACTATTTCAATAAAATCCTTTTATATTTTTCTAATTGTTAATATGCTTCATTAATTAACTTCGAAGTAATGATGTTGTTTTTTTATGTTTTTTTAAATTTATGAATTAGTTTTGAATATCATGTCACATTTAACATGTAATGATGGAAAATTAATCGAAGGAATAAAAGTGGCATCAATTGATGAGGTAGGGATGTAAACAAAGAAAGATATATCTATATCTGATTTGATGTCATATCCACTTTATACAGTTTTAAATTCACATCCGTATCTATTTTAATGAATATGGGTGTAGATATGATATTGATATCCGTAAATATTTGTACTCATATGTCCATTTTAATATATGTAATTCTAGATTTATTACGACTTTAGATAAATTTACAATCTATTTCATGATATTTATTATAATTACTATGAAATATATGCATTTATTACATTTATCTAATGTATAAACGATCTTGTACATTTAAAGTTAAGCAAATCTAAGAGTAAGAGATATTATCCTCGTATAAGCTACCTAAATGGTAGTACACCATTTATTTTATTTCCACCGTGGTGTTTATTTTTTATTTATCCCCCTACCATATGAATAAGAACAATGGATAAGACCCACATATCCCTTATCCCATCTTAGTTTTTCTGTCTTTTGTCTTTTGAATCAATTCATAGAGTTTCTACAGTAATTCATATCACATCCATATTCATTTTACATTTTTATATGCTTTTAAGAGTATTGCAATACATTTTTTTATATCCGATACGGTTTGTAACTACAATTACATTCATATTTTGAAATGGATAAAGGCATGATGATATCTAATTTTGTAAATATATTTGGTTGATTTCATCTTTTTATGTGGTAGACCTTTAGATTTTTTTCATTTCATTTTTTCATTGATTATAAATGAACTTGCATACACATATATATATATATATATATGATTATTGAATTACACAATTGTTTTATACTAATGCCTATAAATGAAACTGTAGAATTTAAAAAGTTAAGGGGAGCATGTGCCCCTCCATGCCCCCTTGGCTCCAGCAACATCTTCATGTGATTCTGAAGCTGCATCTTCTTCTCACTTTCGAGTCCTAAACTACCATATACGCATGAATATTTGTGCTTTGTTTTTTTTGTTGACGTTGAGAATTATGAATTGTATATGTTAATTGTTGTTTCAACTTATTTATCGATGATTAAACTTCTAAACTATAATTGTATGGCTTTCATCTTATGCGATTTGTAACTTGACCTTATACAAAACTTGTATATAGACCTATATTTTAGCAAGTAATTGTAAATTTTTTCTATTTTATTGGTTAAAACACATTATAAGCCTCCATTTCTCAAAGGTCAAATTTCATATGCATTTCGTTTTCATCGACTTGCGCGAAAGTCTATGTCATGTCACCGATACGCCAACAAAATTGCCATTTTGAGCTTTGGTGACATAGACAAGCCATTCCTAAATGTTCACAATGGGGGGGGTATGGAGTTATTGGGATTAAGGTTTGAAACCGAAGACATAATGGAGCATTTTCCTTAAATCAAGGCGAAGCATACCCTCGAGGTGGTCGAACTGCAAGCCTTGGTTTATAAAGAAGAATATACATAAGAACTACTATGTTGACAACATTTTATGTATTTATCCTATTTATTTTGTTGAATCAAAGACATTCATCAACATTGGTTATTTGCTGATATCAACATTGGTTTACATCAGGGTTCAACTTTGAGTCCATTTCTTTTTAATTTGATTATGGACGAGTTGACAAGTCACATTCAGGATGAGTTACCTTAGTGTATGTTATTTGCTGATGATATTGTGTTGATTGACGAGACTAGAGATGGAGTAAATGAGAAGCTTGAGTTTTGGAGACATGCATTGGAGACTAAAGGTTTTCGTATAAGTAGGGCTAAGACGGAATATATGGAATGCACCTTTGATGGAAGCAATGGTGAAGGAATCGAGGTAAAGATTGGTGACGATAACATTCAGAAGAGAGATTCTTTTAGGTATCTGGGATCTATTTTGCAACATGACGGGGAAATTGATGGAGATGTTACTAATAGAATAAATGCAGGCTGGCTAAAGTGGAGAGGAGCCTCTGCTGTTCTCTGTGATAAGAAAATTCCTTTAAAAATTGAAGGAATGTTTTACAAAGCAGCCGTGAGACCTGCAATGCTTTATGGTTCTGAATGTTGGCCTGTGAACCATAGACATGTGCAGAGAATGGCTGTAGCAGAAATGAAAATGCTAAGATGGATGTGTGGACATACACGTAAAGATCGGATTCGGAATAATGCAATCAGAAAGAAAGTTCGTGTAGCTCCGATCGAGGATAAGATGCGAGAAAACCGCTTAAGATGGTTTGGTCATTTGCAAAGAAGGTCAACGGATGCACCAGTTAGGAGATGCGAGTGTTGGGATGTTGAGCCAGCTAAGAGAGGGCGAGGACGGCCCAAGAAGTGTTGGAAAGAGACTATACGAAGGGATCTTAGTTTTTTGGATTTAAGTCCGAGATTGACCCATGATAGATCTGAATGGAGGCGAAGAATCCATGTAGCCGACCCTACTTAATTGTGGGAAAAGGCTTTGTTGTTGTTGTTGAAAGACATTCATCAACAATAACTCTTTTATTTCACTAAAAATAAATGTAAAAAAGAGTAGTAGAATAAGAATGAGAAATTTATAATTTATGCTTGTTCCTGAAGTAGAAACATTTCCATCCGTTTTTGAATAGCTTCCTTCAAAATAGCTTTTGCTTCCCCTGTGAATGTTTTGGTAGAAGATATAATTTCTTGGAATTGACTGCCTAATATAAAATTTACTTCCGATCAAAAAGGGATCCATTGCTTATAATTGTCGTCAAAATATCCAAAAATACGTATTTGTCACTGATATATCGTAGTGCATAAAATTTATGCTAAAATTTATGCATAAAATATATGTTGATGGAACTTGTATCATATGCCACTAACATATAATATATGTCAATATTGAGATGCATTGAGATGCCACTAATATATTATATATGATATAATATATGTCTATCATGTCTATTCTTCCGATACATGTCAGAGAATATAACGACCTTCCCCCAATACTGGTGGATGAAGCGAGCCGTTTGGGAGGTGCACCTCTGTGTGGTGGGGGCTTGGGGTTAAACCCCCCAAAATAAAATCACGTTTAAATGTCTTGTTTGCTTTGAGATTTATGGCTCGTCATTTTAATAGTGTAATGTTAAGGCTTACTGAAATAGTTGAACATGTTAATGGTAAATATGAACAAGAAAAAACATCAAATTTAGTCATCCATCTTTTACAAATATATCCTAAACAATCAGTCCTTTATAAGCATCACAAACTACCGATTGAACAGTTAATAAAGTACCCAAAAATCCCTTCAAAATGCATTGCCACGTTCTACACCCCGACTGCCTTATAAGGAGCTTGTGACATATGTCAACAACAACAAAGCCTTTTCCCACATTAGAAGGGTTGGCTACATGGATTCTTTGCCTCCATTTAGATCTATCTTGGGTTATTCTTGGGTTTAGATCCAAAGAACTAAGATCCCTTTGTATAGTCTCATTCCAACACTTTTTGGGCCTTCCTCACCCTCTCTTAGTCGGCTCAACATCCCAAAACTCGTATCTCCTCATTGTTGCATCGATTGACCTCCTTTGCAAATGGCTAAACCACCTCAAACAATTTTTCTTGTATCTTATACTCGATCGGAGCTACACAAACTTTCCTTCTGATTGTATCATTCTGAATCCGATCTTTACGTGTGTGTCCACACGTCGACCTTAGCATTTTCATTTTTGCTACTGCCATTCTTTGCACATGTCTATGGTTTACATGCCAACATTCAGATCTATAGAGTATAGCAAGTCTCACAGCTGCTTTGTAAAACTTTCCTTTGATTTTTAAAAAAATTTTCTTGTCGCAGAGAGCTATAGAGGCTCCTCTCCAATTTAGCCAACCTGCATTTATTCTATTAGTATCATCTCCATCAATTTCCCCGTCATGTTGAAAAATAGATCCTAAGTATCTAAAAGAATCTCTCTTCTCAATGTTATCATCATCAATCTTCACCTCGATTCACCATTGCCTCCATCAAAAGTGCACTCCATATATTCACTCTTATCCTTAATTATACGAAATCCTTTAACTCCATTGCATGTCTCCATAGCTCAAGCTTCTCATTTACTTTATCTCTAGTCTCATCAATCAACATAATATCATCAATGAATAACACCAATGTATCTCATCCTGAATGTGACTGATTAAGTCGTCCATAATCGAAGTAAAAAGGAATGGACTCAAAGATGAACCTTGATGCAGACCAATGTTGATGTCAAAATAGTTAGTCTTCCCAGACTGTATCTGTAGAGATATATTTTTAGTCTATGATATTCTCGTCTGTACCTTTCTCATATTTTCTTTTTCCTGTTGGACTCTTTATGTATTTTACCCATAGGCTACTCCCCTATATAAGAGAGCCTAGGATATATGAAATAAACAAGTTTTCTCATTTTCCCAACATGGTATCAAAGCGACGGTCCTAGACCGGAGTTTTCGAACCAAACCCTAACCCTAGCCTCCACCCT
Source organism: Ottelia alismoides (assembly GCA_037367405.1). Taxonomy (NCBI): domain Eukaryota; kingdom Viridiplantae; phylum Streptophyta; class Magnoliopsida; order Alismatales; family Hydrocharitaceae; genus Ottelia; species Ottelia alismoides. The sequence goes on from JAZKJV010007101.1 coordinate 69,781, forward strand.
CAAGCCCTCCGCGCGCCGCCGTGAGCCGTCTCTTTCCGCCCCGGCATTGGTGCTTCTGTGCGTCGCCTCCTCGCGTACGCGCCTGTGCACGCCTGTGCACGCCTCCTCGCGCCTGTGCGCGCCTGTGTGCGCATGTGCATGCATCTGTGCACACAACTGTGCACGCGCCTGTGCATTTGTGCGCTGGTGCACGTGAAAACGATGTTGTGCATGCCTCGGTGCATGTCTCTGTTCGTGATCCTGCACGCGCATTTGCGTGTGATTCTCGTGCGTGTGCGGCTCCAGCCTCGTTCTGCGCGTGCGCTTCCAGATTAATGGGTTTGGTTGCTTGCGTCTACACATGCAACTAAACCCGTTGGTGTCCGTGTAGACAATCATATTCTTTTTGATCTACTCCCCTAGTCTTCCAATATCATAATGTCAGAGAGCAAGGCAGATATTTCATCTGCAGACGCCTTTAGAGGTCCAGCGCCTATTGTGAAGATGGATGGTACAAATTATGAACTGTGGACCATGCAGATCATGAGTATGATGAAGTCAACCGGTAAGTTCTTTATTTACAAATGAGTCCACTCCCCCCTTCCCCCTCCCCCTCCCTGTCAACCACCTCCTCCCCTCCTGTCCTGCATCTACCTCCCCCCCTCCCTGTCAACCGCCTCATCCTCCCCTGTCAACACCCCCCCACCCCCGCGCCAACCACCTCCGTCAACAACCTCCTCTTCCCATTTTACTGTGCCCATTATTTTGCCTGGAAGTATGCAAACAACACCACATTGGTTTTTGTTGTCTTCCACTATAAGATGTCTTTTCCAGCAACACAGCCTGCAAGCAAACACTCCACCCTACATCTCTCTCTTCCCAAGCAACCTGCACTGCCTGCGAATCCCTCACCCTAAGAGTCAAAGTTTGAACACTGTCACGTGGAACTCGGAGATTTAAGTCCAGGACCTGAAGCTTCCAAAACCCTACTCGGTGAAATTTAACATGTGTTTACAATCACGTTGCAACCACCTAGCCTAAAATTCACTGCAACCTTGTCATTTGTGAATAACCCACATTCATCTTGCACTTGCATCATGCACTCATGGTCACATCGTGATCACTGTGCAGTCTCCTGATGATCTTCTAGATGATAATTGGCGGCGACCATTTCACAGACTTTGCATGAATAGCTTGTGGACAGCTTGCAGTTGGCCCACGGATAGCTTGTGACTCACTATATAGGAAAAGCTAGGTCTCTCTGTGTTTGTTTCATGGATATCTTGTTGTCACCTCGTGCCTGTCTTATCAGGAGCTCATGTCCATTTCAAAAGCATATATGCAGGTTCTCACAGCCAACTAGCAACAAAACTCATGGCCCCTTCGTGATCGTCTCATGTCATGAATACTTCACAGCTCAGAGCCACCTAGCAAAAAACTCATGGCCCTTTCATGGTCATCTCATCTCATGAATAGCTCACAGTCACCTCGGGGTTGTGACATCCTTGCTGCCTTCAAATAAAGCTCGCCATACTTATCACATGACGCCATAAGTTACCCCCAAAATGATCAAAAAGCATTTTAGGTAATACAAATCCACATTAAACCATTCAATACTGTAAAAATAAGCTCAGTTTCCTTTTTCTTTCGTTTAAAACATGATGTTCATTGTTGGCAATCGAGGCATATATGTTTTTTTTTGCAATTTATCCTATAATTAAGCTTGCAAAAGATTTCTTCCAAGTTTTATTTTATTACCACACCGAGAAAAGTCATGGTTCAATTAGAATTACTTAAAAATTGAAATATTTTCATTAACCATGTCCTGGACAACTGAAGAAGTCCAACAATGTATAGCATGGTATGTTTGGAGGACTGCTGGGAAAATGTATGCGAGTATTCTTTGTATGCCACTCAATTTTTTGTTGGATTTGAGATGATTGGAGAAACCTGGTGTTGTATCTGCAGTAACAGTCCATATGATGGTGGTGAACGGCGCTCTGGCCGAAGGTCTCCAGTACGATCATCAGCCTCTCCTCCGGGTTCACGCTCTAGATCTGCTGATCCTTCTCCTCGTGGAAGATGATTATTATGTCCAGCATCTCCACCTGCTTGCGTCGATGCTGCAGGACTGCACGTGTAGTGTCTTACTCTATCTCTGCTTTTGTACGATCGATATTCATGCCTTCAACATGCGCCCCTGTATGATTTTGAATATTTAACTAGGAGGCATGGTATGTCCAAACTGTAATTTTGGTTTTTGCCTTTTCATTACAACTTAGCTGCAACATTTGGATTTCTTCTGAATGTATGTGTTTTATGCTCATGGTGAGGACAGGAACTCCTGATTGCATGGAATATCCTTCGAGTGGTCCGGTACTTAATGTATACATCAACTTATAACGGCAAAGTTGCTTCTGAGATACTCCATCTTTCTTATTTCATGATCAATCCTTTTACCTCTCATTCTTTGAGCATCAGAAAGATCTTTTCGAATTTTAATTTATTTATTTGGAACCTGGGTTCTATTACTTTGCACATGTATATGATTACATAGATGGTGACCAAGGAATGGGGTCGAATGAGACAGTGGATGGTATGATGTTCTTTTGCTGTAAATTTGGACTAAATTTACAAGTTGTAGACATTGCTCTTGTAAGTAAGGTGACCTGATGGAAGAGCAGATAGCATATTATCTCATCGACGGTAAGCTGCTAATACTTCAGGTGAAATCGCAAGCGTGGGAGTTACCTGTTGCCTTGTACTCTGGAGGTGCATGTCCATATGTTTCCACAAACCTGCTCAACAGAACGCTCTTGTTGCGCTCTTGTCGCCCGCCTGGCCTGTCCTTATCCAATGCAAAATATGAAAACTTGGTGTCATAGTTCTGCAGACGTGGATGAAATTCAGCTATGACAGTGGAACTCAAAGCATCATAATTAAGTAGATCTTAATGAGATGAAATGGATATGCCGTATCGAGGACGTTTGGAGTCCTGAAGTCGCATACTCGCAGTGAGTGATCTTCCTCTCCATCCTGTGAAGTAACGATAGACCTTTCGCTGCCCCGAGGGTGACTTTCATGTGAAAGTTCCATGAAAGGGGTTGAAAGTTCGATCTCTGTGATATCCAGATCCGAATAATTCAAGTCCGACTTAATTAAGGGTATGCATGATCAATTGATATTCAATTAGTATTGAATAAACTCAGATAGATCCTTTGATCGTAGATCGAAATTCTTTCGGTCGCAATCGATCAAAAGTCGATTGCATTGTAAAGCATGCCATCAGAAAAGCTGCAGCGCAACTGGAAATCGAAAAAATAACTCGAGACTACCATAAAATTCGAATCGACAAAATATGATCAACAAAATCAATTGTTTGTTGATTGGAGGTCTTTTGACAATTTAAAACCACAAAGTTCAATCGCAAATCGAGATTGTATCTCGATAATATCTGATTTCATCTCATATCAGAAAATATATAGATATTATATTCATTTTGATCATCATTCCGAGACGATCGAAAAGAGCTATTGTTCATCGTAATCGGAGACTTAAGTTGCGAATGCGGGCGACTTTAGTATTCCATATAAGAGAAAGAGAGAAATGCTTTCTTTAATGTTTTTTAAATCCAACACAGTTCAACAATCCCACTTGGCTCCTTATTTTCCTAACACTTGGTCACAAATTTTCCTCACCACTTATCAACTCCAAAAACCCTCTCCTTGGTTATATAAACACAAACTCTCTTCTTATTCCTATCTAATTTTCTCTACTTTTCTCTCATCTCTCTCTAGTCGAAGGAACTGATTTCCCTTCATTCTTTTTGTATTTTTCAAATCTCCTTCTCTTCTTTCTCTCTCTATCTTGCTCCAATGAAGGAGTTTCAACCTCTCCGCCTCTTGCTACACAGCAACTGGAGGTGAACTGTCGAACAACCTCAAAAGAAGATTGCAGCTACTGTTACTTGCAGCTGTTGCTGCATCCCACGGGAAACTGGAGCTGCTCCAAAGCAGCCCCTGCTGCTGCAGTTGCATGTAGGCAGTCCTCAATCGCTCCTCTCCAGCAAGCCAAAGCCCCTCTGCTGTTGGAGATCAATTTCCAATAGATTTGTAGCTGTCGGACCTGCTTCTTTCCCCTTTTAAAGGAGTCGCGTGCAAAGATTGGTCTCCAATTTGGAGACCCAAAAGAAGTACGATTCTCTCCACTCTTTTGTTGCCATTCATGAAACTTTCATTCTAATATCAAAACCACATGATTAGACTTCATATTCATAATTTTTAAAGATTAAAAGTTAATTTTTTTGCATGTAATTGGGTTATGGTTATGGCATGATTCATAGTAAATGAAGTGTATTCAAGGAGAAACTTTTGTTCAGAACTACTTTCTTCAATAAATAGAAGGAAATAACTATTGGTGACATGTTGGATATATATATATATATAGAAGCTTACTGCTCTCAATTTTTTAATTTAATATATATATATATATTGAAAAAATTAATTCCCTGTTCATGTAAGCTGCTACTTGAATTTTCAATAAAAAAATTTGATTTGAATTTTAAATTCAAGCAGGTCACTGTTGCATTTTTTTTGGGATCTTTCTGCTTATCACTTTTTAGTTTCTGTAACTGTTAACCCGCTTGGTTGGACTGTCTTGAACCTACACATGCAACACTATCGGTATTTCATGTATTAAATCTTTAATATTTCTATTTTTTACTTTAAAAAATGATTTACAGACTGTTACTGTTCAAAATTTGAAGTTTAATATATATATATATATAGGGCTTATCCAATGAGCCATGTGTCCATTAATGTTTCAATGAGCACCCATTCTCGGCCATACACGTGTATTAGCAATAACTATATTTCTAATTATAGACTAACACGTATTTAAAAAAATCCTATATTTCCTATTATACAACGTCCTTAAAAATTGGAAGACGGTTTTGGAAAGAAATGATTCAAATAAATGATTCCACGCGGATGATTAAGGATCCAAATGCTATGATAGTAATAAATATAATTCGGCCAAGTAAATGCTTATTGTGAGATCAGTAATATCAAGACAATGATCAGTAATTTACATCCAAATAGTTACATTGTACAGAATTTATGTATAAAATGGTCAAGTAAATGTGTGTTGTGAGATCAATAATAACATAACAAATGGTTAGTAATACCATTGTCTATGTAATGTGCATTGCATTAACAAATAGTTACTTTCTTACTTGAGCAATGCCTATGACTTACTGACCATTACTTTGTTATTACTGATCTCATAGTAGCTATTACTTGAGGATAAAACACTTACAAGTAATAAAACATATGGAAATTACTGACCATTTGTTATGATTTTACTGACTTCACAACAAGCACTTACTTGTCCATTGTGTATATATTACTGAAATCTGCACCATGTAATAAAATGAATGCAAATACTGACCGTTGTTTGGATATTACTAACTTCACAACAAGCACTTACTTGTCCATTGTCTATATATTACTGAATTCTGCACCATGTAATAAAATGAATGTAAATTACTGACCGTTGTTTGTATATTACTGATCTCGCAACAACCATTTACGTGAGTATTGTCTCTAAATTAATAAATTCTATTCAAAGTAATAATACATATAGAAATTACTGACCATTTTTTATGGTTTTACTGACTTCACAACAAGCACTTACTTGACCATTGTGTATATATTACGGAATTCTACACCATATAATAAATTGAATGTAAATTACTGACCGTTGTTTTGGATATTACTGATCTCGCAACAACCATTTACTTGATTATTGTATATATATTACTGACCTGAGCATTTGGATCTCGATTTTCTGCAAGAAATCATCGATTCGAATGTTTTCTTTCCAAAATGATCTTCCTTTTTTTTAGGATTCGATATAATTGGAATACCACTTATTGTTAAATCGCTTTGCATATTAATCACTTTCCAAAAACAATATCCTTCGAAATAGGTAACCACTTAAATGGTAATACACGTGTGTGGCCTGCAAATGGTGCTCATCAAAACGCTAATGAGCCTTGTGCGCATTGGATAAAAATTCTATATATATATATATATGAAATTGAATGAAATTGCTGCGCAAATGATTAAATTAAAATTTTAATTTAAGATCTATTACTCTTCAACGTTTTGATTTGAAAGATATACTGTTGCTCAAATTTTAAAATTTATATGAACTGTACAATTCTAAAAGTTAAATTTAAAAAATTTCTTATTTAAGTATCTGTTCACAAGTCTGAACTAGAAATATATATATGGGTATGTGTGTGTCTTTATATGAAAAGAGATTGCATTCATGTACGATTCTCAAAATTTAATCTCAAAATTTTGGGATCTTTGCATGCATTGTGACAAAAATGCAGATTAGTGACTAACTCCAAATCTCGTATATTAAAGATGAAACATTGGGAAAAGTTTGGCATAGAATTGAACTTAATCCAGATCATACGAGTATCTATAACTCTAATGATTTAAAGATGGGAAGAATATTGAAAATTTGCATCAATCTGAACTTAGATCCAGATTCAATGAACAACTTCTAATCTCATAACCTTATTAAAGAGATTTGAAATACCAATATTAGTGAAGTCAATAGATGATTTCCTAAGATCATTAAGAATAGTAATCCCCAATCAATCGATCCTTCAACATAATCTTCTTTATATATATACACACATATCACTAAAGATAAGTTGTAATAAATACCTAAATCTGTACAGTCAACCATAGAAAGGATTGAGAATGAAATGAGTAGTCAAGTAAATGAAAATGATGGTGAATCAGGGATGATTGTTCATTAATAATGTCAATCATGGTGACCCTTACACTTAATTGTGCGAAGGCACGGTGACCCTTAGCTGGATGGGAGATTGGAAGCCTGGTAAGGGCAATGGCTGCCTAGTGTGCGAGTCTAGGATCATCGTTCTTTTTACGGTTTTTACGTGATCTCGGAGTATTTTTACACTTCGTTGGGATTCAGGTTTTGACCAGTTCCGCTGACCCTGTTTCAGTAGGGTGCTTAAGCTGAAGGACCCTTGGTTTTGGTTTTTAGCGCCCTATTTGCCCATACTGATCGTGCTGGTTTTCTGGAATGTCTTACTTGGGAAAGTCTCTTCGACCTGTCTTAGGGGCATAGATTGGGAGTGTGCCAAGCCCTCTCCCTGGACCGTACTTCCACTGGGAGGGAGAGACGGAAGAGCCTCTTAAGAGGCTTCTTCATCGCTTGAGTTTTGGTAACTATTCCGCTAGTAGGTTGTGGTGAAGAAAAATCCTGGTCAGTTACAGTTGAGATTAGTTATAGTTGAGCTTGACTACAGTTAAGCTTAGTTACAATTGAGTTGGTTCTATAGATTATTTACTATTTCGCCAGTAGGTCCTGGTAAGGAAAAGATCGTGAGACAGAAATCATCAATCATTGTAGGACTACTATTACGGATGATATGAGAAGCTAGTGGATGTGTTGGGAGCTTAGTTAAGATATATTATACTCCACCGCATGTCTACGAAGGCACCTAGGGATGCAAACGGTTACGGATATATCCGTATCCGATCCGTCACTGTATCCGTTTTATACAGATTTTGATATCCGTATCCGTTTTAAACAGATGCAGATATGGATATCATTTTGATATCTGCAATCATCCGTATATGTATATCCATTTTCGTAGATAAATATAGTCATAGATTTATTTTTAACCCTATATAACTTCGGAGCGTGGTCTTCTTTCCGGTCCTTTACGGACGACGAATCTTGTCCCCTCCTCTACCGTCCGCCTCTCCTGGGTTCACTTTTTGCTCGGCCTTAATAAGATAGTCGGGGGAATGAAGGGGGAAGTCCACGCAGCAAACCGAGGCCCTGCGTGCGCCGTACCGCCTACGAATAATAGGTAGACCCACCCCAGGCAGATTCCATGAGCCGTGTAATAGGCGACCATTTCGCGCGGTTCGGGGGGCACGTCGAGTGAGTAAGCCCGCCTAAGCCCGGCTGCGTCTTGACCCCTATCCCATTTTTGGGCCAATTCCCCCTTCGTGCCTGATCAAAACTCTCCTGTCTCCGATCCGAACCAAGGTGAAGATCTGGCTCTATCCCTGGAGGGGCAAAGGAGGAAGAGACTGATCAGCTTGACTGACTTATCAACCCCCTTCCCATATTTTCATCGATTCATCATCTCGAAAGGAAGAATCTGGCCCATACGTATTTGATCCCAGGCAAGAAAGAATCAAGCCTCAGTATCATGCACTTTCATCTCCCATCCTTCGCACCGCTAACATAATTATATACCTTCTTTACCATATTTGTATAATATTGATGATACAAACACATTTAGTAAATTTATATCACGTGTTTTCCATCCAATTCATATACATTTAAGTCGATTCTATAGAGTATTTCTAACATTACTCATATACGAACGGTATCCGTTTTACATCCGTATATATTTTTTAAGGATATGATA